>CATIWC010001507.1:0-326517 GCA_948472305.1 Vicia faba
TAAAAACGCGCGCGCCCTGTACAATTGCCAGATCATGTATACGAGCTCTATTGCAAAAACACATAACATCAAACTTGTAGAGCATTTCAAGACGAATGCAACCATATAAACAACTTGTCCTAACTCTCAAAAACCAGAGAGAATTTCTCTGGCCCTAAAATCTAACCTAGTTTTTTCAGTATGTTCATAGATGAAATTCTCTTAGCATGCTTAATATAAATGAAAACTGAGCATATGTACAGCTTCATGGCAATGAATACTACATTTCTTATTTACAAACCTAAGGCTAAATGTTCCTAAATAGAGAGATAGGAAGTGGACAACAACCTGTTTCAGCTGACTTCGTGTAGGGAAATGTAGAGCTTTTCAACAAGGCTTGAGATGTCTGGGAGCTTGCTTGAACTTCACTTGACCTTCTCCAATACCCTGCTTGCCTTGAATATGCTTGAATCAGCCTACAGAACTCAACCTGCACAAGCTCAAAATAAAAATGGAAAACTATGCAAATGGTGTTACAGTTGGTTGGTTTGGGGTAGCTTGGATGAGTTGAATGGAAGGTGTTTGAACCAACTTGGGGCAAAACGCGCGAGCCAATTGAGCTATGGAAGTTAAGTTGCAGGTTCTGCCCTGTTTTGCCAATGGAAGGTGATTTCTGGCTAGGGGATGTTTAGAGGCTCAAGCAATCGTGTTTCTGGCTCAAAGGGGTGTGAGAAAGATGTTCAAAATGCTTGCATAAGTTTCTTTAGGCTGATGTTCAAGTTCTCATGTTTTGGACAAGTTTCTTATTTTTGAAGCAAAATATGGGAAGTGATTGAAATAGGCCTGTACAGGATACCCTTATGCTTGAATACTTTTCCCTTGGCCCCTCCAACTTGTAGATTTGATTAGCTGCATAAGATATGGATCAATGCTCAAGAAATCAGTTTTGACATAAAGCATGATTTTAAACAAAAATGGAAACTTTGCTTTTTCTACTTAGGGATTAGTTTTGTGTACAATGCCCTAATGACCAAAACAATGTCTTAGACCAATGGATTTGCATTAAATTATTGAGTGTGAAGTGGTTTAGAGGCCTGTAATCTAGTGCAAAGCATGCTGACTTGAAATTGCAACTTGTATGAACATGAATATGCCATGGATGAAAAGTGAGTTTTTGCCAACTTCAAGCCTTCGATTCTCTCTAACCACAAATGTGTTTGAGGAGTTCTTGGATATTTTGGAAAGCTTGCAACATTCTATATAATCCATCTTTGAAATTCAACTTGAGATTCCAAGTGGAACTATGTGAAAATGGCCATGAAGATAGGTCAAAATCCTGCCTAAATTAGGGCAAAATTTCACTAAGTTAAAAGTTTTAGGGACCCTTGTTCCAAAAATCATAACTTGAGATCCAAGCATCTTTTGAGAAAACTTTGTGATAGAAGTTGTAGACTTTGTGGAGGACTAGAACTTTCATGTTGGAAGTTTTGTTTGAATCCAATTGCATCATAGTGAAAATGTTGGGCAAAGTTAGGAAAAATTAAGAAAATTTCATAACTTAGAAAAATTCTAAGTTATGAAATTTTTCAACTTTAAACCCTAATTTGCAAAAATGGGTTTCTTGATGAACAAGTTTCATGTTTTGACACATCTTGATGAAAAATGACCCTTGGCACTTGATTTTGACCAAAAAGTCAAAGTTTGACTTTTCAGTGTACAGTCAAATTTTGATCAGTTGACTGAAAAATTCATCTGTCAATCCACTGCAATTGAGATCTTTTGAACTTGTTGAATATGTCAAGATGATGCCATTGAGTCCTTGAGTCCATGGTTGAACCCAATTTTCTATGGCTAGGTCAAAAATCAGAAATTGCCTTTGTACAGTCAAAACCCTAAAAATGACCATTTTGCCCTTTTGGTGATCTGATCAAATTTCTTGTGGAGTTGTGGTCCAAACTTGATAAAATGGTTCATATGAGTTCATAATGTTGATATGGGTCAAAATTCATGAGGTTTGACTGTAAATTGGCCATAGTTGACTTTTTCCCCAATACAGCTGATTTCTAGGTCAATTATCCAATTGACTGGGCAAAAATTTGATTCAAGGCTTGAAACTTGGTATGGTCAAACTTATGGGTCCATCGTGAAGTATGAAAGTCACTTTGAGCATTAGAAATCCAAAATTCTCTGTGCAAACTCAAACCCTAATTTATGTCAATAGTGCAAGGAGATGTCTTGAGCAGAGCAAACCCTAGCTTGATCTTGAGTTCAAAGAGCCTTGTGATGAGAAATGTTGATAAAATGAGAGGGAAAATTTTGGGGTATAACAGTTGCCCCTGTTCAATCTTCTTGAACCTGAAGAGTTAGATTGGCAAGTTTGCCTTTCGTGACTCGAAGATAAAAGAGGATTGGACACTAGAGTGCCCGTAAATTTTCACTCGTCAAAATATTGCTGAGGGAATGGGCTTAAAGATGCCATTTGGAGATGATAGAATCTTGCTGGAGATGGGCTTAGAGATGCCATCAAAAATGTTTGTTGAATATCAGTAGAATGAACATCAGAATGGTATCCGTATCTGGAACGTATCTGAGTTGTTTCTAGAGATTTGATTCGTATGAGCAAGAGAATGGTGTCCGTGTCTGGAGCGTATCCGTACTGTAACTTGTATTTGATTCTTGAATGAATATCAGAATGACTGCCGTGTTTGGAGTGTATCTGTATTGTATCCGAAATCTGAAGTCTGAATAAGTGACAGAAATACATTCGTGTCTGGAGTACTTCTGGGCTGGGGAATAAATGGCAGAATGGAAACTGTGTTTGGCGCGTATCTGGACTGTATCTGAAATTGAGATCTGTATGAGTAGCAGAATGACTTCCATGTCTGGAGGGTATCCGTACTGTAACTGGGATCTGGACAAGTGACAAAATGACTTCTGTGTTTGGAGTGTATCTGAACTTGAAGTTGATAGTTGAATCAGAATGAGAGATAGAAAGGCTTCCGTGTCTGGAGAGTATCTAGTATGTATCTGATTGCTGAAGTCTGAATGAGTAATAGAATGATCGTCGTGTCTGGGGTGTATCCATATTGTATCTGAGATCTTCGAATATTTAAAGATAGCTTTTAATCTTATCCTGAAAAGGGTAAAATGTTAGCTAAAACATAAAGTTATGTTGTATGACATGTATGATGCAATAAAATGTGTTCTATCAAAGTTTATGATATATGAATGTAATGTGTGCATATGTAAGCTGGTTAGCTGTCTTGCTGAGGAAAATAAATCCTTGATAACCGGAGACAATGAATCTCTTTGACTGCTGCTGGGGAAAACAAACCCTTGACTGCTGCTGGAGATTCAGAACCTTTGCTGGCTAAGACTGAGGAATCCTTTGGACTTACTGTTGGGGATTGAAAATCCTTGGCGACTTATGGGGATATGAGGACGACTCCGACAAATTCTACTGGAGAATTAAAACCTGGGAGGCTTCAACTGGAGAAATGGGAATAAGAATCTTCGTTCTGCTGGGAAATAACTCTGTGGGGAGAAAGTTTATCCTGCTGGGGAGATCAGGAGTTTTGGTTGTATGCCAATCTACTGGGGATTCCTGTTTTTTTTGTTTGAGGAGAAACTCCATTGGGGATATGTAATTCACGGTTTTAACTTTGTTGAGGATCTGAATGACATACTGTAGGGGATTTCTTCTGGAATAGCCTAAAGACATTTTCCCGTACCTTCAAACTATCAGCAATTACCCTTTCTCCTTTCATTTTATTTATAGGCAGTGATTACATTCAAATGCATATGCTCATTTAACAAATCATTGGACGTTTTCAAATAAAACATAAGTGTAAAAAAGAAAGAAAAGTCAAGCAAATTTCTGCATTTTGAAGTATCTTTGTATTAATTTTGTAAATATTTTTGTACAAGGGAGACAGTCATCCTAGTAAGAAAATGTTATCGTAAAATTGAGAAAAAATTTATACAAAGAAAGATGGCTATGTGTAACAATTCCATGGGGTTCCCATTCTGCAATAGCCTTCACAACTCTGAGTATCTTGTCCATTCGTCGCTTCGTCCGCAGATGATTGGATAGATCAGAAGCTTGGAGCTTGTCCGTGAAGAGATTGTCCTTAAAGTGATCTGACGGGACATATTCATACGCTTTAATTCCCTAACTTTTGCCTGGACCACCCTTTCGGGTTTTCGATCCACCAGGAAACCCTTTTTTTCCCAAGTCGCCCTTTCGGGTTTTCAACTTGCCGGGTGTACTGACTTTTTTTTATTTATCCCTAATTTTTGCCTGAACCGCCCTTTCGGGTTTTCGATTCACCAGGATGCCCATTTTTGCCCAAGTCGTCCTTTCGGGTTTTCAACTTGTCGGGTTGTTTTATGCGTAGTATCTTTTGACTATGTCTGCGTTCACAGGATGCAGCAGGTCATCACCGTCTATGGTGGTTAGAATCATAGCCCCACCAGAAAAGATGTTTTTGATCACAAATGGTCCTTTGTAAGTAGGAGTCCACTTACCCCTGGGATCACTTTGCGGCAAGATGATCCGCTTGATTATAAGATCTCCGACTTGATATACCTGACGTCTGACTTTCTTGTTGAAAGCCTTAATCATTCGTTTTTGATACGTCTGACCATGACAAGCAGAAGTAAGTCGCTTCTCGTTGATCAAATTAAGTTGATCAAGCCGGGTCTGAATTCAGTCGTCTTCACTTAAACCAACATCCTTCATAATCCTCAAGGAAGGAATCTAAACTTCCATAGGTAAAACAGCCTCAATGCCATATACCAAAGAAAAGGGGGTTGCCCTCATGGAAGTACGCGCCGTGGTATGATATCCATGCAGAGCAAACGGTAACATCTCATGCCAGTCCTTGTATGTGACTGTCATCTTTTGAATGATCTTCTTGATATTTTTGTTTGCAGCTTCAACAGCACCGTTCATCTTTGGCCGATAGGGAGATGAATTGTGATGTTGAATCTTGAACTGCTCGCACAGAGCGGTGATCACAGTGTTATTCAAGTTTGAACCATTGTCCGTGATGATCCTGTCGGGGATACCATACCGGCATATGAGGTTCTGCTTAATGAAGCGGGAAACCACATTCTTTGTAACGGAGGCGAAGGAAGCCGCTTCAACCCACTTGGTAAAATAATCAATAGCCACCAAGATGAAGTGATGTCCATTGGATGTTGTAGGCTTGATTTCTCCAATCATGTTGATTCCCCACATCGCGAATGGTCAAGGAGCTGTTAAGACATTGAGAGGAACTGGGGGAATATGTACCTTGTCAGCATATATTTGGCATTTGTGACTAGTACGGGAATGTTGATGACAATCAGCTTCCATGGTAGACCAGTAGTAGCCTTCCCTTAGAATATTCTTAGCCATCATATGACTGCTTAAGTGGGTGCCAAATGTGCCGCTATGTATTTTAGTCATGATCAACTCAGCTTTAACTTTGTCCACGCAACGAAGTAGAACACAATCATGGTTGCGCTTATATAGGATACCATTGCTAAGAAAGAACTTGGCTGCAAACCTCCTTAAGAACTTTTTGTCGTTGACTGAAGCTCCTTCAGGATATTCTCGAGTCTTGAGATACCTTTTGATTTCATGAAACCAGGGTTGTTCCACTACTTCTTCGGTATTAATCTCATGACATTGCGCAGGTTCGTCCATTCGCTCGATGGTGATTTGGGGAGCCTCATTATCCCAGTTGAGTTTAAACATGGAAGACATTGTAGCCAGAGCATCTGCTAGCTGATTTTCTTCTCGCGGGAAGTGCTCAAAGGTAATCTGCTCGAAATATGGTAATAATGTCAGGACATGTTCTTTGTATGGGATAAGATTAGGATGTTTAGTGTCCCACTCTCCTTTGATTTGACTGATAACCAAAGCTGAGTCCCCAAACACAATCAGAGATTTGATTCCCAAGTCAATAGCAGCCTTGAGACCAAAGATACAAGCTTCATACTCGGCCATATTGTTGGTACAGCTGAAGCAGAGTCTAGCAGTGAAAGGTGTATGGAAACCTTCTGGAGAGATAAGTACCACGCCGATACCGTTGCCAAGTGCATTTGAAGCACCATCAAAGTACAGGGTCCATCGGGATCCTTGTTCAGGTCCGTCAGACGGTCTGTTACCTTCAATGTTGTCCAATGTCATAATGTCCTCGTCAGGGAAGTCGAACCTCATAGATTGGTAATCTTCGAAGGCTTTATGAGCTAGATGGTCAGCTAGTACACTCCCCTTTATAGCTTTTTAGGTTGTGTACTGGATATCATACTCAGTCAGGATCATCTGCCATCTAGCGATCCTTCCGGATAAAGTAGGCTTCTCGAAGATGTACTTGATCGGATCCATCTTGGAAATCAGCAAAGTGGTATGTGTCAACATATACTGTCTCAGCCGGCGAGCAGCCCATACCAAAGAGCAACAAGTTTTCTCGAGCAGTGAGTAGAGAGTCTCACAGTCGGTAAACTTTTTGCTAAGGTAATAAATGGAATGCTCTTTTCTACCAGACTCGTCATGTTGGCCTAGTACGCACCCCTTGAGTTATCCAAAACAGTCAGATACATGATTAAAGGTCTTCCTTCAACGGGTGGCATCAAGATAGGAGGTTCCAGCAAATACTCCTTGATCTTATCAAAAGCAACTTGACAATCATTATTCCATTCAACCACCTGATCTTTCTTCAACAGCTTGAATATTGGCTCATAGGTAGATGTTAGGTGAGAGATGAACCATGTAATATAGTTTAAGCATCCCAAGAAACCTCTAACCTCCTTTTCAGTACGGGGGGCAGACATTTCTTGTATAGCTTTGACTTTAGCAGGATCAACCTCAATGCCTTTGTTGCTGACGATGAATCCCAAAAGTTTACCGGACCTGACTCCGAATGTGCACTTGCTAGGGTTCAGTCTGAGCTTATATTCCTTCAATCTGACAAACAGCTTTTGCAGATGGTCGAGGTGTTCTTCTTCTGTCTGTGAACGGGCTATCATGTCGTCTATGTAGACTTCGATTTCATGATGTATCATGTCATAAAACAAAGCTACCATGGCTCGCTGATAGGTTTCCCCAGCATTCTTCGGCCCGAATGGCATCACTTTATAGCAGAAGGTACCCCACTGCGTAACAAAAGTAGTCTTCTCCATGTCTTCGGGGGCCATTTTGATCTGGTTGTATCCCGAGAATCCATCCATGAAGGAAAATACCTTGTGTTGAGCTGTGTTGTCAACCAAGATGTCAGTGTGTGGTAGTGGAAAATCATATTTAGGGTTAGCCCTGTTTAGGTCTCTGTAGTCCACACACATTCTGACTTTGCTGTCCTTCTTAGGCACGGGCACAATGTTAGCAACCCATTGCGGATAGGAAGTAACAGCCAGAAAGCCAGCATTGAACTGTTTCATCACCTCAGCTTTGATCTTTTCGGACATGTCGGGCCTCATTCGGAGGAATTTCTGTTTGATCGGTGGACAATCTTCTCTTGTAGGGAGACGGTGAAACACAATATTTGTATCCAGTCCCGGCGTATCTTCATAGGACCAGGAAAAGTTTTCAACAAACTCATTCAACAGTTGAACTAAGCGCTCTTTGACACTTGGCTCCAGGTTGGCACCCACTTTAACCTCTTTCTTGTCTTCCTCTGTTCCCAAATTGGTAGTCTCTAACAACTCTTCATGGGGCAGAATAGCCCTTTCTTATTGTTGCAGAAGTCTAGCTAACTCTCCAGGCACTTCACAATCTTCATCACCTTCGTACTCGGCATGATTGACCAAATATTCATAGTCACTGAAGGCCAAAGCAGAATTGTCACCCATGGAATCCAGAGTGGATGGGTACCTGCATTTTGTGAGTATGTGTGTGTGTAAGGGATAGCCACCTTTAAACAAAATGAAATGTAAAAAGAAAGAAAATGAACACAACAGTTTATAGATGAAAACGTCCATGATTCATTAAAAGATGGCATATGAAAATAAAGAATCAAAACCCTTACAAATGGACCTACATGCCCCGGGTAAGGCATAAGGCAAAAAAGAGTGTACAAATTGTTTAAAAGTTATTACAGACCAAATAGGAAATGTTCAAAAGATAAATTACTGATTGATGAAAGTAATGGGAACAAAGTCTTTCGCCTCCCAGTTGTTCAGTCCTCCTTCAATGGTTGGAAAGATACAGTCTTCAAAATCACTTCCTTCTCCATCATCTTCTAAAGCATGAACTCCATGATGAGTGATTTTCAGTGGCGGTCCTCCAGCCCGGGAGCGACGCACAGCTTTCTGGCCAGCAGCAGTGAAACCCAATCCGAACTTGTCTGTCTTATGAGGAAAATCTGGCAGTTGACCCCACACTGTACTTCCTCCCTCCTTGATTACAGCCTCCGCATCTTTAAGGGATGACATCCGGGACACAGGCTTGGTAATGATGGGCACATCAGTCATTATCTTGGCTACCGCAACCTCAGGAGAAACCTCTTCAAAGTGTTGGAAAGGCGTTTCTATGAATTCACCATCTAACTCCATGTAGCGGAAAGAGTTAATGTGGCTTATCATATACTCCTCCTCACCATGAATTGTTATGATCTTACCCTGGACTGGGTATTTGAGCATCTGGTGTAGAGGAGAAGTGACTGCCCCAGCATTGTAGATCCATGGCCTTCCCAACAAGCATGAATATGAAGGACGGATGTACATCACATAAAATGTAGAGTTGAAAATTTTTGTTCCCACCTTAATTGGGATGTCCACTTCTCCGTGAACCATCCTCTTAGAACCGTCGAAGGCTCTAACAATGATATTACTGGGCTTTAGGGTCAAACATTCACAGTCCAATCTATCTAATGCTTTCTTTGGTAGAACATTTAAAGATGAATCGGTATCAACCAGAACATGAGCAAGTGTAGTTCCTATGCACTCTACTGAGACATGTAGTGCATCATTATGCTTTCTTCCCTTAGAAGTCAAATCAGTATCAGAAAAGCCAAGACCATTATCGGCTGTAAGGCTAGCCACGCACTCTTGAAACTGGTCCGCAGAAGTTTCTTGAGGCACGTGTGCCGTCTTCAGAAATTTGATCAAGGATTTGGCATGAGCCTCGGAGCAGAGTAATAGAGCCAGCATAGAGATTTTTGAAGGGGTTTGCCCCAGCTGCTCTACGACATCATATTCTCTCTTCTTAATTATCTTTAAGATTTCCTCCATCTCTTTTTGGGTGGTCTCGGGGATAATCAAAGTCTGAGCCTTCATCCTGACAGGCGCCTCTTGGATTCCCTTACCTTTATCAGCAGTAACAACAGAGGGTTCAACTTCGGGAGTTACAATTTCTTCAATTACTGGACTTCGCACAGATATCTTGACAGGCACAGAAGCACTTGAGGGTCCGAAGACTGCCCGTGGAGGAGAAATCTTCAGAGAGAAGATTCTTCCGCTATGAGTTATCTTACTTGTCCCTGCAATATTCCCTATATCAGGAATTTCTTCATCGGAATTCTCTTTGGCTGATTCGATCTGCTTGACACCATGGTAGAAGATCTCTCCTCCGTAATTCCATGGTATCGTTTTATTGGACTTATATGGGATAGGCCCCGACATGGTAATCTTCAGCGGTACAAACTTAGGATCAGGCGTAATCTTAACAGGCCTTTTGCAAGTCTTGGAAAGATTGCCGGAAATGGTGATTATAGCAATGTCATTGATGGGAGTAACAGGAGTATCATGAGTGATAGTAGCAACAGGAGTTTTCTGAAAGAGGATCTCTTGAGTATCCATCAGGCGTTGGATGCCTGACTTCAACAGCGGACAGTTGGATTGCAAGGTTGAACAGAAGTAACAATATTTTTCACAGCCCGGGAAAATCTCGGCTTTCAACAGATTTATTTTAATCAATGGCAACGGAGTCATTAACTTATCAACAGCAGTAACATGAAGATCTTCCACAATTGCATGGACATTATGACCATGTTTTGGCATAGGAGCGGATATCACATTAGGTTTTTCGGGGGCATCAAACTCTAACTCCTTGGCATCTATCAAATCTTGGATCTTGTTTTTAAGGGCCCAATAGTTGCTGGTGTCATGCCCTACACTGTCCGAATGGTATGCACATTTTGCATTTGAATGATAATAGGGAGAAGAGGTATTTGGGTTTTTCGGCGCTTCCTTCAAGTTGGTAAGGTTTAACTTTAACAGATGAGGGAGGACCTGAGCTGGTGTCATATTGATCCGGGTGAATTGTCGTTGTGGCCTTTCTACCCTTTGCTGGTTAGTTCTTGGTTGATTGCTTCGAGGTTGATTTGTTGAGGAGTTCTGGATCATCACAGCCCCCACCGCTGGTCGATGCTCCATTCTCCCTTGATTTCTCTGGGTATGAATAACATAAACTTCCTTCTTGGTTGGGAAGGTCTTCTTGATAGCAGTGGAAGCGGAGGCATCCTTCTGAATTTTACCACTCTTAATTCCAGCTTCGACCCTTTCACCGGTCAGAATTAATTCGGTGAACCCTGCAGATGAGCTCCCGATCAAGTGATTGAAGAATGGACCTGACAGAGTCCCTAAAAACATGTCAACCAGCTCTCTATCCGACAATGGTGGCTGCACCCTTCCAGCCGAATCCTGCCACTTCTGGGCATACTCCTTAAAGCCTATATTAGAGACCATACCCATACTCTGTAATTGAGTACGAGTAGGCGCTAAATCTATGTTATATTGGTATTGTTGATAGAAAGCAGTAGCCAAATCCTCCCAGTTATGTACATCAGATCTCTCAAGCTGATAGAACCAATCCAATTGTGTACCCGACAAACTATCTTGAAAAAATTGGAACCACAGATCCTTATCAGAAGAGTGGGGTTGGATCTTTCTGACGTAGGACCGCAGATGCATCTTCGGACAGGACAAACCGTCGTATTTAGCAAATGTAGGCACTTTGAACTTAGGGGGGGTGACAATCCCAGCAACCAACCCTAGTTCTACGAAATTCAACCCAGGTACTCTTTGTACCTCCATGGCTGCCAATCGATCTTCCAGATTTTTATACTTATCGTCCGCCGGAGGGTACTGCTGCTCATAGTAATCTTCATCCTCTTCTTCTTCTTCCTCTTCAGCTTCAAATTCAGAGGGCATTGCAACTCCCTTACCTTTACCAACCCCTTCGTCAGACGTCGAGGGGAACTCCAAAACTCTCCTAGCCTGATGCTCAAATCTTCTTCCCATAGTGGCCACACCAACTCTTTTCTTTTTCTTCTTTTCTTTTTCCTTCTCTTTCTCTAACAGTGCTTTAAGGTCCTCCTGACCCTTTGCTAAGGTCATGAGGAGTTGTTGGAATTGCGAAGTCTGTGCTTGCAAATCTTTAACCGTCTGCTCTATATCCATCTTGCTGAAATAAACAGTAGAAAGATAAGGAAACCTGGTGTGAAGACCTATTTATGCATATGATGAATGATATGTTATTCATGTAATGCATTCAAGGATTCAGAAATTCAAAGTTGTTGCAAACAAAAAGAACACTGTCATATTAATAAGAAGAAATTTGTTAGTACATAAATGCCCCATGAGCAAAATATTACAAAATTCTTAATGTAAAAAGACATTGAGCATCCTCTTTGGTGCAATGTAAGTGTTGAGAGTCTCCTCTTCGTGAAGTCGGTGGGTAAGTTCCAAAACCTTCTTCTCGCTGGCATAGAAGCTGGCTTCAAAAGTATTTCGTTCTTCCTTGAGCTGTATTCAACTCTTTTGCAATTCTTCCAATGATGTTGGCATGTCAGGATGTAGGAGGGTGTATGGAACCTCTCCTTCCATAACAGGCTCTTTGATCACGGGGAGAACGTGAGGGTAAGGCATCATAAGACTCTGGGCGCGGGTTCGTACCCACTTGAGGTAAGGCTCAAGGGGGATGGAATTTTTGTGCCCCAGTGTCTTACTATCCACCTTGTTGGGCCTCCTCCAAGCTCGGATAAACCTCTGTCGAAGTCCTTGAGCATTGTTGTCAAAGTTAAAAACCAAGTCAGGAATCAGCATGTCATGAGGGCCATCCCTTCGGGCATACCCAAATTGTCTCAGAGCCAAACAGGGGTTGTAGGTAATGCCTCCCCTAATTCCAAGTAGTGGGACATTAGGGAATTCCCCACAATGATTAATGATGATGACATTTTCTCTGGACCGAGAACACCAATGAACGTCAGAGTGTGTGAGAGTCATCAACTATTGTGACCACCTTAAACCCTGCTCATTCTTCAAAACTGATTGGGGAAGGTGAGAAATAAACCACCTTGCTAGAAGAGGAGTACAGCACATGAGAACACCTCTTTTCCTCATTGTTCGTGTGTGAAATGAGTGTAGGATGTCCCCAAGCAATGTAGGCAAAGGATTCCGAGATATGAAAATTTTGACAGCATTCACATCTATAAGTTGATCAGGGTTTGGGAACAAGACCAGCCCATAGATGAGAAGTGCCACAATCTCCTCAAAAGCTTGCAGACCTAGAGGATTACAGCAGTCTTGTGCCTTCTCAAACAGAAACTTTGCCAAGAAACCCTTGACACCACTTCTGGTTTCCCAATGACCTTTGATATCAGATGGTTGCAAGTGTAAGGCTTGAGCAACGTCTTCAGGCTTTGGTTCTCTTTCCGTACCGTTGTAGGGTAGTTGATGGAGAATAGGAATCTTCAGGAGTTGAGAAAATTCCTCCAAAGTAGGTACTAGTTAGTAATCAGGGAATGTGAAACAGTGGTGTAGGGGGTCAAATAACTGGAAGAGAACCTTCACCATGTCTTCTTCAATGTTGGAGTTGACCAAGTTGAGAAGTCTACCATGTCTTTCACTGAAGAGAGAATTCTCTGTAATCTTGGAAGTAAGCTCCTTGAGTTGAGGAGGGATTCTCACAAGGTTGACCTGAATTGTTTTCCTGCGAAGAGATTCCATAACCTACAAAACAAGAACAAAGATGAAGATCCAAACCCTTGAAATGGTTAGTGGATGCATATGATGCTTTATGATGTTCATGATGTTCATGATGTATGCACAAGCATATGTACAAACAAGTCACACAAGATCCTAGTTTCAGGCTTGCATGAGGTTTCAAGGTAAGTACCCTCTTGAAGTTAGTTGGCTCAACATGTCCTATAAATAGTAATCGGGTTCTAAGGAGCTCAATATCACTGGATTATTTTCTTTGTTCATTTTTTCAGTTTAGCCACTTAACTGGCGACCGAAATATTCCAAGAAAACAACCGTCAATGAGTGTAGTATCGAGTATCTAGTAAGAGGATGCTGTCATAAAAACAAGAAAAATTTATACAAAGAAAGATAGCTATGTGTAAAAAATCCCACGGGGTTCCCATTCTGCTATAGCCTTCGTATCTCCGAATATCTTATCCATTTGTTGCCTTGTCCGAAGATGATTGGATTGATCAGAGGCTCCAGGTTTGTCCGTGAAAAGATTTTCCTCAAAGTGATCCGACGAGACATAGTCATACGCTTTAATTTCCTAACTTTTGCCTGAACCTCCCTTTCGGGTTTTCGATTCACCGGGAAACCCTTTTTTGCCCAAGTCGCCCTTTCGGGTTTTCAACTTGCCGGGTGTACGGATTTTTTTTATTTATCCCTAACTTTTGCCCAAACCTTTTGGTTCTTCGGGATGCCCTTGTTTTGCCTAGGTGTGTCAACCTAGCGGGTCTTTTATGCGTAGTATCTTTTAACTATGTCTGCGTTCGAAGGGTGTGTCAGGTCGTTGTCGTCCATGGTGGTTAAGATTATTGCCCCACCAGAAAAGATGTTCTTGATTACAAATGGTCCTTCGTAGGTAGGAGTCCATTTGCCCCTGGGATCACTTTGTGGCAAGATGATGCGCTTGATCACTAGATCTCCAACTGTATACACCTATCGTCTGACTTTCTTGTTGAAAGCCTTGATCATCTGTTTTTGATACGTCTGACCATGACAAACACCAATAAGTCTCTTCTCATCAATTAATTTCAAATGATCAAGTCGGGTTTGGATCCAGTCGTCTTCACTCAAACCTGCATCCTTCATGATTCTTAAAGAGGGGATCTGAACCTCAATAGGTAAAATAACCTCCATGCCATAAACCAAAGAATAGGGTGTTTCCCCAGTTGACGTATGTGCCGTGGTACGGTATCCGTGGAGAGAAAATGGTAGCATCTCATGCCAGTCCTTGTAGGTGACTGTCATTTTCTGTATGATCTTTTTTATGTTTTTGTTCGCAGCTTCGACAACACCGTTCATCTTTGGCCGATAGGGGGATAAATTATGGTGTTGAATATTGAACTGCTCGCACAAGGCGGTGATCATAGTATTGTTAAGGTTTGTACCGTTATCAGTGATGATCCTTTCGGGGATACCGTACCGGAAAATGAGATTCTGCTTGATGAAGCGGGCAACAACATTCTTAGTAACGGATGCGAAGGAAGCTGCTTCGGCCCACTTTGTAAAGTAATCAATGGCCACTAGAATGAAGTGGTGTCCATTGGAGGCTGTAGGCATGATCTCCCCAATTATATCAATTCCCAACATAGCGAATGACCAAGGAGCTGTTAAGACATTTAGAGGAACTGGGGGCACGTGTACCTTGTCTGCATAGATTTGACATTTATGATAAGTTCGGGAGTGCTGATAGCAATCTGCTTCCATGGTAGACCAGTAATAGCCTGCCCGTAGAATTTTCTTTGCTATTGTATGCCCGCTAGAATGAGTGCCAAAGGTACCTTCATGCAATTCAGCCATGATCTTTTCAGCTTCAATCTTGTCCACACAATGGAGCAGAATAGAATCATGATTACGCTTGTATAGGATGCCATTACTCAGGAAGAACTTAGCTGAGAATCTCCTTAAGAAATTTTTGTCATTGACTGAAGCTCCTTCCGGGTATTCTTGAGACTCGAGATACCTTTTGACTTCATGAAACCATGGCTGGTCCACTACTTCTTCGGTATTAATCTCGTGACAGTATGCCGATTCGTCCATTCGTTCAATGGTGATCTGGGGAGCCTCATTATCCCAATTAAGTTTAAACATGGATGACATTGTAGCTAGAGCATCTGCCAGCTGATTTTCTTCTCGTGGGAAGTGCTCGAAGGTAATCTGCTCGAAATGTGGTAACAATGTCAAGACATGTTCTTTGTAAGGGATGAGGTTTGGATGCTTAGTATCCCATTCTCCTTTGATCTGACTGATGACCAAAGCTGAGTCCCCAAACACAACTAAAGATTTAATTCCCAAGTCTATGGCAGCCTTGAGTCCAAAGATGCACGCTTCGTACTTTGCCATGTTGTTCATACAGTTGAAGCAAAGTCTGGCAGTAAAAGGAGTATGGCAACCTTCTGGAGATATAAGCACAACACCGATACTGTTACCAAGTGCATTGGATGCCCCATCAAAGTACAGGGTCCATCGGGATCCTTGTTCAGGTCCGTCATATGGTATGAAATCTTCAATGTTGTCCAATGTCATGATGTCTTTGCCAGGGAAGTTAAACTTCATAGATTGATAATCTTCTACATCTTGATGAGCCAGATGATCAGCTAGCACACTGCCCTTTATAGCTTTTTGGGTTGTGTAATGTATGTCATATTCTGTTAAGATCATCGGCCATCTAGCTATCTGTGATATGGTGGGAGAACTGACTTGAGGTTTTGCGTTTTGTGTTCACAAATGTTTCGGTTTAGCAAGAGTCACCACCGACTTTTTATTTTATCCTAAGGAAAGGTTAAAAAGCACAGGAAAGACCTTTGAGATGTTTTCTTGGGTTCGGGAAGTAGATTATGAAAAGGGAAGGTGAAAGCACTCTTTTCATCCATGGTTATCCATGGGCTCTTAGTTACTTGTTTAGATCACTTGCTTTTGCTTTTCAATTGTGTGAAATGGTGCTTTGTGTGTGGTTTTGAAAGATGTTTTGAAAAGAGGCCATCGTTGTGGAAACCTTTGTAATGATTCTTGTTTGAATGTATACAAAGGTGTTTTATCTTTTGAAAAGATTTCAATGTTTGAAAGTTTGTTTTGGGAAATATTTTGAAATTGTGTTGTGAAGTGTGTTTGAAAATAGCAAGGATGTTTTGCAAGCTTTTGATCAAGTAACTAAGAGCTATCTACCCTAATTTACTCAAAGATCTTTCCTAATGTTTTTAACCATTTTGACAGTGTTGTTTTACCATTGCATTTGGTAAACAACCTTGTATTAGGATGTTAAATGGAACAGGCGTGGGTTATCGTACAGACCATGATAGCAATTGTGTTAGGTATTTTTGGCAAATTTTTTGAGGGACTTGATCATTTTTGTTTAGGCAACTAAAATAGCGTCATCGAGGGACTATGATCTTTTGTTTTGTTTTTGTTTTGCCAAAGTACTCAACATGCATAACATGGCCCATTTTTAAGGCAACAAGTAGATTGTAACCCTAGGGATGCAAGTGTGCATTGTGTATTGATTTTCATGCATTTTTGTCTTTGATTAGGTCAAGCTACTTGTTGATTTTGGATTTTTGCATACAAACCCTAATCTCTAATCATGGCATAATTGAAAGCATAAAGTGCGAGAATTAAAAGTCTAAGCTATTACAACATGATTATGGGGATGGGGGTACAATCTTTGAATGGGGGTGTATTTGACAGGAAATATAAATCCTAATTTACTATTACATCCAAATTGAATTCAAATGCATAAATAAATGGACAATATTTAAATAAACAAAATAAACAAATATATCAAATAATACGAATTATGCAAAAAAAAGTTTATGTTTATTTTCTAAGTATGTAAAAATATTTAATGTAAAAGTAAAGAAATAAATAAAAGATTAATTTTATTAGGTTAAGGGTGAAACCCTAATTTCTTTAAGAAAGTAAATATATTAATTATTTTATTTATATACAATAAAAGCAAAATAGTATGTGTAAAAAATAAAATATATTTAGAAAAAAGTATTTTTAAGTATAAATAATAATAAAAGTAAAAATATAATACTTTATATTTTTATTCTAAAGTATTTAATAACATAAAATATATACAAAAATAAAAATATATATTTAGAGAAATATTTTCAGTGTGAATAAAAATAAAGAATAAAAATAAAAGTATAATTTATATATTATTTTCAAGTTTTTTAACAAATAAGATAAAAGTAATTAAATTGCTTTTTATGTTAGAAAAATAAAAATAAAAATGCAAAATAAAATGTGAAAAAATTATAAAAATAATTTTGAGTATTTTTTATATTTGGAAATAATAAAATATAATCAGAAATGAAAATAAAAATGCAAAAATATAAAATAACAAGAAATTGGGCCAGGGGGTGCAAAAAGGAAAAGGGAGGTGTCAAAAGTAGCTAGGACCAAGCCCAGCCCAAACCAACTTCATCTTCAACCTTCTGACTTTAAAAACGCGCGCGCCCTGTACAATTGTCAGATCCTGTATACGAGCTCTATTGCAAAAACACATAACATCAAACTTGTAGAGCATTTCAAGACGAATCCAACCATATAAACAACTTGTCCTAACTCTCAAAAACCAGAGAGAATTTCTCTGGCCCTAAAATCTAACCTAGTTTTTTCAGTATGTTCATGGATGAAATTCTCTTAGCATGCGTAATATAAATGAAAACTGAGCATATGTACAGCTTCATGACAATGAATACTACTTTTCTTATTCACAAACATAAGGCTAAATGTTCCTAAATAGAGAGATAAGAAGTGGACAAAAACCTGTTTCAGCTGACTTCGTGTAGGGCAATGTAGAGCTTTTCAACAAGGCTTGAGATGTCTAGGAGCTTGCTTGAACTTCACTTGACCTTCTCCAATACCTTGCTTGCCTTGAATATGCTTGAATCAGCCTACAGAACTCAACCTGCACAAGCTCAAAATGAAAATGGCAAACTCTGCAAATGGAGTTATAGTTGGTGTTTGAGGTTTGAGATATCTTGGATGAGTTGAATGGAAGGTGTTTGAACCAACTTGGGGAAAAACGCACGAGCCAATTGAGCTATGGAAGTTAAGTTGCAGGTTCTTCCTTGTTTTGCCAATGGAAGGTGATTTCTGGCTAGGGGATGTTTAGAGGCTCAAGCAATCGTGTTTCTGGCTCAAAGGGGTGTGAGAAAGATGTTCAAAATGCTTGCACAAGTTTCTTTGGGATGATGTTCAAGTTCTCATGTTTTGGACAAGTTTCTTGTTTTTGAAGCAAAATGTGGGAATTGATTGAAACAGGCCTGTACAGGCTATCCTTATGCTTGTATACTTTTCCCTTGGCCCCTCCAACTTGTAGATTTTATTAGCTGCATAAAATATGGATCAATGCTCAAGAAATCAGTTTTGACATAAAGCATGATTTTAAACAAAAATGGAAACTTTGCTTTTTCTACTTAGGGATTAGTTTTGTGTACAATGCCCTAATGACCAAAACAATGTATTAGACCAATGGATTTGCATTAAATTATTTAGTGTGAAGTGGTTTAGAGGCCTGTAATCTAGTGCAAAGCATGCTGACTTGAAATTGCAACTTGTATGAACATGAATATGCCATGGATGAAAAGTGAGTTTTTGCCAACTTCAAGCCTTCGATTCTCTCTAACCACAAATGTGTTTGAGGAGTTCTTGGACATTTTTGAAAGCTTGAAACATTCTATATAATCCATATTTGAAATGCAACTTGATATTCCAAGTGGAACTATGTGAAAAATGGCCATGAAGATAGGTCAAAATCCTGCCTAAACTAGGGCAAAATTTCACTAAGTTAAAAGTTTTAGGGACCCTTGTTCCAAAAATCATAAATTGAGATCCAAGCTTCTTTTGAGAAAACTTTGTGAATAAAAGTTGTAGACTTTGTGGAGGACTAGAAATTTCATGTTGGAAGTTTTGTTTGAATCCAATTGCATCATGGTGAAAATGTTGGGCAAAGTTAGGAAAAATTAAGAAAATTTCATAACTTAGAAAAATTCTAAGTTATGAAAATTTTCAACTTTAAATCCTAATTTGCAAAAATGGGTTTCTTGATGAACAAGTTTCATGTTTTGACACATCTTGATGAAAAATGACCCTTGGCACTTGATTTTGACCAAAAAGTCAAAGTTTAACTTTTTAGTGTACAGTCAAATTTTGATCAGTTGACTGAAAAATTCATCTGTCAATCAACTGCAATTGAGATCTTTTGAACTTTTTGAATAGGTCAAGATGATTCCATTGAGTCATTGAGTCCATGGTTGAACCCAATTTGCCATTGGCTAGGTCAAAAATCAGAAATTGCCTTTGTACAGTCAAAACCCTAAAAATGACCATTTTGCCCTTTTGGTGATCTGATCAAATTTCTTGTGGGGTTGTGGTCCAAACTTGATCAAATGGTTCATATGAGTTCATAATGTTGATGTGGGTGAAAATTCATGAGGTTTGACTATAAATTGGCCAAAGTTGACTTTTTCCCCAATACAGCTGATTTCTAGGTCAATTGTCCAATTGACTGGGCAAAATTTTGATTCAAGGCTTGAAACTTGGTATGGTTAAACTTATGAGTCCATCATGAAGTATGAAAGTCACTTTGAGCATTATAAATCCAAAATTCTCTGTGCAAACTCAAACCCTAATTTAGGTCAATAGTGCAAGGAGAAGTCTTGAGCAGAGCAAACCCTAGCTTGATCTTGAGTTCAAAGAGCCTTGTGATGAGAAATGTTGATAAAATGAGAGGGAAAATTTTGGGGTACAACAGTTACCCCTGTTCAATCTTCTTGAACCTGAAGAGTTAGATTGGCAAGTTTGCCTTTCGTGACTTGAAGGTAAAAGAGGATTGGACACTAGAGTGCCCGTAAATTTGCACTCGTCAAAATTTTGCTGAGGGAATGGGCTTAAAGATGTCATTTGGATATGATAGAATCTTGCTGGAGATGGGCTTAGAGATGCCATCAAAATGTTTTCTTGAATATCAGTAGAATGAACATCAGAATGGTATCCGTATCTAGAACGTATCTGAGTTGTTTCTGGAGATTAGATTCGTATGAGCAAGGGAATGGCGTCCGTGTCAGGAGCGTATTTGTACTGTAACTTGTATTTGATTCTTGAATGAATATCATAATGAATGTCGTGTTTGGAGTGTATCTGTATTGTATCTGAAATCTGAAGTCTGAATAAGTGACAGAAATACATCCGTGTCTGGAGTACTTCTGGGTTGGGGAATGAATGGCAGAATAGCAACCGTGTCTGGCGCATATCTGGATTGTATATGAAATTGAGATCTGTATGAGTAGCAGAATGACTTCCATGTCTGGAGGGTATCCGTACTATAACTGGGATCTGGACAAGTGACAGAATGACTTATGTGTTTGGAGTGTATCTGAACTTGAAGTTGATAGTTAAATCTGAATGAGAGATATAAAGGCTTCTGTTTCTGGAGCATATCTAGTCTGTATCTGATTGCTGAAGTCTGAATGAGTAATAGAATGACCGCCGTGTCTGGGTGTATCCATACTGTATCTGAGATCTTCGAATATTTAAATATAGCTTTTAATCTTATCCTGAAAAGGGTAAAATGTTAGCTAAAACATAAAGTTATGTTGTATGACATGTATGATGCAATAAAATGTGTTCTATCAATGTTTATGATATATAAATGTAATGTGTGCGTATGTAAGCTGATTAGTTGTCTTGCTGAGGAAAATAAATCCTTGATAACCGGAGACAATGAATCTCTTTGATTGCTGCTGGGGAAAACAAACCATTGACTCCTGCTGGAGATTCAGAACCTTTGCTGGATAAGACTGAGGAATCCTTTGGACTTTCTGTTGGGGGTTGAAAATACTTGGCGACTTGTGGGGATATGAGGGTGACTCCGACAAATTCTACTAGGGAGATCAGGAGTTTGGGTTGTATGCCAATATACTGGGTATTCATGTTTTGTTGTTTGAGGAGAAACTCCGCTGGGGATATGCAATTCACGGTTTTAACTTTGTTGAGGATCTGAATGACATACTGTAGGGGATTTCTTCTGGAATAGCCTAAAGACGTTTTCTCGTACCTTCAAACTATCAGTAATTACCCTTTCTCCTTTCATTTTATTTATAGGCAGTGATTACATTCAAATGCATATGCTCATTTAACAAATCATTGGCGCTCCTTGACACTCGGCTCTAGGTTGACACCCACTATGATTTCCTTTTTGTCTTCCTCAGGGCCCAAGTTGATTGTATCCAACAGCTCCTCATGAGGAAGAATAGCTCTTTCCTCTTGTTGTAGTAATCTGGCCAATTCCCCTAGAACCTCACAATCTTCCTCACCTTCGTATTCGGCTTGGTTGATCAGATCTTCAGAGTCACTAAAGGCTATAGCAGTATCGTTACCCATGGGTTCCGGAATGGAAGGGTACCTGCATTTGTGAGTGTGGGTGTGTGTAAGGGTATAGCCATCTTAAAACAACAAAATGTAAAAGAAAGACAATGAGCACAAAAGGTTTATATATGAAAAAGCGTCCATGATTCATTGAAATGACATATGAAAATGAAATAAGAACCCTTACAAATGGATCGTTGTGCCTCGGGTAAGACACAAGGTTGAAAAAGTACGAATTGTTTGTGAATTATTACAAGTCCAACAGAAATATAAAAGATAAATTATTGTGGTATGAAAGTAATCAGAATGAAGTCTTTGACTTCCCAGTTGCACATTCCTCCGCCAACAGTAGGAAAAATCCAGTCTTCCAGGCTGCCCTCTTCTTCACTGTCCTCTAGTGCATTAACCCCTTGGTGGCTGATCTTCACAGGTGGCCCTCATGCACGGGCGTGGCGCACGGCCTTCTGAGCAGTTGAAGTAAATCCCAAGCCAAATTTGTCTGATTTGTAAGGGATGTCTGGAAGCTGCCCCCAGATAGTGCTTCCGCCTTCTTCCACTGATGCTTTTGAATATTTTAGAGAAGACATCCAAGGTGGAGGCCTTGTGATTATAGGAGTTGAGGATACCGCCTTGGTCGCTGCTATTTCTTGAGAGACTTCTTCAAAATGTTGGAAAGGGGTTTCAATGAATTCTCCATTCAATTCTACATATCGGAAAGAATTCAGATGACTAATCATGTATTCCTCTTCACCATGGACAGTTATGATCTTCCCTTGGACAGGGTACTTCAGCATCTGATGCAAGGTGGAGGTGACCGCACCGGCATTGTGAATCCAGGGGCGTCCCAATAAACAAGAGTAAGAAGGACGGATGTCCATCACGTAGAATGTTGAATTGAACGTCTGGGTTCCCACCTTGACTGGGATGTCCACCTCACCATGGACCATCCTTTTAGAGTCGTCAAAATCTCTCACAATGATGTTACTGGGTTTTAAGGTCATCCCCTTACAATCCAATCTATCCAGGGCTTTCTTTGGTAAGACATTCAGAGATGAACCCGTATCCACCAAGACATGGGCTAAGGTCGTTCCTCTGCACTCTACTGAGACATGTAGTGCGTCGTTGTGTTTTCTCCCTTTGGAGGTTAAGTCATCATCGGAGAAACCCAGGCCATTGCCAGCTGTTAAACTGGCCACACACTCTTGGAATTGATCCGCAGACGTCTCTTGCGGCACGTGCGCTGTCTTCAGAAACTTTACCAAAGCTTTAGCATGTGCCTCATAGCACAGCAGTAAGGCTAACATAGAGATTTTGCAGGGGGTCTTCCCCAGTTGTTCAACCATATCATGATCACTCTTCTTTATGATCCTCAGGATTTCTTCCATTTCCTTCTTGGATGTTTCAGGAATAACTAGTGATTGAGCCTTTGTCAAGACAAGCTCTTCTTGAACATTCTTTCCTTTATTCTCATCAGTGGAAGTAGGGATATGAATTGTGTTGTCATTGTTGGAAGGTACACTTGCAGGTATAATCATTGGTGCAGAGGTAATCTTCGGAACGGCCACGAGTCCAAAGACTGCTTTTGGAGGTGCAATCTCTGGAGATAAAATTCTTCCACTACGGGTAATTTTGCTTGTTCCGGAAATGTTACTGATGTAGGAATTATCCTCCTCGGAGCTTTCTTCTTCGGCAGTATGTTCAATCTGTTTGACACCATGGTAGTAGATTTCTCCACCATAGTTCCATGGTATCGTTTCATCTGATTTGTATGGGGTTGGCCCGGGCATTGTTATCTTCAATGGAGTAGTCATAGGAGCGGATGTAATCCTAACGGGTTTTTTAGGAACCCTGAAAGGATTGGCGTATATGGTTATTATTGAAACTTCTGGAATTGGAATGGGTGAAACAAGAGCTTTCTCAAACAAGATTTCCTGGTTATCAATCAGTTGTTGGATACCTTTTTTCAACAGAGGGCAGTCAAATGAGGAGGATAGGCAAATATGGCAATCTTTGTCACAACCTGGGAACACCCTGGCCTTTAACAAATTCAACTTGGTGGTAGAGAGCGGAGTCAACAATTCATCCATGGTGTCAACAAATAAGTCTTCCTCAACAGCACTGGCATTGTGTCCATGCCTAGGCATTGGAGCGGAGATAACATTCAGTTTTTCTGGCGCTTCAAACTCAACTTCCTTTGCATCGATCAGATCTTGAATCTTGTTCTTCAGAGCCCAACAGTTGTTGGTGTCGTGCCATGGACTTTCAGAATGGTATGCGTACCTGGAATTCAGATGGTAGTGTGGAGATGCAGTATTGGGATTTTTAGGAGCCTCTTTTAACATGGCAAGTTTCAACTTCAGAAGATGTGGTAGGACTTAAGCAAGAGTCATATTTATCTTGGTGAATTGCCGTACAGGCCTTTCCACCGTTGGCTGGTTGTTTCTCGGCTGGTTGTTTCTTGGCTAGTCTGATGCAGGCTTTTGAATCATAACGGCCCCCACCGTTGGTCGGCGCTCCGTTCTTCCCTGATTTCTCTATGAATAGACAGCAGACACTTCCTTCTTTCCAGTGAAGGGCTTTTTTGCAGCAGTAGAGGTAGACGCGTCTTTCTGAATTTTCCCGCTTCTTATACCGACTTCTATCCTCTCGCCAGTTAAAATCAATTCAGTGAACCCTCCAGAGGAACTTCCAATCAGATGATTAAAGAAAGGTCCTGACAGAGTTCCCAGGAACATGTCCACTAGCTCCCTTTCAGATAATAGTGGTTGCACCCTTCCGGCTAAATCCCTCCACTTTTGGGCGTAGTCTTTGAAGCCCTCATTGGATACCATGGCCATACTCTGGAGTTGAGTACGGGTTGGTGCCAAGTCGGCGTTGTATTGATACTGTTTATAGAAGGCGGCTGCCAAGTCTTCCCAATTATGGACATCTTCCCTTTCCAACTGGTAGAACCAATCAAGTTGCGTTCCTGATAAACTGTCCTGGAAAAAGTGGACCCACAAGTCTTTGTCAGCAGAATGTGGCTGAATTTTCCTGACATAAGATCGTAGGTTCATTTTGGGACAAGACACCCCATCATACTTGGCAAATAGTGGCACTTTAAATTTGGGCGGGATTACAATTCCTGACACCAACCCTAACTCCTCAAAGTCCAGACCCGGTACTCTCTGTACTTCCATAGCAGCTAGACGCTCTTCCAAGTGTTTGCATTTGTCATCAGCTGGAGGGTATTGTTGTTCAGAGTAGTCCTCTTCCTCCTCTTCTTCTACTTCAGAATTTGATGGCACTGCCGTTTCTTTTCCTTTTCTTTCCCCTTCATCAGAGGTTGTTGGAAATTCTAAGGTCCTTCTGGCTTGTCCCTCAAACCTTCTGCCCGTGATAACCAGACCGGTTGGCTTATTCTTCTTTTTCTCTTTCTCTTTATCTAGCAGAGTCTTTAGCTCCTTCTTCCCCTTGGCCAAGGTCAAGAGTAGTTGTTGAAATTGTGAATTCTGAGCTTGCAAGTCTTTCACCGTTTGTTCAAGATCCATTTTGCTGAAATAAAAAGCAGAAGGATGAGGAAACTTCTTGCAAAGACCTGTTTATGCTCATGATGAATGATATGTATTCATGCAATGTTTTCAAGGATTTGAAAATCAAATTTGTTTCAAACAAAAAGGAAACACACGTTATATTAATAAAATAGAACTGGAATACATCAATGCCCCTAGGGCAAAATAGTACAAAATTCTAAGATAAAAAGACGTTGCGCATCCTCTTTGGTGCAATGTAGGTTTTGAGAGTCTGCTCTTCATGAAGTAACCGAGTGAGTTCCAAAACCTTCTTCTCGCTTGCGTAGAATTGGGCTTCAAAAGTATTGCGTTCTCCCTTGAGCTGTATCCAACTCCTTTGTAAGTCTTCGAGTGATGTTGGCATGTCAGGATGTAGGAGGGTGTATGGAACCTCTCCTTCCTTACCAGGCTCTATAATCACTGGGAGAATGGAGGGGTAAGGCATCATAAGACTTTGGGCGCGGGTTCATACCCACTTGAGGTAAGGCTCAAGAGGGATGGAATTCTTGTGTCCCAACGTCTTACTATCTACCTTGTTTGGCATCCTCCAAGCTCGGATAAATCTTTGTCGAAGTCCTTGATTGTCGTCGTCGAAGTCGAAAACCAAGCCTTGAATCAGCATGTCATGTGGGTCATCCCTTCGGGCAAAACCAAACTGTCTTAGAGCCAAGCAGGGGTTGTAGGTGATGCCTCCCCTAATTCCAAGTAGAGGTACATTAGGGAATTCCCCACAACGGTCAACGATAATAACATTCTCTTTGGATCGAGAACACCAATGAATGTCAGAATGTGTAAGTGTCATCAACCTTTGTGACCACCTCAAACCTTGCTCATTCTTCAAGACTGATTGGGGAAGATGAGAAATAAACCATCTTGCCAGGAGAGGAGTGCAACACATGAGAACACCTCTTTTCCTTATTGTACGAGTGTGAAAAGAGTGTAAGATATCTCCAAGCAAATTAGGCACCGGGTTGCGAGACATGGAGATTTTGACAGCACTCATATCTATGAGTTGGTCAGAATTAGGGAACAAGACCATCCCATAGATGAGAAGAGCTACAATCGCCTTAAAAGCTTGTAAGTCCAAGGAGTTCCAGCAGCTTTGGGCCTTCTCAAACAAGAACTTTGCCAAGAAACCTTTGACACCACTTCTAGTTTCCCAATGGGTTGTGACATCAGATGAGTGCAAGTGCAGGGCTTGAGAAATCTCTTCTATCTTTGGATCTCTTTCCGTACCATTGAAGGGTAGTTGATTGATAATAGGAATCCTCAAGAGTTGAGAAAATTCCTCCAAAGTGGGCACAAGCTGGTAGTCAGGAAATGTGAAGCAGTGATGCAAAGGGTCAAAGAACTGGAAGAGAACTTTCATCATGTCTTCCTCTGTGTTGGAAGTGACTAGGTTGAGTAGACGACCATGCCTCTCGGTGAATGGAGAATTCTCAAGAATCCTTGAAGCTAGCTCCTTGATTTGTGGAGGAATTCTTACAAGGTTGACTTGGATAGTTTTCCTGCGAAGTGAATCCATAACCTACAAAACAGGAACAAAGATGAAATTCCAAAATCCTTGAAATGGTTAGTGGATGCAAATGATGCTTCATGATGTCCATGATGTTATGCACAAGTATATATGTACAAGCAAATCACACAAGTTCCTAGTTTAGGCTTGCATGGGGTTTCATAGGTAAGTACCCTCTTGAAGTTTAGTTGGCTCAACCTGTACTAGAAATAGTAACCGGGTTCTAAGGAGCTCAATATCACTAGATTGTTTCCTTGTTCATTGTTTCAATTCAGCCTCTTTACTGGTGACCAAAATATTCCAAGGAACCAACCCTCAATGAGTGTAGTATCGAGTATCTACCAACTTCGGCTTGCACCAAAACCGGTCATCTCACTACATCCTAAAAGGCCAAGTTGGTCAAGTAAAGGTTCTATAAGTTCGTTAGTGCTTCATGACATCACTCAGCGGCCCCGTATTCTCTTTGATTGGCTCAAAGGCTACCGGTACCCACAAATATGTCACACTAACATAGCTATTGCTTAGACCGTGTCGGTATACCCTGCACAGTTTCCATAACGTATTGCTATTTACCTATAATGTTTCCCAAATCCGGGTGAAGGATTCAAACCAAAACAATAGAACCAAAGTGTAAAGCAAACAAGTCAAGCAATTGTAAGCAAATAAAGGTGATCTAAACCCTAAGGTAACCCCACTATTATAATTATCCCCAGCAGAGTCGCCAGTTCTGTGATACGATGGGAGAACTGACTTGAGGTTTTGTGTTTTGTCGCAAATGTCGCGGTTTAGCAAGAGTCGCCACCAACTTTTATTTTATCCAAAAGGAAAGGTAAAAAAGCACAGGAAAGACCTTTGATATGTTTTCTTGAGTTCGGGGGATAGATTATGAAAAGGGAAGGTGTTAGCACCCTTTTCATCCATGGTTTTCCATGGGCTCTTAGTTACTTGCTTAGATCACTTGCTTTGCTTTTGAAATTGTTTGAAATGGTGCTTTGTGTTTGGTGTGGTTTTGAAAGTATTTTGAAAAGAGGCCTTTCGTTTAGGCAATCTTTGTAATGATTCTTGTTTGTAAGAATGTATACAAAGATGTTTGTCTTTTGAAAAATGTTTCAATGTTTTGAAAGATGTTTGGAAATGTTTTTGAAATGTGTGTGTGTTTGTTTTTGAAAATACCAAGGATTGTTTGAAATGGAGCAAGTAACTTAGAAGCTATCTACCTACTCAAATGTCTTTCCTATGCATTTTTATTCCTTTGACATTGTTGATTTACCATTGATTTGGTAAACAACCCTATCTTTGGATGTTAAACGAGACGGGCGTGGGTCATCGTATGACCATGATAGCAATGTTGCCAAGTATCTTTAGCATTTTGAGGGACCAAGATCATTTGTTTTTAGGCAACCTTTTGATAGCGTCATCGAGGGACTATGATCTTATTTTTGTATTGTTTTGCCGAGATACTTTGAATGCATACCATGGCCATTTTTGTTTTAGGCAACCAAGTGGGTGAAACCCTAAGGGTGTTTGTGTGCAATGTGTATCATTTTACATACATTTTGTCTTGTATTAGGTCATTTCTATTTGTTTTGTTTTTGGTCTTATCATGCAAAACCCTAATTTACTACACATGGTATAAATGCGATAAATTGCGTAAATGTAAACTAAGCTATTACAACAATTATTATGGGAGGGGAGATACAAGTTTTTGAATGGGGATATTGCACAAAATAAACCCTAAAAATACTATTACAACTCAATTGAATATTGTGCATTAAATAAATATACAAATATTTAAATATGCAAGGCAAATGTATTTATGCAAAAAATGTTTTATATTTGTTTAAGGTATGAGAAAATAAAATTAATTATCCCTAGAAAATAAGGGGAAAATAATATTATTATTTTTGAAAGGGGGAAACCCTAGTTTTCAAATTAAAAGAAAAATATGTTTCTTATTATTTATTTTGTCCATTTTTGTACAAGAAAATAATGAATAATATTATGTATAAATATTAAAAATTAAAATATGTATGAAAATAAATATTTTATGTGTAAAAATAATAAAATAAAAATGTATAGTATTTATTAAATGTATTTACAATTTATTATAAGAAAATAAGTTCTATTTGTTCTAATAAGCTATTTTCTATGTAAAAAAATAATAATAAAAAATAAAATAAAATTGCAAAAAATTAAGAAAATATTTTTGTGATTTTTTAATGTTTAGAAAAAATTATTAAAATCAATAAACATAAAAATATGAGAAAATATGAAAAAATATTTTAAAAAAATAGGTCAGGGGGTGCAAATAGTGGTCAGGGGGTGTGAAAAGTAAAAACAAAAACAGCCCAGTGCGCCAAAAAGCCCAAGGCCAGTCATCTTCATCCCTGTCCTTCAGCTTTGCGCGCGTATCATGTACAAACATGTATCTTGCTATTGCTTGCATAAAAACAAAAACTTGTAACATAAAACATGTAGCATTTCATCTCACGATTCCAATGATATAAAATTTGTAACCTAACTCTCAAAGATTAGAGAGAATTTAATCAGCCCTAATTCGTGACCTAATTATTTCATGAACTTCAAGCTTCAAATTCTCACAGCATGGTTAATATAAATGGAAAGTATGCATATGTACAGCTTCACCATGTTAAGGGCTAGATTTTTTCTTCACAAATCGTGGCTTGAGGATGCCTAAATAGAGAGATAGAGATTTGAAAAATACCTCTTTCAGCTGGATTTATATATGACAATGTGGGGGCTTTGAGTGAGGCCTGAGGATCATGTGAGCTTCCTTGAAGTTCCTTCAACCTATTCCAATACCTAGCTTGCTTTGTGGATGGCCAAAACTCTCTGTAGAAGTCAGGCTGCAACCTCCAAATTTGAAAATGGCAATGGCTGAAATATAGCTTACAGAACCAGGGCAAGGACTTAGATAGCTTTGGTAGGATATATGGAAGGTGTTTGAAGTGTTGAAACAAAAAACGCACGAGCCAAAAATGAAATGGCTGGAGTTTTGCAGCAACTGGCAGTTTTGGCAGAAAAATGAAGTTTTGGAGTTTTGGAGAGTTTCAGATGTTTAGCATTCGTGTTTTGGCTTGTGATAAGTTTGTGAATATGTATAGAATGACACAAAGTCCACTCTTTCTCAGCTTGTACAAGTTATGATCTTTTGGCCAACTTTTCTTGCATTTTAAGAAAAGTGAGATGACTTGTGCAACATGCTTGTACTGGCTAGTTCTAGGGCTGCAAAGAGTTGGTGTACATTGCTTGTGATCTGTGGAAATTGCCTGCATCAAAGGAACAGGTCCATGGCTCAAGGTTGATAAAGTTGCAAAAAGCTTGCTTTATGAAAATGGCATTGTGAACTTTTGGCCATTTATGGAATTATTTCTTGTACAATGCTCCAAAAGAAAAAATAAAGCCCTTATCCTCTGAGTTTGCATTTAATTATGGAATATAGAATGAGTTTAGGACCTTTAATGCAAGGTACAAGCATCCTTGATCAGATTTGCAACTTGACACTTTGTAAAAATGGCTTGATCAAAAGTGACAAAATGCCAATTTCTCTTCTTCGATTCTCCATAACCACAAATGATCTTGGAGAGTTCTTGGACATTTTAGAAAGCTTGAAATGTGATATATAATCTATCTTTGAAATGAATTTTGAGATATCTCTTTGAACTAGGTGAAAAATGTCCATGAAGTCATTTAGTTCATGGACCTCTATTCACAAATTCATAACTTGAGATCCAAGCATATTTTGGGAAAACTTTGTGAATCAAAGTTGTAGATTTCATGGAGGACTACAACTTTCAAGTTGGAAGTTTTCTTTGAATCAAATTGCATCATGGTGAAAAAGTGGTGAAAAGTTGGGGGAAAATAAGCAAATTTCCATACTTAGAAACATTCTAAGTTATGAAAATTTTCAAATTCAAAACCCTAATTTCAAAAACTAGTTTTCTTGGTGAACAAGTTTCATATTTTTACATATCTTGATGAACTATGACCCTTGATACTTGATTTTGACCAAAAAGTCAAAGTTTGACTTTTCAGTGTACAGTTGACTTTTGATCAGTTGATTGGAAAATTCATTTGTCAATCCTATGAACTTGAGATCTTTTGAACTATGTAATTAGGTCAAGATGATGCCATTGAACCCTTGAAATCATGTTTGAACCCAATTGGTCATTGGCTAGGTTAAAAATCAGAAATTGCCCTTTCTCAGTCAAAACCCTAATTTTGACCATTTTGCCCTTTTGATGATTTGATCAAATTTCTTGAGGAGTTGTGATCCAAACTTGATCAAATGGTACATATGAGTCTAAAATGTTGTTGTGGATAAAAAATTATGAAGTTTGACTGTAAATTGGCCATGGTTGACTTTTTCCCCAATACAACTGATTTTTAGGTCAATTGTCCAATTGACTGATCAAAAATGTGATTCAAGGCTTGAAACTTAACATGAGAAATCTTAGGGGTCCAAGATGGTGTATGAAAGTCACATGAAGCATTGATGGTCCAAAAATCCTTGTGCAAACTCAAACCCTAATTTCAAGTTATCAGTGCAAGATGAGGTATCTTGAGCTGACCAAACCCTAATCTTGTCTTGAGTCCAAGAAGTCTTGTGAGAAAAATCTTGATAAATGAGAGGGAAAATTTTGGGGTACAACAAAGCGCACCAGGGTTAGAAGTTCTAACCTATACATTTTCACTAAAAGGTTGCTATTCTGCAGCAGGCCAGGGTCAGAACTTCTGACTCCCTCTCAGCAGCACGCTGACCCCCTCCTTCTTTCTTTTTTTTCTTCCCCTTGTTATTTTTCTTTATTTTTCTCGCTGGATTCCCTATTCATAAGTGTGTATCCCCCACCCCCTAAATATTTTAATAGCATAGGACTTTACATCTCCGCATTTTATCGCTTTCAAATGTAAATGCTAGCAATTAGGATATGTATGGTAAGATAAAAATCAATGAAATAGAAAATCCTAATTCATGATAAAATCATGCATGTAATCAAACACACTTGCACACAAACACCCTTAGGGTATCTCCACTCGGTTGCCTTATACAAAATAGCCATGTTACACATGCAAAGTATCTTGGTAAAACAAACAAAATCAAAAGATCATAGTCCCTCGATGATGCTATCCAAATTTGTCTTACAAAATGATCTTAGTCCCTCGAAATGCTAAGATACTTTGCAAACATTGCTAATCATGGTTATACGATGACCCGTGCCTGTCCCGTTTACATCCAAAGATAGGGTTGCTTACCAAATCAATGGTAAGACAACAATGTCAAAGGAATAAAAAAATGCACAAGAAAGACATTTGAGTAGGTAGATTACTTCTAGTTACTTGCTCCATTTCAAGAAAATATCCTTGCTATTTTAAAAACAAACACACACATTTCAAAAACATCTTACAAACATTGAAAACATTTTCAAAAGACAAACATATTTATATACATTCTTACGAACGAGAATCATTACAAAGATTTCCTAAACAATGGCTTCTTGTACAAAATACTTTCAAAACCACACCAAACACAATTTCAAATAAACAAAACAAGTGATCTAAGCAAGTAACTAAGAGCCCATGGAAAAGCATGGATGAAAAGGGTGACGATACCTTCCCTTTTCATAATCTACCCCCCGAACTCAAGAAAACATCTCAAAGGTCTTTCCTGTGCTTTTTCACCTTTCCTTTTGGATAAAAGAAAAGTCGGTGGCAACTCTTTCTAACCACAACATTTTGCGATAAAACGCAAAACCCTCAAGTCAGTTCTCCCACCGTATCACACTCCCAAAGATAATACAACTGAAGAAACCTCTAGATAAGAGTTGGAAGAGGTATTGAAGATCATCCTAAGAGAGACTACAAAATTGTTGAACAGCTGGGGCTGACCCCATCCAAGATCTCCATGTTATCCCTACTATTGTGTTCGGAAGCTCATGCACAAGCTTTAGTAAAATTTTTGAAGAATGCTCACGTACCATAAGAGATTTCGACGATCAATTTGGAAGTTATGTTGCTAGATTAACGACTGACAATGGATTAGGTTTCTTCGATGCTGATTTGACTTCAGGGGGAAGAAATCACAATAAAGCCCTATATGTCTCCATTGAATGTGGGGCACCACATTGGCTCATGTGTTAGTTGATACTGGTTCTTCGTTGAATGTTCTACCAAAAGGTGCTCTTGACAGACTGGATTACAAAGGAGTTACACCAAAACCTAGTGATATTATAGTTTGAGCCTTTGACGGATCAAAGAGGATGGTACACAGAGAAGTGGATCTTCCGATCAAGGTAGGTTCACAAATCTTCGAATCTACCTTCTATGTGATGGACATTCGGCCGGCTTATTCTTGCTTACTGCGATGCCCTGGATCCATGGGGCAGGCATTGTTACCTCAACCTTACACCAAAAGTTAAAGAATCTCGTGAATGGAAAGATTGTTACTATCTGCAGTGAAGAGGAGTATATGGTCAGCCACTTGAACTCATTCTGGTATGTAGAGATGGATAGAGAATTCATTGAGACTCCCTGTCAAACTTTTGAAGCGATTTCCTCCGCCGCTACTGAACACGTTTCTATAATCCCCAAGGTTACCAGGGTTCCGCACAAGATTGCTTCCTAGAAAGATGCTAAAGCTTCTATAGAAGAAGGTGGTTGTACTATTAGGGGTCAGCTTCCTGATATCCCCTATAAGTATGACATATTTGGTTTGGGTTTTACTGCAGAGGGTCAAAGGGTTGTGCGTCGCGCTGGAAGATGGCCATTTCGCGTCAGCAACAATGGAGTCAACATTGAAGAAGATACTAACAGTGATCGCGACCTTGGTAGCTGGATATTTCCTACCATTGGCAACAAGCTCAGCAACTGGAAGGCGGAAGATATTATCTCTATCTCCTTTAGTCAGGAGTAATAGCTACATTTTTGTTTTATTGCTTTAAAATACTTTGGTTATGTAATGTTTAAACAATGAGTTTAAAACTTTTGTTTTACCCAGGGCACAATGGTTCATTTGTTAAGGATTGTCATTTCATAAACATATTTTCATTTAATAAAAACATTAGATATTTTGCATTCAAATTTTGCGCTCTCTGTCTTCCTTTTACTTTATTGCACTTTCAAATAGGTATGTGTTCTTACACACACCCACACACTACATTATAGATCCACATCCACTCTGGATCCCGTTGATAACGATTCTGCTATTGCCATTTATGACTTTGAAAATTTTATCTACCAAGTCGAGGAAGAAGGTGAGGAAGATTATGAAATACCTGGAGAACTTACTAGACTATTAGTGCAAGAAGAAAAGACTATACAACCGCATGAAGAGTCGCTCGAGGTTGTAAATCTAGGTACCGAGACAAACAGGAAAGAGGTCAAGATAGGTGCCAACTTAGAGGGCAGTGTCAAGAACAGGTTAATCCAGATGCTGCATGAATGTTGAGATATTTGCTTGGTCATACAAAGACATGTCAGGGCTCAACACTGATATTGTGGCTCACCGTCTGCCGATGAAAGAGGGTTGTTCTACGATAAAGCAGAAGGTTCGTCGCATGCGTCCCAAGATGTCAGAGAAGATCAAGGTCGAGGTTATGAGAAAATTCAACGCAGGCTTTCTAGCAGTAATGTCATATCCTCAATGGGTTGCTAATGTTGTTCTGGTACCAAAGAAAGATGGCAGGGTGAGTATGCATGTAGACTACAGGGATCTGAACAGGGTGAACCCCAAGGATGACTTCCCACTTCCATATATTGATGTTTTGGTCGACAACACCACTCAGCACAAGGTATTCTCCTTCATGGACGGCTTCTCAAGTTATAATCAGATGAATATGGCACCTGAAAACATGGAGAAAACTATCTTCGTCACACAGTGGGGCACTTTCTGTTACAAGGTTAAGCCTTTTAGGTTGAAGAACGTCGATGCAACTTATCAACGTGTCATGGTAGCTTTATTCCATGACATGATTCATCACGAGATAGAGGTATACGTTGATGACATGATATCCATATCTCAGACCAAAGAAGAGCATCTTGATCATCTACATAACCTGTTTGAAAGACTGAGGAAGTACAAGCTAAGGTTAAATCTGAACAGATGCACATTTGGAGTGAGGTCCGATAAACTCCTGGGCTTTGTCATCAGGTGTAAAGGTATTGTAATTATCTCTCCCAGTACTAAGAAGGAATTCAGAGTTTTCTTAGGACGACTGGACTACATTACCCGATTCATTTCTCATTTAACTGCTACTTGTGAGCCAATCTTTAAGCTGCTGAAGAAAGATTATGTAGTAAAGTGGAATGACGGTTTCCAGACAGCCTTTGACAAAATCAAGGAGTACCTACAAGAACCTCTGATTCGGATGCCACCAGTTGAAGGAAGACCTTTAATCATGTTACTAACAGTGCAAGAGAACTCAATGGGGTGTGTACTGGGCCAGCATGACGGGCCTGGTCGAAAAGATCATGCAATATACTACCTTGCAAAAATTTTACCGAATGTGAAACAAGATACTCAGTGCTCGAGAAAACTTGTTGCACTTTGGCATGGGCTGCTCGCCGACTAAGACAGTATATGTTAACCCATACTACTTTATTGATCTCTAAAATGGATCTGATCAGATACATATTCGAGAAGCCCTCTCTCTCCGGAAGAATATCCAGATGGCAAATGGTCTTAACAGAATACGACATTCAGTACACCACTTAAAAGGATATCAAAGGAAGTGTACTGGAAGATCATTTATCTCATCAAGCCCTAGACGACTACCAATCTATGAATTTCGAGTTCCCGAATGAGAACATCATGCTAGTTACAGATTGTGAAGAACTTGGACCATATGAAGGACCTGAGCCAGGATCCCAATGGACTATGGTTTTTGATGGAGCTTCTAACGCAATTTGCAACGGAGTCAGTGTTGTAATTATCTCTCCCCAGAGTTTTCATACGCCCTTCACCGCCATATTATACTTTGATAATACCAACAACATTGCTGAATACGAAGCATGCATCATGGGCATCAGAGCTGCTATTGACTTAAGGATAAAATTGTTGGATGTATACAGGGACTCAGCCCTGGTAATCAGTCTGATCAAGAGAGAATGGGATACGAAGCATCTGAAACTCATTCCTTATCGAGAACATGTGTTAACACTGATTCCGAACTTTGAGGAAATCACTTTCGAGCATATCCCACGAGAAGAGAATTAGTTGGCAGACGCATTGGCTATAATGTCATCTATGTTCAAGGTCAGATGGGACAACGAGGCTCCCAGAATTACCATTGAAAGGCTAGATGAACCAGCACATTGCTACAACGTTGACACTGAAAGAGTGGAAGGACGAACCAGCACATTGCTACGAAGTTGACACTGACAGAGTGGAAGAGAAGCCTTGGTTTTATGAAGTGAAAATATACTTTGAGGCTCAAGAGTACCCCAAGGGGGCATCTATCAATGACAATAAATTCCTACAAAGGTTCTCATCTAAGTTCTTCCCGAGCATTAGATTTTTGAACAAGTGTAATCATGATTCGACACTGCTTCGTTGTGTGGATAAGAAAGAAGAATAAAATGATATGGAAGATATGTACGAAGGCATATTTGGTACTCATTCTAGTGGGAATAATATGGCTAAGAAGATTTTTAGAGCATGTTAATTGGTCGACTATGGAAACTGGTTGTCATCACCACTTAAGAACTTGTCACAAGTGCCAGATCTATGCTGATAAAGTACACGTGCCTCCGGTTCCTCTGAATGTTTTGACTGCTCCTTGGCCATTTGAAATGTGAGGCATCGATATGATTGGAGAGATTAAGCCTATTGCTTCTAACTAACATTGATTCATCCTCGTCGCCATTGATTATTTCACAAAGTGGGTTGAAACAGCCTCGTTCGCCTTAGTTACCAAGAACGTTTTTGCCTAATTCATCAAGCATAACTTGATCTGTCGGTATGGCATCCCCGAAAGAATCATCACAGACAATGGTACCAATCTCAATAACACTATGATCATGGAACTTTGCACGTATTTCAAGAACAAGCACCATAATTCTTTTCTTTATCGACCAAAGATGAATGGGACAGTGAAAGCCACCATTAAGAACATCCAGAAGATGACGGTGATGTACAAAGATTGGCACGAGATGTTACCATTTTCTCTTCATGGCTATCGCACTTCAGCATGAACATCAATTGGGGAAACCCCATTCTCTCTAGTTTACGGTATGGAAGTTGTCCTACCTGTCAGAGTTCAAATTCTTTCTCTGAGAATCATGAAAGATAAAGATTTAGACGAAGACGAGTGGATTCAGACTAGGTTGGACCAGCTAAACTTGATTGTTGAGAAGAGGCTTGCGGCTGCCTGTCACAGTCAAATGTATCAGAAGCGTATGATCAAAGCTTTCAACAAGAAAATCAAGCATCTGGTATATCAGGCTGGTGATTTGGTAATAAAGCGCATTATCCTACCGCAAGGTGATCCCAGGGGAAAATGGACCCCCTACCTACGAAGGGACATTTTTAATCAAGAAGATATTTTTTGGCGGCGCTATGATATTGACCACCATAGATGGTGAAGATTTTTTGCACCCTGTGAATGCGGACATAGTCAAAAGATACTACGCATGAAAAACGACCCGCAAGGTTGACTGGCCTAGGAAAGAATAAGGGCATCCCGACGAATAAAAAGGGTTCGGGCAAAAATTAGGGATATATATATATATATATATATATATATATATATATATATATATATATATATATATATATATATATATATATATATATATATATATATATATATATATATATATATATATATATAAAAGATTGTACACCTGGCAGGTCGAAAACATGAAAAGGAGGCTTGGGCAAAAAAGGGTATCCCGGTGGACTGAAAACCCAAAAGGGTGATCTAGGCAAAAGTTAGGGATTAAAGAGTACGACTATGTCCCGTTGGATCACTTTCAACAAGCTTTATTACCAACTTCAAGTTCGAATGGTATAGATCAATTCAGACAACTTCTTCCAACAGCAAGGGATGAGATACTCAAAGACATAGGGGCAATAGCAGAGTTGGAACACGATGAGATTGTTTCCACATAGCTATATGTTTTGTTTTCACTTTGTACTCTTTTCATTTTAAGATGATTTCCTCTTAATAGGATTTTTGTCTCTTTGTACGAACACCTCCTATTTATAGGAAAATTATCAATATAAATACCGTTTCAAATTCAAAAGTATGTTTTACTGTTTCTGTTTTGTTTGCAAAAACGTTCAATGACTAAATTTAATGAAAATATGCATATGAATATGATTACTGTTAACAAATATATGCATAAAAATAGGAATAAGCATCTACTCAAGATTCTTGGAGTTGGGATAATGTCCAAGTCATCCACGGATCCCCACAGAGTCATCTTCATGAACTTGACACATTCCCCGCAAATCTGAAATACCTTAACCACACTCCCCAGAAAATCCCCCTAGCGGGCAAAGGGGTGTGATCTTTTCCCCGACAATGTCTCTAACCCACAAAATCCCAATACTTATCAGAGATTATATCATCAGCACAGTGCATAGGAATTCTCTTCCCCGGCTAAGTTTATTTGTCCAACACTATAAAATTCCATGCAGAATTATCTTCTCTAGCAGAGTCCATTGCCTCAGCAAGAGTATTCCTCAACAGAGTGTTTCTCCAACAGTTTTAGGGTTTATTTCCCCAATGAAATCCAGTCTCCCCAACTTGAGTCTATCCCTAGAGAGTTGCTACCGAATCTGAAATTGGTCCAAATATTATTTAACCTTATCCTCTCCAGACGAGTCAACACCCATATTGAAAACCCAGTCAGACAACACCTCGGAAGGTTACTCGTCTCTTTTATCCCCAGTCAGGTTATATAGGAATTAAATTCCCTAATAGAGCAACGAACGACCGATGTTCCTGAACTCTTCTCCCCAAGCAGAAATCAAGTTCCCTAGTGGATTTTTCTCAAAGAGAAAGTAGGAATCCCCAGAGGAAACATTCTAGACAAGATTGAAGATTACACATATTCTTCATCCCCAGAAATAGTCAGGGATTTATTTTCCCCAGTAAAAGATGTTATACGGAGCTACTGATTCGCTTCAATGACATTTCACATTCATACATCGTTTACAAACATCATAGCATATGCATATGAAACACGTATAGTACAATCTCATTTATTTTGAGAACATCATTACGCAATGAATTTCATACATCTTGATATTTCATACAACTAACTCTTTTCCTTTTCAGGTAAAGTCTACAAACAGACGAATATCATTAACAATTTTCATAAAGGTCGCAGATTAATTCCTGAAACAAGACATCGCAACTATCTGTATGACCAGACATAGATTAATTCAAAAAACAAGACATGGAAACTATCTATGGAAATAAATTGTAGATCAATTCCCGAAATAGGATGAGGAGACTATCTACATGACGAACACTTTCCTTCGGAGATTTGTTCTGAAAAGCATCTTCCTTCAGAGATTTATTCTGAAAAGTATCTTCCTTCAGAGACTGAATTCTTAAAAAAAATTCCTTCAGAAGATTTATTTTGAAAAGCATCTCCTTCAAAGGTTTATTCTGAAAAGTGTTTCCTTTAGACAGGATCAGATAGATTCATTCTGAATTGCATTCCTCAGATACAGTCAAATGTAGACTCATTCTAATACTTCTATCAATGGTTACTTTGGATGGCATCTATAAGCCCATATTTGATGACTCTCCATCACCCCTCTGAATGGCATCTTTAATCCCATTCAAGCAATATTATCAACCAACAGCATTACTTCTTGCACAAGCGGGTGCAAATTTCTGGGCACTTAAGTGTTCAATCGTCTTCCACCTTCATATCACGAATGGCGAGTGTTGTACCCCAAAATTTGCCCTCCCATATTCTTCAAGAAATTGCCAAGCCAAGTCACAAAATTCCCCAAGGGTGGCACAGTCCAACTGCCTCCTAAACAGTCAAAATTAGGGTTTTGAGTCTGATCAAGAAAAGGAAGTGTTCAAAGGCTCAATCAAGTCTCATATGCTTACAAACATGGTCAAGCATCCTCATATCAAGTTTCAAGGCATTCAGCTCAAGATTGCACAGTCAAAACCCTAAATTACACTACAGTCAACTGTAGGGGCAAAATGGTCATTTGACAGTCAAAAGTTCAAATTTTTGGTCAACATATCATTTTGAAGCCACAAACATCATTTGATCAATGCTTGATCATGATTCTCAAAATTTGGCTCAGAAATCATCAAAGATGCAAAAGTTGCTATATTTGGACAGTTGAAAAAGTCAACTGAAATTGACCAGAGCATAACTTTCACATGGATTATCAGAAAAATCCCATCCAAAGCTCATTTTGAAGAGAAAGACATTTCCTACAACTCATCTTCATACTTCAAGTCCAATAAATGCTCTCACAAAAAGTTATCAATTTCAACATTATAGGTCATTTTCAAAAGTCAACAAAAAGGGACTTTAAGTCAAAGGCCATAACTTGAGATTGGAAAATCAAAATGACATGGGACCAAAGGCATTGGTTAAAGGACTCAAAGACCTTTCCAAAATGTCCAAGAACATGAGAAAAGCTTAAAAATTGAGCAAGTTATGCATTGGAGAAGTTGGGAAATTTTTGTGAAATGGCAAAAGTCAACTATCCTTGAAACTTCAATTTTTGACAAAAGGGCCCACTTTCTTCCACTTGATTCAGCCTTGTCATGCCACACACGTGTCCCATGATTAATTTCAAGACCAAATATTGATTTTTCTATTTTATTTAATTTTTGATAATTTAATTCATTTTAAATCTTTAAAAATTCAAATAAAATTCAAAAGTCAATGAAATAGTGTCATTTGAATTGGGATAGCTTCCATATATCATGGGCCAGCTCACAAACTCATGCTAGGGTTAGATTATACACCAAGTCTTGGTTTTGCTTAAAAAAGGGAAAAGTTTGTTAATGGTAAAAGACCAAAGACCAATTCTCTCATGGGCATGGATAAAGGCCAACTAATGACCTAATTCTCTTGCCTCATAAGTGCTAAGTCAAACCCTAACCACAAGAGACCAAATGCTGCGTTCAAAGGCTCATAAAAAACTTGGAATTTTGACTTGAAAATTGAATTCTGAAATCACTACTAGAGGGCGATTCAAAGCTTGATTCTTTTTCTAATAGCTTCCTCAAACTCTCCTGATCACATTCCAATCACAAACAACAACTCAAACCCAAAGAATTGGTAAAGCGGATTCCAACTGAACCAAGAAAAATCCATAATCGTACTTTGATTTCTATGCATCCTCACTGCATTTTAATCATATATTCATGTTCCTTGTCAAGTTTTGAAACTAACCATGTGATCCAATTGCGTTTTTGTGCTATATATGAGAAAATACCATGCGCGATTTTTAGGGTTTGCAGGACTGAAATTTGGGGCTTTCATAACAAGGCAAAATTAGAACTCCAAATGACCACCAATGGATTCAGCGCATCAAGACGAAGAAATCTTGACCCTCGCGCCCAATTTCTGAATTACCTAGCGCTAATCGCTATTTTTCCAAAAGCAGTCTAACACCACGTTTGCAAAACTGTTGCTTAAGGTTTATGTTTCAGAAAAAAAGGAAGAAGATGATTCCGTGTCCATCAGCCATTGGTCCGTTTGAACTGCGCGCGTTTTTGAAGCACTAACGTTTCGTTTATTTTTATTATGTTTATTGTTTGTTTAATATACAAAGTAACAAAATAGCCTGGTTGGCAGACACGCACGCTGATGACTCTCAGGACCTGGGTTCGATCCCAGGTCCCCTCACTTTTCTTATGTTTTCATCTTTAATATGTTCTTATGCAATCATTAGACAGGTGACTACCGTGTGTCCACAAGATCCAAGCGCACATGTGTCCAGGAGATGCAGATCAAGGGCTCAGATCCAAGGCCTATGGTAAACGTTGGTCAACGCACTAGCACACAAACTGGCAAAAGTTAGTGGATCCATGCTTATTGGGCCTGATTTACTGAACCAAAGCCTCACAAATTGGGACTACACCCCCACCCTGGTTTGCAAATATTTTTATTTTTCTCATCTCTTTTAATTATTATTTTTATTTGTTTTCTTGTTTTAATTTAATAATCATTTTTACAAAACATGAAAAACATCAAAAAATCAGAAAAAAGGATAAAAACATAAAAAATATTTATTTTATTTATTTTCTTGTAAATAATTAACATGTAAATAAATTTAGTAAAATAGGTTTTAACTTTAATTCTTTTAATAAATAAAAATCCAAAAAATATGTAGAAATAGGTTTAATTAATTTTGATTCTTTAATTCTTTTTTTACAATAATAATATTCATTTTTTTTCTATAATCAAATCTGACATGTAAATTAACTTAGATTTAAATTAGGTTAAAACTTAATATTTTCACAATAAACCTAAAAAACATTAGAATTAGGGTTTGACGCTTCCTTTTAATTTTAATTAATTATTTTTTCTTTTAAATCTTAAAAACACAAAATACCGAAAAACATTCTTTTTAATTTTAATTTTTAATTCCTTATTAACTTTAATTTGTTGTAAAAGGGTCCAACGCCCATGTCCATAATTTATTTAATTTGCACATTTATTTTATGTCGTTTAAATAATTATGTACATGTCCCAAAGCCTTGTAACAATTTTTACTTTTCGCTTATTTTCTTTATTTATTTTCTGTAAAATCGGGTCCGGTTTAATTTTGGCGATGTGGACCCGCGCCATTTGTAATAGTTTAGATTTATTTTCCCGCAAATATTAACTGTTAACAAAAGCATGAAAGAATGTATGGACTTAAAATAAAATCAAGCGTAGAACACCAATGAACATGACAAGACAAATATCAATGAAAACGATACACGAATCGCACACACCACCCCTAGGGTACGCCTCACTGTTGCCTTGCCTCGAAAGGTGATCGTCGAGTAGAGGATGTCTTAGTAAGTCCTCATGATCCAGGAACCTGGCATGAGGGTAGCTTCTAAGGTGTCTTCCCATTGCTCTGGTGATCACCATGTCCCTATAAACTCGAATTGACCCGAACACCTCCAACGGTGGTGCTACCTACCTCTCAATGGTGGGATGGCACTACTTTAAAGGACATTTACACAGACAAATTCCTTAGGGTAGGTAGGTTCTCAAGGATACTTGCTCTAAACATCTTTTCACACTGACACTTTTCAAAAGCTTTCAAAGCAAATTTTTCAAACACTCTGACGTACGAGTCGATCTGAAATTTTTCAAAGAAACTTTTTTAAAACCCACATTGAAAAGCAAGCAAAACATTTTTGAAAACACAATGAGCAAGTATCTAAGAGCCCATGGATAACCATGGATAGAAAGGGTGCTAACACCTTCCCTTTCTATAACCTACCTCCCGAACCGAGAGCGATCTCTTTTAAGGAATTTTTCTGTGCTTTTGTCCTTTCCATTTGGAGAAAATAAAAGACGGTGGCGACTCTTGCTTCCACGACATTTCGCGAACCAGCGTTAAACAGTCAGTTCCAGATCCACCGATCACAGCGAGCATGCCAATCTAACTCTTCAGGTTTAAGAAGATTGAACAAGGGTAGATGTTGTATCCCAAAAGTTTCACTCCCATTTTTCATTCAATATATTCTCCTAGGGTTCTCAAATGCTCAAGGTGGCTCAATAATTGATCAGACAAATTCTCCTTCTAAGCAATGGGTCCACAACTAGGATTTTGAGTTTCTCAAGGAAGATTTGGTTTCTAAGGTCTCAAGTTGTTTTCATGGTTCGTCATATGTATTCAAGAATGCTCATGTCAAGTTTCATGCCTTGCATCACAAATTTGCTCAGCCAATGGCTCAGATGTCTGAAAAATCAACTGTATTGGATAAAAAGTCAATTATGGTCAACATACAGTCAAACTTCAATATTTTTTGTCAACATCAAGATTTTAAAGTCATATTCATCATTTTATCAAGGGTTGATCATGATTTCTCAAGAAAATTCCTCAAATCATCAAAAGTCAAAAGTTGCCAAATTAAGGGTTTCCTTAGAAGAAGTCAACTGAACTTTGACCAGGCATAACTCTCACATGCTTCATTAACTTTTCCCCAACGGACGCCCATTTTCAAGGTAATTTAATTCTATACAACTTTGTATCTCTATGCTCAAGTCCAAAAAGTGCTTCATTTGAGAGGTATGAGCCAATACATTACATATCATTTCAAGAGTCAACAAAAAGACACTTTTTGTCAAGGCAACTTACATCAACATAAACTCTCCAAATGCAAAAATGATAAAAAGAGAAATTGTATAGGATATCTTGAGTTTTCTAAAAAGTCAATTATCACCTTCAAAAGATGAAAATTGGTTGAGTTATGACCATTGCAAGTTGGTAAATTTTGAGCAAATGCATGAAGTTCAATTTGAACAAGTTTGATATTTTGGGGTATTGGGCCATGGTTTAAGAGTCCAAACGTGTATTGCACTCTTAATACACCTCAAACCTTATTATTACACCCCTTGACATTTTTTTTTATTATTTTTATTATTTTTTATTTATTCATTAATAATACAAAATATATAAGATAAAACCATATCTTTTTACATAAGGTCTAAGTCCACTTATCATTGACCTAATTTTTCATTATATAATCTCAGAAATTCTCATACAAGAGCACACGAAAAACCCTTGTCTCTAAAACTTGTCAAAATTTCCAAACTTTTATTAAGAAACCTAAATCTTGAAATCCTTGTTTCAAACCCTTTCACCATAAAATATCCACTCCATTCTCTTCCAGCAAGCCTATAGAGTAAGTGTGGACCAAATTGGATGGTCAAGAACGCATGAAATCTCCTTGTATGACATCTTCTGTTTCATAATATTCATCACATTCGTATCTTGATGTTTTTGTTTGCTTTAAAATGTATTAACGTCCCTAATGTGTTGATGAGTTTTGATAGTACATGTTAGAACAGTCATGGAGGTCCCATGCATACTGAATCGTGAACCACCATGCTAGCACTGATTTCATGTGTTTTCATTATAGCTCTTAATTTCTTGCGTTTTAGCCTTCAAAAATACTCTCATTGGATTCGCAGCCCTTGATTTAAAGGGGTGGGACATTTCTGGATCACTAATATTTTGATTTTGCAGGTATTTTAAGGAGCAATTTGCCAGATAAGACGACCTGAGCTAGGATACGGCGCCTCTCCGGTCAATGCAATCTGGAATATATTATATATTAATTGATGCAATTATATAAACGGATGTATAGCCTCCCCAATGGTAGAAGCGCGCGATAAAGCATTAGTGTCAAAGGGCATGGGTTCGATCCAACCTTTTGTCACTTTATTTTTTCTAATTTTTCATATTTTGTAGGGTTTGATACAAAACACATTGGAGGAATATCCTAACACCAATGTGCGCTTGACCTGGTGGTTCGCATGCTGCTGGAAACTACTGAGGGTGTGGGTTCAACACCTACCCTCCGTACCACTTTTGGGTTTTTTACATAATTTTTTATTCTTTTAACTCTTTTTCCTTATTTTGCATAATCCTTTTTCAAAATATTTTTTTTTATCAAACCCTAATTTAATTTTAGGTTAATTTTAGGTTAATTTTATTTTAGGTTAATTTAATTTTAGTTTTTTAATTTAATCAATTTTAGATTTTATTTAATTAGCCCTAATTTAGTTTTAGGTTTTTATTAATAAACCCTAATTTATTTTTTAGGTTTTCTTAATCAACCTAGATTTTAGGGTTTGCTTAATTTAATTACTTAACTTTTTTTAATCACTTAAAATCAATTAGACTTTAGGGTGATTATCATTTTTTATCAAAACAATCACAAAAAAAATTTCAATTTTTCTTCTTCCCTTTGTTTTACAATCTTTGCGCGCTTGATTACTTCCGCATTAGTATTTTTCCCAATTTATGTAACTGCTAATGGGTTGTAATAGTTGTAATTAGGGTTTTATTAACTTTCTTTTTTCCCCTGATTTTATGGTTTTGTACCCCCTTCCTCGAAGCCCTATAATAGTTTAGATTTAGTTTCCGCATCTTTACTTTTTGCAATTTACCGCTTTCCTTATAACTGTATAGTAATTAGGCATGTATGGTAAGATCTAAAATCAACTGTCAGATGACTCTAATCAAGATAAAATAACTGAACTGAATCATTTGCACCCTTGCACCTCTAGGGTGACCTCACTTGTTGCCTTTGGAAAACATGGTCATGTCCCTCGAACATAGGGATACCCTTAGAAAATACCTTCGATTAAAATTATCATAAATATCATAGTCCCGCGATGTCCCTTGAGTTTCCTACGAGAAATGATCTTGTCCCTCGATGTTGCCTACAAATATATGATGACAGTCCCTTTGAACTGCTAAGGTATCCCTATATGTTGCCTTCTATGATAATAACGATGACCCACGCATGTCCCTCACACATCCAACGATAGGGCTTCCTACTAACTAATGGTAGGACAACAATATCAAAAGGAGGAGGAAAATAACACGAAAAACTTTTGAGTAAGGGTAGAATACTTTTAATGCTTTCTCACACAAAACATATTTTTCACACAATCAGACTTTCGAAATATTTTCAAAAGCAACACTTTGTATGCATTCTTAACCGATACAAGAATCATTACAAAGTTTCCGCACTTAGGCATTTTTAAAATATTTTCAAACACATACACATAAAGCAAAACAAAGTGAGCTAGAGATTAAGAGACCGTAGATAACTACGGATGAAAAGGGTGCTAACACCTTCCCTTTTTAAAACCTACCCCCCGAACTCAGAAAAATCTTAAAGGTCTTTCCTGTTCTTTTCAGCCTTTCTTTTATTGGATAAAAGAAAAGTTGGTAGAAACTCTTTCTATCCATAACATTTGCGATAAAATGCAAAACCAAGTCAGTTCTACAACCATATTACAAGTACGTTAGATAATTTAGGCCTTTCGTTGTCTTCCTCATCAATAAATTGGTTGATGTAGGTCTTTCATTGTCTCCCTCACGAGTACATTAGCCAATGTAGGCCTTTCGTTGTCTCCTCGTCAATACATTAGTTGATGCAGGTCTTTTATTTTCTCCTCATCAGTACATTAGCTGATGTAGGTATTTTGTTGTCTCCTCATCACTACATTAGCTGACATAGGTCGTTTGTTGTCTCCTCATCAGTACATTAGCTGATGTAGGCCTTTCGTTGTCTCCTCATCAGTACATTAGTTGATGTAGGTCTTTACTTGTCTCTTCATCAGTACATTATCTTATGTAGGCCTTTCATTGTCTCCCTCAAAAGTACATTAGCTGATGTAGGCCTTTCGTTGTCTCCTCATCAGTACATTATCTAATGTAGGTCTTTTGTTGTCTCCTCATCAGTAGATTAGCTGATGTAGGTATTTCGTTGTCTCCTCGTCAGTATATTAGCTGATGTAAGCCTTTCATTGTCTTCCTCATCAGTACATTAGCTGGTGTTTGTAATCTTTTGTTTCTCTTCATCAGTACATTAGTTGATGTAGGTCTTTCATTATCTTCCTTATTAGTACATTAGTTTATGTAGGACTTCTAGTTCATTAGCTGATGTAGGCCTTTCGTTGTCTCTTCATCAGTACATTAGCTGATGTAGGCCTTTCGTTGTCTCCTTCTCAGGACATTATGTTAGACGATATGACGTATCTAGAAGGGGGGTTGAATAGATATCGTAATTTTTAAAATCAGTTTTTAAGAAAAACTTGAAGCACAGTGAAAGCTACCCAGATACACTCGTCTAAAAATGATCCTCTATTGAAAAGACCAGATATGCAAAAAACCGAATGGAATAATCAATGAAAATTATTAACACTTAACTCAATTATAATTTATTACTTATACTCTTTAACTATTGTCAATTACTTCCAATGAAATGTTGAGAAGAAAATATACAAATTTGCACTTTTGGACTTTTATCGAACACTTGGTGTGCTTAATTACACCAAGTCCAATCTACCTTAATTTGTAGTGTTGAAATTAATTATAGAAATCAAAGTGATTACTATAGTTTTTAGGAATAGTTCTATTGCACTACAAATCAGGACAGTTGGAACCACAAGGGCAAATTTTCATATTATTGCAAATAAACGCTAAAGGGCGAGAAAGAAAAACGACACGAGATTTGTTAAGGAAGTTCCCCCTGTCTTCCTCGCGTGGGGTACGTCTACCTCTAATTCTAGAATTTAGAATTAGGATAATTGCTATTATAATTGCAAATTTTATACAAGAGATAGGAAATAGTCACCACAATTCAAACCCAATATGTTGAATTAAAAACTAAGCTACTCTCTTCCCTTGATTCGATTTGAATCGAGTATGTCATCAATCTTCGATAAACCTCAGGTTGTAGCTACCTTGTTGAGAACCCAAACCGTTTCTCAAACCCTATGCTCGGCTGATTTGATCACAATATGATGACCCCAACTCTTCCTTCAAAATCCTCCTATTGTACCTACCTTGTTGAGCGAACCCAGGGTTCCTCAATCCCTTAAGCACGACTGAATTTGATGAAGTAGAGAATTGTCAAAAACCGCCAAATCCCAATGATCTTGGAGGAAAAATTCCTCAGATTTTATTCAATAAAAACCCACAATTACTCAACCCAAACAAGATCGCAATCTTCTACTTTGGACGTTGTCAACACACGATCCGCACCTTGATCGACAAAAAATATTATGTGTAGTTGTCAATGGATGAGTGAGAGGTTGAAGATGATGAGTACCTTGTGTATCTATTTCACTTTTCTTGTTGAAACCAAATGATATAACCAAACAAGTATATATATATGTTATATAAGGTCAAGACCCAAACTAACAGACTGAAAAACAGTTTTTACGAGCGAACGGTCGACCTATGCAAGAGGGGACTCGACCTGAGCATTCCCGTAAGTGACATATGACAATGTATACAAGCCATGCGCCGACCTATGCAAAAGGGTGACTCGACCTAAGAATTCCCAAAAGTTCCATATGATTGTGTTCACGATCCATGCCTCGACCTATATAGAAGGGTGACTCGACCTGAGCATTCCCAAAGGTGCCACATGACAGAGTGCAAGATCAATGCGCCGACCGCTCCAGGGGTATTCGTCAATGCATAGTTCCTGAACATTGCTTCCAGGATGAGTCAACCACATAGTCGATGTGAGTAAACCCGAGACTTCCCAAAGGAGCAACTTTTAATCATGCATCGACCTAAGCTTTCTTTGAGTCGACTCATAGCATATAAATTTTCAAAAATACCAATTCTTGAAGACTTTTCATGCTACTTTCTCCACCATATCATCTAGCAACATTTCCAACATAGTTTTAACATCATTTAAATCTTTCCCTCATATACTCCCCCTTTTTTATGATGGAAAAACTTGTCCTTAGCACCATGTATCGGAATGTTAATCTTGGAGATTTCTCCCCCTATCTTTATGCACCCTTTCGTTTCTTATTGGCTTTCATATCATTTCTTCTTGACTTCCACGTGCTTCTCCCCCTTTGACAACATCAAAAAGAGTAAAAGAAACATGTTAAAATAACAACAATCAATATAAGTAAGGTTAGATTATTATCTACTTTGGAAATCAATAACTCTAACAAAAAATCACATAAAGAGATGTTAGATAAAAGAATAGAAAATAAATAGACACCAATCATATAGTATAGTTACAAAATGGTTTTCAAAGGAAGACAAACACAAAGTAAGTCATAATTCAAAAATAATTAAACAACGAATACTAGCTAAAGTTCATGAAATTTGCAAAGTAAAAAAAATCAATTTTATCACTCTCATTTCCTTGTTGTGGTGGAGGATTTGATGGTTGGTTAAAAGGGAAGTGTTGCATGAAATTGTTGGTGAAGTTTGTGAAGTTGTTTTCTTGAGACTCCATCATCTCATACAAAGTATTATATCTTTGATCCTGAATGGTAGAATATGCGGAAAATTATTCAACGTGTACTCTGACACAGTTTGATAGAGTGGCAAGTATCTCATTCACAAGCGAGGATTTCTCCTCCTGTTGAAGGCGCATAGACTCAGGCAGGTTCAGAATGTTAGCATTGTTTCCACCTCTCACTTCATCTTCATTCATGGCATCAACATTTTCACTTTCCTCATTTTCTTCATCCTGTTCCTCCTCACTATCATCTTCTTGCTGCAAGCACATGTTATTACTTCTTATCACATACCTATACCTTTGCTGACTCACATCCCATTGGTGACCCATCATAGTCAATGTTTTTTGAGTGAACTCTTGATCGGTTGATAATCTAATAAAGGGAATACCCTAAACACCAATAGCAGCCTTGTTGAGGACATGTTGAATAAAGGAAGCGTACCCCAGCGTTATTCCTCTACCCAAATCCTTCAGACTATATATTCTACTTACAATGTAGTGAGGCCAATTGATCCTCATTTTGTTCTTGATAGCATAGATCAAGTGTACCTCTGGCTGATCAACTCTTGAATATCCACCCCTCTTAGGGAGAATGATGTGAGAAACAATCCATTGCAGAATATGATCAAGTGGTTTCAATGCACCAGTTGTGTCCGACTTTGGAAATAAGGTGCTATTCACAACATTTTTAGAGTATGGATGTTTCTACATAGAGTTTAGAGCAAGATTTAAGTCATATCCCTCAAATTTATTGGTATCAGTAATTTTTATGGCAACCGGACTTGGAGGAAACAATTCAAACTCGGTCCAAATTTCAGTGTTAACAGTATAAACTTTGTTGTTCATCTTGTATCTAAAACTGCTTCCATCAAAATTACCTTGAAGACCATTATAGAACATCTTGATCAACTCTTCATTATATGCAGTATCACACTCTAGAAAGACCCCTAGTTTTTGAAATCTTAACAGCCCAATAACATGTGGTAGATTTAACCTACCCTCGGTTTGCTTGTACACTACAAATTGCTTGACTTTTTTTTCTTTTACTAAAGTTCTTTGAATAAGAGTCAAGAAAATCATCAGATAGTAGAGATAAAGCAGTTACCGGATCAGGATTTTGTTGAGAGGAGGAACTACCTTTCACTAACCTTCTCTTTGTGGGTCTTGATGAAGCCATGGAAGAAAGCTTGAGGAGTTTGAGATTTTTGAGTAAAAGAGGCTTTTAGGGTTTTTGAGAAGGATTTGGGCAAATAGAGTAATGAGAGTGAATGAGTAGAGATGATAATATAAAACACAAATGTCACATCGAAGTCCTAAGGTCATTGGTTAGAATATCGTGCGATGCATCGGCCTATGCAGGTCATGCGTCGACTCATAGAACCAAAATTTTGAGAAATATAAGTTCCAATATGCGTCGACGGTTCACAGTCATAGGTCTACCTATGCATGCTTATTTTCCAATTTTGCACATATTCATGAATTTTAAGACATAATAAAACATAAATAACTACCTAAGCATATATCACACATCACAAATATTGAAAATCACTTATCACAAGGAATTAAGAACTTTCAAGTTTACCGAATTGAGTTATCAAGAATAGAGTTAGAGTTAGAATGATATTACCTATATGATGTAGAATGATAATTTGCCCTCACAAGTAACTTGATACAAGAGTGTAGATAATTCGTGATAGTATAAGTATAAATAATAGTAATGCAACTAATTTAGTTGCATCCTATCCGAAATATCAAGAACACCAAGTTCCCTACAAATATGGAAGAAAGGCTCGGTCGCAAGAGGTTTTATAAAAATATCTGCAAGTTGATTTATGCTATCAACATGCTCAAATACGACATCACCTTTTTCTACATGATCCCTAAGGAAGTGAAGTCTAATCTCAACATGTTTGGTGCGTGAATGTAAAACTAGGTTTTTGGTTAGGTTTATGGCACTAGTGTTGTCACAAAATATTGGAATATGATCGAGTTTGACATCAAAATCAAGTAATTGTTGTTTGAGCCACAAAATTTGGGCATAACAATTACCAGTTGCGACATATTCCATATTGGCAGTTGACAAAGAAACAAAAACTTGTTTCTTGCTATGCCAACTTACTAAGGAATTTGAAAATAAATGACACGTACCACTAGTACTTTTCCTATCCAACTTGCAACCGAAAAAGTCAGAATTGGAAAAACCAACCAAAGAGCAATCACTACCCTTAGAGAACCATAACCAATACTTAGTCGTATCACAAAGATACCTAAGTATGCGCTTAACGGCTTTTAAATGTGACTCCTTGGGGTATTACTGATACCAAGCACACATACATACACTAAACATAATGTCGGGACGAGAAGCAGCAAGGTAAAGAAGGGAACTGATCATACCTCTATACCTTTTTACATCAACTAGATTACCATGTTCGTCACGATCAATATTAAACGCGGTAGGCATTAGAGTGTCAATAACCTTTGATTTTGCCATATCGAAGCGCTTTAATAGTTCTTGACAATACTTGGTTTGACTCACAAAAGTCCCTTCCTCGAGTTGATTAATTTGAAGCCCAAGGAAGTACTTTAATCCACCCATCATACTCATTTCAAATTCTCCCTGCATCAACTTAGAAAACTCCTTGACCAAGGATGTATTAGTAGAACCAAATATGATATCATATACATAAACTTGTACTAAAATTTAATGCTTTCCTTGGCATTTAATGAAAAGAGTTGTATCGACCTTTCCTCTTGAGAATCCTTGTTCTAACAAAAACTTGCTAAGACGTTCATACCAAGCCCTAGGGACTTGTTTGAGACCATATAAAGCACATTTTAGTTTGTAAACATGGTTAGGATATTCAAAGTTTTCAAATTCAGGAGGTTGAGATACATACACCTCTTCATTAATAGAGCCATTTAAAAAAGCACTCTTAACATCCATTTGATATAACTTGAAATTTTGTGAGCATGCAAAGGCAAGCAAAAGGCGTATAGCCTCGAGTCGTGTGACCGGTGCATAAGTTTCCTCATAGTTGATGCCCTTATTTTGGTTATACCCTTTAGCAACAAGTTTGGCCTTGTTGCGAGTTATTATTCTATTTTCGTCCAATTTGTTCCTAAACACCCATTTAATTTCGATTACACGATGGTCTCGCAGAGGAGGTACAAGATCCCAAACCTCATTTCTCTTGAATTGGTTCAGCTCATCTTGCATAGCTAAAAACCAATGTTCATCGAGTAAAGCGTCTTTGGAGTTTTTATGCTCAACTTGTGAGACGAAAGCAAAATGATAACAGAAGTTACTTATCATGGACCGTCTAGTGACTCCTTTTGTGATATTTCCGAGGATATTATCGATGGGATGATCCTTAATAGATTTCCATTCCAATGGGAGATCATTTTCATTGATTTTAATATCCGGATCTTTTTCTTTGATAGATTCACATTCCAATGGGGAATTATTTTCATCGCTTTCAACATCCGGATATTTAAGATACTTTCCGGAGATACACCTGCACCATCAAATACAATACCTTTTCCGACCAATCTTAGACAAGATTCATCAAAAGATACATGCACGAATTCCTCAACAATTTGTAACCTTTTATTAAATACTCTATAAGCTTTACTATATTGAGAGTATTCGAGAGAGATACGTTGATCTACTTTTGAATAAAACTTACCAAGATTTTCCTTTCTATTGTTCAACACAAAACATTTACATCCTAAAACGTGAAGGTGTGAAATATTAGGCTTTCTTCCTTTTAGTAGTTCATACGGAGTTTTGTTTAGAATTGGACGAATTAGGATCCTATTAAAAACACAACAAGCCGTACTTATGGCATCGGATCAAAAATACTTATGAAAGGCATTTTCATTGATCATAGTTCTTCTGAGTTCTTCTAAAACATGGTTTTTGCATTCCACTACTCTATTTTGTTGTGGAGTACGTGGTGCAGAAAAATTATGATTAATACCATGTTTTTCATAAAATTCCTCAAAGAGATGATTTTCAAATTCACATTTGTGATTGCTTCGGTTTGTAACAATTTTAGTGTTTAACTTGTTTTGGAATATCTTAGCAAATTTTTCAAACCGAAAAAAGTGTCACTTTTTTCTAGCTAAGAAAATTGTCCAACAAAATCTAGAGAAATCATCTACTATAACAAAACCATAATAATTAACACCTAGATTTTTATTCTAGAAGGTCTAAAAAGATCCATATGGAGAAGTTCGAGTGGTTTAGTTGTAGAGATAATCTTTTTAGATTTAAAATAAATTTTTGTTTGTTTATCCATCTGACATGCATCACATAAGTGATCTTTAGAGAACTTTATTTTGGGTAAACCAACAACTAGATATTTTGATACAATTTTGTTTAGCAAGTCAAAATTGATATGCGCTAATCGTCTATGCCAAAGCCATGAGTCTTCACTCATGGAAACAAGACATTTAGTGTCAGTCAAGGATAATTCATTCAAGTCAAGCATATATACATTATTAACCCTCAAGCCTTTAATCATATTTTCCTTATCACTATTCTCAATTAAGCAATAATCTTTTTAAAAAGAGACTTTAAATCCTTTGTCGCATAATTGACTAATACTAATGAGATTGTGTTTAAGACCTTCAACTAAAAGGACATTTGAGATAGTAGTAGAAGAGGGATTACCTACACTACTTTTTCCGAGTATAGCTCCCTTATTGTTATCACCATAGGTTACAAATACTTTCTTCTTAGCCACAAAGTCATATAATAGGGAAATGTTTCTCGTCATATGTCTTGAGCACCCACTATTGAGAAACCATCTTCCCTTCGTAGTGTCAAGACATTCCACCTTCAAAGTCAAACAAGAGAAATAGGTACCTAATTTTTATTGGGTCCTTGTGTGTGAGTGGAACATGTGTTGCCTTTAAGATACCATTTGAAAATGCCTTTAGGAACCAAGGATCTTCTAAATCTACATTTTTTTAATGGTGTGTCCTTCCTTGCAACAATAAAGACAAGATGAGTCTTGATAGGAGTTACTTTTTCTTGGTTGATCTCTTATTTGATAAGTATATTTTTGATAAGGAATAATCATGTTTTTTCTAAAATTTGATCGATCAATAGCAAATGTAACTTTGTGTTGTAAGGCCTTGTCTAATTTAGCTTTAAGAATTCTAGTTTCTCTTTGCCAAATGTGACAAGTTTCACATCCATGCCAATTTTGCCAAAAAGTGTTGTCAATTTCACCTTTGTCTTTGATACTCTCTATCATGGATGCCTTGAGAGTTTCTAACTCCTTTTCGGATTTGGTAACTTTAAGCTCAAGGTATTTGAAAATCTTTTTATTTGAGGCTAAGCATTTGAAAGCTTCCTTAGCCTCATGATGTAGAGTATCAAATGCATTTTGTAATTCAATATAAGACATTTCATCAACATAATCATATTTAGAGTGACTTACATTCTTTTTCTTTTTGTGATGTGCCATAAGACATAAGTTTTCTTTTTCTTCTTTATCACTAGAGTCGTCTTTGCTTGATGAGTCACTATCACTATCCCAAGCGATGTAAGCTCTTCTAGCTTTGTTTGGCTTCTTTTGAGACTTGTTTCTTACATTGTCTTTCTTGAACAAAGGAAAATCTGGTTTGTAATGACCTGGTTTCCCACAATTGTTACAAGATCCTTTTGACTTATCTTTCTTTCTTTCAAAATGTTTGTTTGGATTAGATTGCCTTCTATAGTCAAATAGATTCTTATCTGAATGTTGAATTTCATTCTTCCGGAGATATCTATTGTACTTCCTTACGAATAAACCCAAATATTCATCCGGACTGTCATCTCCATCACCTGAGTCACTTCCACTTGATTCTATGGTGGAAGACTTGGAACTTAAAGCCCTTAACGCGATGGACTTCTTCTTCGTGTCCCTCAGCTTTTCTTTCTTCTCTTTCTTTTCATGCTTATTTAGATTTGTGAGCTCTTGCTCGTGTTCTTGAAGCTTACTAAACAATGTTGTAAGTTATAATATAGTTATATCATTGGCTTCTTTGATAGTCTTGACCTTAGGTTACCATTCTCTGTTAAGACATCTCAAAATCTTGTTAATAGAAACAACATTGGGAGTAATATGACCAAGTGTGTGTAAGCGATTTATTATGTAAGAAAAATATATTTTGCATGTCCACAATGGTTTCACCATGCTTCATGTGAAAGAGATCAAGCTCTTGAGTTAATGTGTTAACCCTTGCTAGTTTGACATCGTTTGTACCTTCATGGGTAACTTGTAAAGCATCCCATATTGCCTTAGCGGTAGCACAATGTGAGATACGAAAGTATTCATCAACTCTAAGAGCTGATATGAGCATATTTTTAGCTTTCCAATCATAAGAATAGTTTTTCTCATCTTTTTCATCTCATTGTGCTTCCGGTTTAGGTACAACAACGCCCGCGTTATTTAGCATAGTTATGGCCATAGGACCTTCTTCTATGAATTTCCAAATTTTTCTACCAACAGAATTGATATGCACTCGCATACAATCTTTCCAATAGCTATAGTTTTCACCGGTGAAAATAGGCGCTCTATTGTACGCCCCTTTTGGATCGTTCTCCATTGCCTAAAGAGTTATACGTGAAGCACTAGATGAACTGGTGCTCCGATACCACTTGTTAGATGATAGGACGTATCTAGAAGGGGGGGTTGAATATATACTGTAATTTTTAAAATCAGTTTTTAAGAAAAACTTGAAGCACAGTGAAAGCTACTCGGATACACTCGTCTAAAAACAATCCTCTATTCAAAATACCGGATATGTGAAAAAATGAATGGAATGAATCAATGAGAATTATTAATACTTAACTCGATTGTAATTGATCACTTATAATCTTTAACTATTGTCAATTACTTCCAATGAAATGTTGAGAAGAAAATATACAAATTTGTACTTTTGGACTTTTATCGAACACTTGGTGTTCTTAATTACACCAAGTCCAATATACCTTAATTTGTAGTGTTAAATCAATTATAGCAATCAAAGTGATTATTATAGTTTTTAGTAACAGTTCTATTACACTACAAATCAAGATAGTTGAAACCACAAAAGTAAATTTTCATATTATTGCAAATAAACGGTAAAGGGCGAGAAAGAAAAATGACACGTGATTTGTTAAGGAAGTTCCCCATGTCGTCCTCGCGTGGGGTTTGCCTGCCCCTAATTCAAGAATTTAGAATTAGGATAATTGCTATTGCGATTGCAAATTTTATACAAGAGATAAAAAGTAGTCACCACAAATCAAACCCAATATGTTGAATTTAAAACTAACCTCCTCTCTTCCCTTGATTGATTTGAATCAAGTATGTCACCAATCTTCGATAAACCTTCGGTTGTAGCTACCTTGTTGAGAACCCAAACCATTTCTCAAACCCTCTGCTCGGCTGATTTGATCGCAAGATGATAACAATAATTCTTCCTTCAAAATCCTCTGATTGTATCTACCTTGTTGAGCGAACCCACAGTTCATCAATCCCTTACGCGCAGCTGAATTTGATGATGCAAAGAATTGTAAAACACCCCCAAATCCCAATGATCTTGGAGGACAAAACCCTCAGATATTATTCAAGAAAACCCAAAATTACTCAACCCGAACAAGATCTCAATCTTCTACTTCAGACGTTGTCAACACACGCTCCGCACCTTGATCGATAAAAATTATTATATGTAGTTGTCAATAGATAACTGAGAGGTTGAAGATGATGAGTACCTTGTGTATCTATTTCACTTTTTTTTTTGAAACCAAATGATATAACTAAACAAGTATATATATATATATATATATATATATATATATATATATATATATATAAGGTCAATACCCAAAACTAACAGACTGAATAATAGTTTTTACGAGTGAACGGTCGACCTATGCAAGAGGGGACTCGACTTGAGCATTCCCGTAAGTGCCATATGACAGTGTATACAAGCCATGCGTCGACCTATGCAAAGGGGTGACTCGACCTGAGCATTTCCGAAAGTTCCATATGACAGTGTTTACGATCCATGCGTCGACATATGCAGAAGGGTGACTCGACCTGAGCATTCCCAAAGGTGTCACATGACAGAGTGCAAGATTCATGCATCGACCGCTCCAGGGGTTTGCGTTAACGCATAGTTCCTAAACATTGCTTCCAGGATGAGTCGATCACATAGTCGACGTGAGAAAACCCGAGACTTCCCAAAGGAGCAACTTTTAATCATGTGTCAACCTGAGCTTTCTTTGAGTCGACTCATAGCATATAAATTTTCAAAAATATAAATTCTTGAAGACTTTTCATGCTACTTTGTCCACCATATCATCTAGCAACATTTCCAACATATTTTTGACATCATTGAAATCTTTCCCTCACATATTAGTTGATGGAGGTCTTTCGTTGTCTCTTGATCATTACATTAGATGATGTAGATATTTCGTTGTCTCCTCATCAGTACATTAGTTGATGTAGACCTTACATTGTCTTCCTCATCAGTACCTTAGTTAATGTAGGTGATTCATTGTTTCCATCATCAGTACATTAGTTGATGCAGGTCTTTCTTTGTCTTTCTTCATCGGTACATTAGCTGATGATTTATTTCTCGCTTCTCATTCATCAGTACACTAGCTGATGCTTGTCATTTCTTGTTTCTTCTCATTAGTACATTAGCTAATGCTGATTGTTCTTCTTCTTACTTCATTAGTACATTAGCCGATGTTTGTCATCTTTTGTTTCTCTTCATCAGTATATTAGCTGATGATTGTCATCTTTTATTTCTCCGCATTTGTACATTAGCCGATGCTAGTTATCCTCACTTATTTGCATCATTACATTAGCTGGTGCTATTTGTCTTTTGGTTTTGAATCAACCCACTAGTTGAAGACGTTTTGTTGGAACCATTGCCCTTCCCCAACAAGTTTTTCCATTGGAATTCTTTTTTCGCAGTCATTTCATTAATCCCCACAAAGTTTACTTTTCGGTTTTCATTACCTCAATGGTAGAATTCGTACATTCATAGCATGTCATGTCATCTCATCGCATCCGGGACGAAATTCAGGTCTTATTTATATTTAATTACTTTGAGCCATCTATCCATGTTATCATGCTAAAAGATAATTAAATAGGGGTAACTGTCATAGCTTAAATTTCGCCCTTGGATTTGCATCCATTAATTCATATGCATTATCTGGCCATGGCATGTTTGTTTGATACATTGCAATAGTCTGTGTGCATTTTATAATCATGTAGTTTCATATTTTGAATTCTAGCCCTTTTAATTCCCATTTCTTTTTATTTGATTAATATTGTCTATTTAGTAATTTAAAATAATTTTGAAGTTACTAAATAGCATTAATTAATTAAACCATAGGGTGAGGTTTAAAAACAAAATAAATCTTTGCTTTTTAAGATTGCATTTTATCATTTAGTTTTCTTTTTACATTTTTTATTTTAAGAGTTTTTTATTATTATTTAATTTTTATAATTAGAAGTAGAGTAGAATAATCCACCCAATCTATTTCTAACAAAACCCGATAATGGCGAGGATATCCTTCAAGTAGTTTTAATATATCCTATCCTTTGGTTTTAGTCTTCATGTGATAGACCACCTCAATAGCAACCATAGCATTATCCAAAATAGATTTTCCAGGAACAAAAGCCAATTGATTATTGAGATGCACTTAACTAATATTCTATTAGACGATTTGCTTGGACTTTTGCTATCACCTTATATAACACATTACAAAGAGTAATCGGTCTCTAATATTTCATAGAAGTTTAGGCTTCGCCTTTTGGAATAATAGTGATATTAGTTGTATTAAGCCTTTAAGGGAAAGTACCAATCTCTAGCCAAGAGCAACCAACATTGAAAGTTTTAGTACCACAAGTATCCCAGAATTGATGATAAGAGCCAGGATTTTAACCATCAGACCCAGAACTCTTATCAGCTTGTATTAAGAAAATAACTTCTTTAAATTCCTTTCTAACTCTATCAAGCTGCTTGTCAGTGCTATCGATTTCCTTTCTAACCTTATAACACTGGTCTTTACTCCACTTCAACATCTCTTCTCCACATGCATCCAATTTATCTATAGTATCGTCATGATCACAATTAAGACATTGGTTATATACAAAATCCTTGAAACCTGGTTCGACTAACCAAGCTTTTCCAAACTTGAATCTATTGCGTGCCATATATTGAGTCGTGCTAGTTTCACAATAAATAAATATGGGGTAATAATCAGAAGAGGTAGTTGTTAAGCATTCCAATCTAGCATATGATAATAGCATACTCCATAAGATGACCATTCCTCCACTTCTACCATCCTGATTCACCGTAAAACAACAATAAAAATCTAGCAAGTACCGCAAAACTTCAAATTTATTAGCAAAGTTTATTGTTTCAAATAGACATAAAACATCTGATTTTTATCCTTGGATGAGCTACTTAAGATTAGGAACGACACTCGGATTATCCAGGCCCCAGAAATTCCAGCTTAATACATTCATTTTTCAAAGCAAGCCTGATAAATAGTGCCCGCCATTACAATATTTACATCATAATTGGAAATATGTTGTTGGGCCATGTCATTTCCAGCAGCTTCCTTTTTTCCTTTAGCATGATCCAGCAGCATGGTGTCGACATACATACACACATGTAAAAAATACAAGTTGTATAACCCCCTCTGAAGCTAGTCACATAGGAGCACAAGATAGTAAAAGTGGGTGACTTGTATGTATTTAATTTTTGTTGTTGTACTTTTCCCTTCTGGGTCCTAATTTATTATATAGACTTCACCCTTTTGGAAGGAGGTCTAGACAATTTAAATACTTATCAAAGATCATAGATGTCGATGTTTCTGGGTCGTGTGTTTTGGGATCTATTTTTTTATATAGCATCCCCCTTTAGGAATGAAGTCTAAACAATTTAAATACTCATCAATGTCAATGTTTGCGGGTTGTGTGTTTTGGCTACACATTAAAAGTGTGTTGACGTCATACATTTACTATCCATAAAGGCATCTGAATGCGAAGTGTTTCTTGTATCAGGTCGACTTAAGGGCATCCCAATAGTTAGGGTAGAGGCAGGATATCTTTGTGTTTACTCGGAATCCTTATACCACCTAATCTAGGGATGACTCTACATGTGTTGTACACAATCCCCTCAAGCGTGAGACCCACAGGGGATAAGCGCTTAAAAGTGTCGTCCTTATATCGCTTAATCTTGAGATGACTTTATCTGAAATGTATTATACACATACTAATAGAAATATTATAATTGTATTTGGCTCTAAGAAGGAACAAATCACGTAAGAAATTTAAAACACACCAACAAGGGGTGAATTTCCTTACAAAGCCATATCCCTTTATTCAATCATCCAATGAACGTGAAAGATGACATTTCCTATCATAACTGTCTGGAAGAAAGGGTCAAAAAGGATAAAGGAAAACTCCATAATCTAAGGAAGCATAACTCTCTTACTCTCGACGTTTCTGATAGAGGAGCATATGTAACCACTCACTGACCAATGCTCGTGGAACCTCTATAAATACCTCGATCTTAAGACTAAGGAGAGATTAAATGATTTCACTTCGAAAACACGTATACATAGTTTCTCACCACTCTGCATGAGTTAGCTATAAGCACCATCAACAACCCTAAATATCATAGACGAACCTCCAAATACAAGACTACTCTTATTGAACTTTTTTTAGAAAGTACAATTTGCATCAACTGCGGGGGCCATAGTAAAACTAACTTGGGCCATCTTTGCATAAGACGCCCAAGTTGTTCTCCACCTCTTCAACCCCTTCAAATATGGTGAATACACGAGTATCAACTTTGGTCGATTGTAGCTCCAACAACGACGAAGATGCCATGGTAGATATGCATGCCGATATGGATGATCTACATCGCCATAATCAGTCATTGGATGAAAACATCCTTAACTTCCAACAACACCAACAAGAGATCGACCCCCCTGAGGAGAAAAAAAGTTATGGACTGCCAACCTCTCACTGATGAAATTCATAGGGCCCTTATACCAAAAACAATTCCACCATCACTCGTAAAATTTAATGTAAGCGATTTCCCAAAATATCACTACTACAAAAAGTATTTTTTACCATGGTTTGAATATAGATTTAACCATGAGTGATGGTATTTGGTAACAAAGGGTGTTGTAGTAAGTGATCTACTTATCATCACTATGAAGGTGTGAGAAATACAAGAAAGGGGGGTTTGAATTGGGTTTCACCAAATAAAATATTTTCGATGGTGACAAACCAAGTACGCTTAGAACATAAAATAGTAAATAAACACAATGCTTTTTATCATGGTTCGCTATTAACTAAGCTACTCCAGTCCACCCTCGCAAGGATGATTTCGCCTTCAACAAGGACTTCATCCATTATAACCAAACTGGTTACAGAATAACCCACAGCAAGTATGATCAACCTTATTGGCACCCCAATAAGTTCATTAATCCCTATTGTAAATCCACTCAAGCCGCAACAGGAGTCTTCTTGAACTTAGAACTTCACTCAGTCTCCCAAGTTATCATTCAACAACATTTGAGTACTTTCAATGTATTATAGATTTTCTTCTTGTAAGCAGATTACACAGACTTTTCAGTACAATGAAGAACACCTAAGTGTTCTAATGTAAGATACGAGCAACAAATTCTTGCTTATTTATAAAACTATACACAGGTAATTTCTCTACAGAGTTTGTACAATATTTTGGTGTAGTTTTTTGAGCTTGATTTGAATCGATAGATTTGTCATTGTAATGTAGTTTATTACTTTTCTTCAGCTTTCAAGTCTTCCTTTTATAGCTTGTAAAGGATATACATTGTAGGGTAGAAAGGTAAATCGGATATCTAGTTGTTGGTTCTCAACGGTTATAATGAGAGTAGTCACTGTCAAGTACAAAATAACTGTCCTTGCGCCACTCTAGAAGAGTAGAGGTCACAATCACTTTATGTACTTTTGTACACTATCACACGTTAACTATTTTGAACTTTTTCTTCTTGATCTACAGAGGCTTCAGATATTTTAATGTTGAATATTTAGGCTTGTTGTAGAAGAATATTTCTTAAGCCTTAGAACCTAAGTCTTGGAGTCTTCAGAACTTGTCACATAGACTCTTGTCTTCAGAGTCTTCAGTACTTGGTTGCAAGAACTTCCTTTTCTTCAGATCATCAGAACTTGTTCAACAGAACCTTGTATTCATAATCTTAAGAACTTCTAACACACAAAAGTAAATCTTTAGAAGACCTCCAAAGCTAAACCACAAAGCCACGATTAGAACTTCTTGTACTAACGTTCCTAAAACACGTTGCAGAAGATCAGTTCGGAACCTTAACTTTAACAAAACATGTAACCAAATGTTTTCTTCCAGAGTGTATGTTCATAACCTGGTGACATCACACGCCTTGTACCATAGTCAGAATATTATAATAGAAGCTACACACTAGACGAAACAATTAGTATATACAATTGTTCTCTAAGATAAGATGTAAAGTTATTATCAAAATCTCAAGGCCAGATGTAGGAAATATTTCTTGTTCTTACACACTAGATATTGGTCGTGGTAATAAACTAGAAAGTGTTCTACATATCACCACGGTTGGAATAAACAACCATAGTGAAAAGTGGAAAGGTCATTAGTTTGATACCTAACAACGACATTTTTGGCGTTTATTAAACTGGATAGTGCGCTACATATAACCACAATTGCATGAACTAACCATGGTGATTTTTTTTTAAATATATATATATATATATATATATATATATATATATATATATATATATATATACAAAATTCTCATCGATACTTTTGCCTCGAACATATGATGAATAATACTCAACTTCTCGGTTGGCGAATTTTGCATAGAACTCAAACCCAATGAACTGATTTGTCTCCTTGATCATATTATTCAAATACATCCACCCTCTCGTCTTTTACGTAAGGCTTAACTCCTCTTAACCACTCAGATTTTCCACAACAAAAACACGCTCCTTTACCACTGTGTACTCCTTGATTTGCAAATAGATATGTGGGATATTCTAGAGTGGTTTGAGAATGAGGAGAGGCAGATGATGTTGATGTACTAGAGGTATATATTCTTTTTGGTTCCATTTTCTGCAGAAAGGTGAAATAAAACATGAAGATGCAAAAAACTTGAGCAATGTTAGTGAGAATTAAGAGAAAATTGAGTTGGAATGAAGAGGTGCTTGTGTTGAGGCCCAACAAGATTGTGTTTCCCAACGGTATGGCCAATGGTCAAATCCACAATAATTATAACGCACTCGCATTGAGAGATTAACATATCAGTGTTGAGAGACTAGCGCACAAAAGTTAGAGGATAACACACCCATGTTAAAACCCAGTGGAGAATTACCCTTTTCCTTCAAAAAAATTGCTCTAACTCATTTTCTCCTTGCTACTTGATGCTTCCACTGGCCTTTAGATTTTTATATACATTCAACATACACGGTAAAAATACCAAAACACTAAAAATGCAAAATATAATAAAATTTAAAATTGACTGAAATTAAATCGACGCAGTTGAAATTAAAATAAGTTACCAAATTGTGGGTTTCCTCCCTCGTAATGCTTGTTTAAGGTCACTATCTTGACTCAAGAGCCTAAGGCTCTGAAAGCACCGAGACACCATCTTCGATGATTTATCAATAAGTGGCAAGGCTCTATGCTTCTTTCTCTTAACAATGAAGTCCTTTGATTCACTAAGATCCTCCACTTTAACACTTTCATCCTCACAATTTTTTTAAATTATGTAAGACCTGGATGCTTTACACTTAAAAACTCCCAACATTCCTTTTATCTTAGACTTCTGCCAATTGACTTTCTGTCCAACTTTCAATTTTGTTCTTGCCAGCTTCTGCTTCTTAAGTAATTTTAGAATTCCAGTCACCTTGTAGCATTGATGTTTCTTCTTTGATGATTTCTAGCTTTGAACACATTGAATACCACTTGCTCTTTGTAGAACCTTAATGCTTGCTCACCCAACTCCATATCAATCAATACCCTTCTTGTTTCCAAAAATAGCCTTCCAAGAATCAGTGGGGTTTCAACGTCCTCATACATGTCCAAAACTACAAAGTATTCCAGAAAAGCAAGGTCATCCACCTTAACTAATACATCCTTCAAAATTCCATACGGATAAGTTACAGATCGACCAACTAAGGTGAGAGTCATATGGGTAGGCTTTGGCTTTATATAACCCAACCTCTTCATCATTTAGAGTGGAATTAAAATAATGCTTTCCCCCAAATCACAAAGACTTTGATCAACTTTTGTAGGTCTAATAGATCAGGTGATAGTGAACTTATCAAGATCGATAAGTCTAGGGGAAGCATCCTTTGAATGATAGCACTACACTCTTTATCCAAAAATAAATTTTCATCATCCATCAAACGTCATTTGTTAGAAGACAACAACTTATCTAGAGTGGGGTGAATAGATCCCCAATAAAAAATTTACTTTAAAAACTGTTTTAAAAATGAAGTAAAAATTATGGCAAGTGGAAGTTGTATCCTAGATCACTAGTCGTCCAAATCGAACCGGATATTAGAGGCTCAGATATGCGTAAAATATCAAATACTCAATTTTTAGAGGCCAGGATTCCTAAATGATTCACCGTCTCGCAGTACTCGTTGGCAAGAAGCTCCCATTCTTCAAAGCCTTTCACTCGATCGAATCCAATATCCCTAAAATCTTGTAAAAAAAACCCTAAATACACACTTTGATCTTGAGGTAAAAACTCTCACCGTTTTTCTGATGAAATTCCCTATGATTCTCAACCCAATCTTAGATTAGAACCAACCTAAATTGAACGTTATCAGCACAAGTCTAGGTGGAACCCAAACAATGAATAATTATGTGTAAGTTGTTTGTGTGTATGCATAGATGAAAGGTTGGAGATGATAAGAAATTGTAGTATGTGTTTATAGTTTCATTAAGTTAAAAATGATGCATGTATGAAGTATATATAGGTGTGCAAGTTTGAGTCAAAAGGGAGACCTAGAAGTTTGAAAAGGAAAAGGATTTGTGCAAAATTTTGACACATGTAAATTATGTGTCGACATATGTAATTACATGTGTCGACCTGTATGAGGTCTTTGTGTCGATAAAACATTCTGGAGACTTTCATGCTTTAAAATAACAGCACATGTGTCGATGCATATAAATGATTTTTATGCAAAAATATATTTTTAATAACATATGTCTAAACATATGAGGTCATTATGTTGATACATAGTTACAGAGCCTACACGCTTTATTATTGAACTACATGTATCTACACATAGTATGGATGTGCCGACACATCGAACTTATTTTTATGCAGAAAATAATTTTTGAAGCATGATACCTTTTGACAGCATTTTTAACATGTTCTAGATGCATTCTAAGATCTCTAATGTAAGAGTGCACACAATGACTTAGAGATACATTCAACATATAGAAAAGCTAAGTAAATCCTAGTTTTGACATCATGCAAAACATCTATTTAATAGACAAATGCATTCACATACCACATACCCCCCCCCCCCCCCCTTTAGATGATGGAAAAACTTCAAAGCTTGCGATGATGCGTTTCGTGTATCATGAAGGCTCCCCCTGAATTTGTGCATCCTAAACTTCATCTCTGCATATTCTTCTCCCCCTTTTACAACATCAAAAAGAGACAAAGCAAGCCATGAGAAGTATCAAATATTACACATATACAAATATATAACACAGGCATTTTGCAAAAGTAAGAACATGCACTCACATACACCCATATATATATGGAATGACGTAAGAGATAAAAAATATGTAAGAGATAACAACAAACAACATTATAGCAAGATTATTGAAAATTTTCATAAGCATAATAAAACACGAAACATTTTCAAAAGTTTTAGAAAGTTACGTGGTTGATAATGCATAAATGAAACAAGCCATAAGTTCAACATGAGATGCAGAATGCAAAATAAGCTGAAAAATGCATGAAACAAAAGGAGAACAAGTCCCACATAACAGAGACACCAAACACTAACGACCCCTATGTCTTTGATGATATGATCTTCTACCACGACCGATGACCTCACACATCTCTTAGAAGAATGTAGTAGACTCCTCATGATTTGAAATTTCAAGAGTCATCATATTGTTTATCTTGGTCTACACGGCAACATTATGTTTAGTCATCCATTGTTGGAGTGAAGTAAATTGTGCAGTTGCATATGAAGTGAAAGCATCAAAATTTGAATCATGGGCTGGCATTTGTTTTTGAATAATCCTAAACCTTTATTGTTGAGCAGCCTCAAAGTCAACCCTCTCACACAATTCCTTCTTATACCTTTCATCTTGCTTAATCTGCATATTTTAGAGCATAGTCATTAAAGCATATTCATCACTAGATGTAGTCACAAAATTACTTTGTGATCCAGATTCGTGTTCTTGGTATCCACCATAATACTTTTGATATTCATCACCCTATTATGGCCAGGTATCTTGTGTCCATTGTCACCAATCTTGATCAACAACAACATTCAACTAAGCCTCATCTTGCTCATAATCAGCATTTTCCATGTTCACATCCTCTTTATTCTCATTACCAATGGGTTTCTCATTAAACACATGAGTGTCCGTGTTAACTTCAAATTCAATAGGATCATTAAAGTTGAAGATATTTTTTCGAGAACCCTCCATACCGAGGAAATACGCATTTGAGACCTCATTCCAAAAGTACCTCATATGAGTCAAGGTTCTTTGATAAAATTGTTGAGCAGTTCCTGGAGAGATGTAAAGAATATTCGCAACATCAAAATTGAAGTAGTTAAGGATCTTGGCAATCATGGATGCATAACAAAAATAAGAGGCTTTGTTAGCTTTCTTTATGACAAACATGTGAGAGACAAACTAGTATGCCAAATTGATTTTGATTTTGTGTAGAAGTAGCTATATGATGTGATCCTCCATTTGATCAACTCTTTAATGTCCACCATTCTTTGGACGTAGGATATGAGATGCAATCCAATGCAAGATGCGAGGGAGCTGTTTGAGTTGGCCAATTGTAATGTTCTCATAATTGTTATCATCCCGGGGAGCTTTTAACAATTCATTAGAATGAGTTCTCCAATGAAATTGATCACGAATACTTGTGTCCAATATATTGAGCAACTCGTTCCCATCATCATCAGTTTTAGAAATACCAAACAAAGATTCCAACTTATAATTAGTAAAGGCATAATCATTACCTCTTATTTTGAGCATAAATTCATTTACGTAGTGTTCGTGTAGCCCGACGTAGAAAACTCAAATGAGATCCTCATTATACTCTTGCAACAGCGTCATAAAATAGTTGATTCCTTGATGTTCAATGTGATCTACCACTTCAGGAATATGGACTTATTCAACCACCCTTGGATTGTACACATGTTGTTTCACTACAAGCCTATTTTTGTACTTCTCATCAAAGAGTGTGACATCCCTTTCATTAATCACTGCCAAAACATTTCCAGGTTCATGGGATGAAGAGGTTTTTGGACTTGAGACTTCACACACAAGAGGGGAGCGAATTGTTTGGTTTGGAAAAAAAATTTCAAAGATTAAAACAAAGCTTAAGATTTTTTTTCCAAAACCTAAGATCTATCATAGTTTCAAAAGCTTTTTATAACTTAGCAGCGAAAAATAATTTTTAAATCATACGTGGAAAGTAAAAGTTAAAAAATAAGAACACCGTGATATATAGAGATTCAGTAAAAACTGAATAACATACTCCTCTCCTCAAGAACTGGTCTTGAGAGTTTCCATTAAGTACTTGAGAGCTTTTAGTGGGTGAAGCTCTTGAACCCCCTTATACAAGGAAATGTTGGTTGTCCTACAACCATGATAAATACAAGACGAAATATATCAACTTTCATGTCTTCTCCATTGTTGATATCGAATTTGCCAAGCTCCTCTCGCAACTTATAGATTGAAGCACCATAACTTCTCTCTACTAAAATATCTGAGCTCAATATGGTTTAATAGGATAATCATTAACCTCTTGGGATTATAACAGATTGATCAACTAACTTATGGTTTTATAATGGGCTAACCATCAACCTAATGGTGAGTTCATCAATATTGTTAATCTTTAACCTTTGAATAAATAAGACTTTACAATATTCTTAAGGGAAGCTCAACAAAATTGATAATCTCCAATCTATATAGATTATGGGAACCTAATCACACAAATTCTCAACCAAAGCTTTTAACGAGTTTAGCTTCAAACCACATAATTTTTTATTCCTAAACATGGATGATGTTCATCAAGGTGAAACAATAACAACCTTGAAGAACTTAATACATTTAAACCTAACTAGAGATACATAAACCTCCCCTCACAAAAGCATTTGACTATAAGAACTAGGCAGAGAAAGTGACAAACTTACAGAGAGAGAGAGAGAGAGTGTGTGTGTGTGTGTGTGTGTGTGTGTGTGTGTGTGTGTGTGTGTGTGTGTGTGTGTGTGTGTTAATACAAATTTAGAGTTCTGGATGATTTGAACCAAATAATGAGACCTCTATTTATAGGCTTCAAAGCCTCAAAAAGTGAATACATAATAAATTAGTTTTTGACCGTTACTAATCAATTGTAGCAATCGATTAAATCATTAAATTGTAACGGATCTATTTTCAAAAACAAGTGGAAATAGACATGTTATTGTTGCTAATCGTTTGGGTACATTCAAGTTTCCTTATTTCTCAAGAACGCGCCAATATAATCAATTAAAACTTTGAGATAATCGATTAGATACAGTTAAAAATTATTTTTCTGGCTCTTTGAATGTTCCCAACACTTTTTAAGAAACTTCTACATATTTCTTCAAGATATTTTATTTTCAAAAACAATTTATAAGAAGGTTTTAAGTGTGTGAAAGCTTATAGCCAACTACTTCAAGATGAAAGTATTTTTTTCTTATATTAATTCACTCAGTTCCTAAATTAGGGTAACTACCCAAAGCTCGTGCCTGATGTTTTCATTGTGTTTGACCTTCTGCTCTGATATGTCTTTTGAAGCTCTGTTTGTTTTCCCTTCACTGTTATTGATCTGTGTATATTTGCTTTAGTTCTTTGAGGCTTTTGATAAATTCTGTTGTTTTCCTTTTGTATGAACAGCTATTGTTGATATTTGTAGCTTTATTTAAGATCTCTGACAATCCTTATCAAACCCATGACTTGCATTAACCATTTAAGTGCATTGCTTGATTTTATCAATTGTTGCATCGTTGTTATATTGATTATCATCTAATTTTTTCTTATATTCATCATGTTGCATCTCTTGATATGTTCATTGTTCTTTTATTGTTCTTCTTGGTTGACTTTATAAAAGGTTGTATCTTTTATTATATTGAGTGTACTGTTATTGCTTTTTTACATTAGTCATCATATTGCATCTTTATCATGCTAAATGTATGTTATGCTATTTCATTATACTTGTCTGCTTTTACATCTTAAATATGTTGAATAAGCTTTATGATCTGTCTACAAGTGTCATCATCGAAACAACACTTGTTACCTTCAAAACAAGGTTCCACTGAGGTAGCCTTACCTTGCCTTTGACATTCCCTTTGTTCCTTGTAATCTTTGGAGGCATGGTGAAATTTGAGATCTTGGTTTGCACATAAGGTGTTTGATGAAAGTTCTAAATGAGACAACATGTTGTTTGAGAGAATTATGATTTCCCACAAACCTCGAATGCTAAACAAAGATGTAACAACACATAAAAATGACCACACAACAACAAATGAATGCAAATTCGTGAATCTTAGGGTGTGGGTGTGCTTGAGAAATTGAGAGAACAAGGTTTTCATAGAAGAGAAATTTTAGTTATGTTTTAATGACAAGTTGGTAAAGGTGAGGTAAAATGATTTGTAGTAGGATATTAATGAGGTTTAGTGGAAGATTAAGTGTGTGGGATGAAGTAAATCAAGATGAAATTTGAGTTTGAGAGGCTTAGGATGGGTGCATGGGTGAGAAGATGAAGAGAGATATGAAGTAGTGAGCCAAAATCTGAAAAGTTTCACAATAAACACTTATGTGTTGACCTATGTGGACCCATGTATTAACGCATACGACCAATGTTTCATCATTTACTGAACTGAAAATAAAAGAATTTGAAATATTGATGCATGTGTCGATCTACACCACTTATGTGTCCACACATACTGAATCAAAAAATAAATTTTTTGATTTAATAAAACATGTGTCGACCTATACATATCATGTGTCAACACATGATACACAAAAATCAATAGTAAGTTAAGAAACAATATTTTGGGTTGGTTTTAAGTGACACATGTTGACTCATGCATGACTTGTTATTAAATGGACATGTTAATGATCAAGTTTCATGCTTTGATGGCAATAAATAGAATACACACATACGCAATCAAAGATATCTAGCTATACAAGCAATGAGATTAGAATGAGGTTACTATAAGCATGTAAATTGAAATACACAATGGTTGTCAATTAGAAATTTTTGAAAATGAACACTCATAACATATCAAGTATATTACATACCTTTGAAAGATAAACAGGTAAAAGAAGGACTTACTTAAAAAGAAAAAATTGAACGATACTACCACACCGTTCAATATGATGGAGTATGCACTTAACATTTCACAAGGAAATTTCGAACGAAAGTTGAAACAGCTGAAACAAAGTGCCACAAAATCTTTTGGCAACAACGATCTCACCACTTTTCACTTTGACAAAGTACCAAAAGTATGACTTGTAATGAGTCCAAGTAGGCCTTTTGTTTGATGATCATTAATTTTGATTTAACTTTCTTATTTCCATTTCATGATAGTTATCTGGTTTCTTCTCATGTTTCACTAATTCGAGTTTATCAATTCCTCCTTCAGCGTCATTGAGTATATCTCTTTAAGATACACCTACAACATGAAACAAAATACATTTTTCCGATATTTCTCGGACAATAATCATCAAAAGTAACTTACATATATTTTACCATATTAATAATATTTATTGATGCTTTCTAGGTAATAACACCCTTCTTAATTGCCACAAAGTCAATGAATATGGAGATATCATATGCCTTGAGCTACCATAAATGAGAACCCATGTTTTCTTCATAGAGCTAAGGCATTTTTCCTGCATAATCAACAAGAAAATCTAGGTACCCAATCTTCAGTGGGTCCTTGAGGGTAAGTAGAACTTTGGTTGCATTTAGGCAACCATTGATAAACACCTTTAGGAACTAAAAACTTCTTAAGTTTGCATTTTGCAATGGTGTGACCTTTCACACAACAATAGTGACAAGTGAAATTAAGATGAGATGAGTTATTTTCCTTTGATTCCTTTTCAACAAATTTATACCTCCTATAAGGGTTGTGAGAAGGCAATTTGTATTTTGTGGAATCAATGGTAAAATTTACCCTTGGTTATATAGCCTTATTTAATTTGAACTTTAGAGATCTAACCTCTTTTTTCCAAATGTTACAAGTATCACAAGCAAAGTCAAACCACGAGGGTTTTTCATGTTCATCTTTTACTTTTTGAATTTATGCCATAGAATGCTTTAGAGCTTCCATTTGCTTTTCGGTTTCAACAACCTTAGCTTCCAAGTAATTCAGAATGAGACAATCTATCAATATTTTCATGTTTAGGATAACTTAGATTCTTTTTCTTCCTTTCATTATAATGAGCCGATAGACAAATCACATCATGTTTCGATGGTTTGACATCCTTTTTCTTCTTTTCACGATAATGAGGTGACAGACAAACTTCATCATACTTTGATAGTTTGACATCCTTTTTCTTCTTTATATCATAATAAGCCGAGAGACAAACGACTTCCGAATATTCATTATCACTTTGGTCTTCATCACTTGAGGAGTCACTATCACTTCCCCATGCCACATAAGCTCTTCTAGACTTGTTAGATTTTTTGTGTTGGCCCTTCTCATTTTCTTTATCAAGGAATGGACTTTTCGACTTGTAATGGCCATACTTTACACAATTATAACAATAATGTCTTGATCTTCCTTTCTTATTGTCATCTTCCTTTGAGGATGTAGGTTGTCTGCTAGACTTGGTGAGGTATTTGTCAGAATTCCGTACACCCTTTATTTTGATATATCTATTGTATCTTTTCACAAAATGTACCATATCTTCATCATCCAACTTCTCATTGTCACTACTTTCACAATCACTTTTCTCATTTGTTAAGGACCTTGAATTTGAATTCTTTAGAGCAATAGACTTCTTTTCCACTTATTTATCCTTGCCTTTCTCCTTCTTTATCTTTTTCTCATGCTTTTTCGCATGCTTTTTCTCATGTTTCTCTAAGCAAGTGAGTTCTTGCTCATGTTCTTCAAGCTTACCACACAACGTAGTGAGGTCAAGTGTAGTAAGATTATTGGATTCCTTGATCGCGGTGACCTTTGGATGCTACCTCAAAACTTTATTAGTAGTAATTTCATTGGACAAAGGTTTTCCAAGTGCATTCAAATGATTAATGAGATGAGTGGACCTCTTTTGCATTTCTGCAATGGTTTCACCATGCTTCATGCGAAAGAGTTCAAACTCTTGATTTAGTGTATTAATTCTATCTTGTTTGACTTCATTAGTTTCCTCATAGGCAACTTGAAATGCGTTCCACATAGCTTTAGCGGTTTCACAATGGGAAATATGATAAAATTCATCAACACCAAGAGAGGACATGAGAATGTCTTGTGCTTTGCAATCATAACCCCACTTTTTCTTTTCATCATCACTCTATCGTGCTTATGATTTAGGTGTGCTGACACCTTCTACAATTTCATGAATTTATGGTGGACCATTGACAATAACATTCCACACACCATTATCATATGAATTAATATGAATGTGCATACAAGCTTTTCATTTCCCATTATTTTCACCATTAAAAATATACGCTCTATCGTATGCCCATTTAGGTTTGGTAGCCCTTATCTAATAAGCATTTTTGAAGCACACCGAGTGAACCGGACTCTTATTTCCACTTGTTAGATGACGGTAACTTATCTAGAGGGGGGTGAATAGATCCCCAATGAAAATTTTACTTAAAAATTATTTTAAAAATTAAGTAAAAACTATGGCAAACAGAAGTCGTATCGTAGATCACAAGTTATCAAAATCGAACCAGTTATTGGAGGCTCAGATATGCGTATAATACCAAATACTCAATTGAATAATGATAATAAGATCTCAATACAATAAACTTCTCAAGTAATTATTTTACAATTACAAGGCTAACCAATATTTAATGAAACAAATGATAAATTAAGTGAAACCATTTATCGAACACTTAGTGTGCATTTAATTTTTCATATTCTCCTTTGATCTTTGTTGGTACGAAAAACCTCCTACAATTTAAAAGATTGTAAGGTAATCAACAAATCACTTTAAACAATCAGAGGATTTGTCTATACAAATTAATTGCACAATCAAAGAGTTTAACAAATTTCCTTAACAAAATGTAAATCATATATATATATATATATATATATATATATATATATATATATATATATATATATATATAGAGAGAGAGAGAGAGAGAGAGAGAGAGAGAGAGAGAATGACACAAGAATTTATTTAGGAAGTTCACCAATCATCCTCTCTATGGCTGCTTCTCCCCCCAATTTTGTTTGGAATTGAGATAAATTTCTTACTATGTGCACAAAGTTGTTTACAAGATAAATGTAGTAATCCAACCCTACAAACCCTATGTTTGATGTTGATCCTAGAAATTTCTCTTCCCTTGATCTGAGTTTGATCAAGTCCCCAACAATACCAATTTGATCCACCGTCTCATGCTACTCATTTGCAAGAAACCACTGTTCTTCATATCTCTTCACTCGACCGAATCCAAATTGTGTAATTATAGTAACCCAAGATTCCCAAATGATTTACCGTCTTACACTACTCCTTTGCAAGAACCTCTTGATACATAGTTACATAGCCTACATACTTTATTATTGAACTACATGTATCTACACATAGTATGGATGTGTCAACACATCAAACTGGTTTTGATGCAGAAAATAATTTTTGATGCATGATACCTTTTGACAACACTTTCAACGTGTTCTAGATACATTCTAAGATCCTTAATACAAGGGTGCACATAATGACTCAGAGATACCGTTCAACATACAGAAAAGCTAAATCAATCCTAGTTTTGACATCATGTAAAACATCTATTTAAGAGGGAAATGCATTTACATCGTTTTCCTTAAAGTAGTTCTTTCATAAACTTAGAATTCACTGGAATTTGGTCCATGGTTTCACAAAAGAGGATGTAGACTTGAATTTTTCATAACATCTCCTTGAACATTTCAAACTACTCTTCTTTTTCATCTTTCTTCTTAGGTTTCTCTTTTAAGAAAGGGTATGGTGCTTTGATATAGTCAGGAAGCACATGATTAGGATCATTAAGAATTTGTTTCTTGGTCCTCATAAATGGTGAGTTCTTGTTTATAAATTGGTCAAGAGTCCAACCCCTAACCTCATCATTACTCTTAAATCTTACTTTTTCTTCCTCAGTTTTCTTATTCTCAGCATCACTTTCTACCACCAGTTTCTTTTCACTCTCTTTCTTCTCATCACTAGATTGTGTGGGTGTACCTACCGCTCTACTCCTTAAACCAATAGCACTAAAATTTTCATTCTTCAGGTTATCCATAGTGTTCGCATTGAATCCCCCTCCCAAATTAGCTCGATCTGTGATCAATGGTTTTTACACAATTGTTTACCATTGTTTTATGTTATCCTTTTTTTTATCATCGAGTGTTTTATTTCACTTTTCCACTTTTTATGCGTTGGTTTTATGTTTTAATGTTTGCAGGTTCAAAAGAATAAATCGGGACAAATCAGTGTAAAACTCAGAGTTTTGGAAGAGATGCAAATATCCACCTACAAGAAGCCTGACACGGCCACCCGTGTCACCTGACACGGGCCGTTTCAAGATGATAGCCAGGACGAGAGCCAGGAATAAGGGAAGTCAGGGGTGTGACACGGGCACCCGTGTAAGCTGACACGGCCCGTGTCAGGGTGCTTGAACCAAAAATTCAAGAATTAAATTTCCAGAGGTCCAACACGGGCACCCGTGTTGCCAGACATGGCCCATGTTGGGTTGATACACTAATTTCAGTATTTCGGGTTATTTTGTTCATTAGTTGGCCTGTCAGGGTGTTTTGAGTATTTCAAACTGACCTAAATGAGTTTTTGCTATTTGGAGAGGAGTTACGACGATGAATGGGGAACTTTTGACTGGAGAAGATTAGGGACAATTGAAGATTGAAGCCTATGCAAGTGTTGGAGAATGAAGACCTTTCATCAACGGAAGCAATTGAAGATCAGAGTTCACCAATAATTTGTAATGTCTATCTTTATTGTTATTGAAATTCTTTTGAACAATATGAGTAGCTAAACCCCCCAATTCTAGAGGTGTCCATGATTTGCAAATGAAATCATTTTGAATTCTTGATTTTGATACAATAGTTTATTTTCAACTTAATTGTTCAATGTTCTTATGCTTTTCCTATCGGACCAATAGAGATTGATTCGTAGTTAACAATTGGGGCTGAACTTCCATTGTTAAGGTTTTTGAATGATTAGACTATAGTAGATATCACCTAGGACTAGGGATACCCTATAGGTTACCGGTAAAATCTTGATAAAATAAATGCTTTGTTAAATCATAATTCTCTAAAGACTTAGGTATTACGATGAAGGACCAAAGGTTTTCCCACTAAGGACTTAGGGGAAAACAAACTAAAGATTCGGTAGTTAAAGGTAATGAACTTGTTCAAAAAATCAAGAGTAAAGGTTATTATAGGGGAAAATCACACACTTACCCCTAGCATGCTTCTCATATTAGTGAAAAGCCAATTTATATTTCTGCTATTTGTTAAGTGACAATTTTAAAACCAAAACCCCAAATTAAGTTTTTGTTTAACTGAACGAGAATTGAAGTTGATAATTATATGCATCCCTTAAGATCGATACTTTGGGATTTCCTATTATTACTACATTGGTGAATTAGTACATTTGCTAATTTTCCGATCAATTTTTTGGCGCCGTTGTCGGGGACTGCCAAATTATTAAGTTCAATTGTAGTTCAATTAAAATTTTGTTGCTCTGCATCTAAAATTTTTTTTTCTATATTTTTATATTTTTCGGTATTAATAATTTGTATTTGACCCTTGTATGCGAGGAAAGCCTTCGGCTGAATTTCCTTTTGACACAGAAATCGAAAGATCTTTTCACACAAGGCACAGACAAGCTCTCTTAGTTAGACTGGAATCAGAAGGTTCGTCAGATTTATCAGGTTCAGAGTATGAAGAAGGAAAACCAATGGCTGAAGATCCACCACCACCTGAGAGACTTATTGGGGACTATGGAGGAGCAAATGCTCCAGTAGGTCGGTTGACTATTGTAAATCAACAGGTAAATGTTACAAATTTTCAGTTGCACCCCTCAATAATCTGACAACTTGAGAACATATATTTCACCAGAAAGATTAATGAAGCTGCCATTAAGCACTTACAGAGATTCCTCACCATGAGTTCTACTTTAAAGATTGAGGGGCACTCTAAAGAAGCCAAAAATTAAGGATGTTTTCGTTCATGCTTTCTGAAGATGATGAAGATTGGTTTACTCATTACCTGCTGGGAGTATTACTACTTAGGAACAAATGGAGAATACTTTTCTTGATGAGTACTTTCCTGCTTCTGTTTACATTCGCAAAAGATATGAAATTGTGAATTTTAAGCAGAAAGAAGGAGAGTCATTAGGTGATGCTTACAAGAGGTTCAAGAGGTTATTAGTAGCTTGTCCCACTCAGAATATAGATCAAACTGAGCAAATGAAAATATTTGTAAATGGCCTCAGAATGAAGACGAAGCAACTTATTGATACAGCAGCCAGTGGCTCATCCAATTTTACAACATCCATTGGTGTAAAGAAGATTATTGAAGCCATTGCTGCAAATGAGCATCTGGAGCTATATGACAGGGTTGTAAGTAAACTAGAGGGACTGATTGATCTAAAGTTAGAAATTAACAAGAAAATGAAAATTGAAGAAGCAATTGCTGCAGAAGTAGAGAAAAAGCTGAAAGCAATGAACATGGGTACTCAACATGTAGCTCAGGTTCAACAGGCACACGAGGCAGGTTGTGAAATTTATAGTGGACCATACATGACTGTCCATTGTCTTGCAACTCCATAACAAATTAAGGAGATAAAATTTTTGAAGCAAAATAATCCGTATTCTAACATTTATAATCCTGAGTGGAAGAATCTGTAACACCCCAATTATACCCCAAGCAATTATGAAAAATAAATCAGAGTTATAAAATTTCAATCATACAAATGAATCGGGACGTCATAAATTCTTCTAACAAATTCATTGCATTCATCGTGGATATATAACACTTTTTCAAACATCGGATGAACCATCAATATAACATCTTTAAAATAAATCAAAATCTACGCAGCGGAATTCTTAATAACATCTCTAACAAAACAGCAACTTCGAAACATCACATATCTAATAATAGTCAATTTCAAGTTCAACAACTGAAAATCATCAATCAAAAACAGCAAGTGTTCATCCCCCCAAGTGTTACATATCAGAGCAATGACACTGACTCGAACTATTGAAGGTATACAACCTTCACTCTCGATTACCTGCATGTTACCAACATAAGGGCAACATTCAAATAGAAGGGGTGAGATATCTAACAATATAATAAAGCGCATGATAATTAATATATTAAATTAGATCAACAACATCACCACTTCTCATCTCATAATCAACGACAATCTCAACAATAATATACATTCATCAACATCAAAATACACTTCTTCATGAAATCATATAATGCGACTCAATACTATGCAAATGCATGTGGTACCATTGGAGCAGAACTCCCATCTCAAAAATTTGCCAATTAATAGAGGCATCAACAAGGCATAGCCTTCATCTCAAAATTTGCCAATCCAGGCCATCTCGATGAGCATAAGCTCCATCTCAAAAAATGCAATGTATGCGACACAACCATGAATGTAATGATAAAACCCAAGTTAACAACATATTAAATCATCTCAAAACATCTCAAATTATCATCTCAAAACATCTCAAATTATCATCTCAAAACATCTCAAATACATCTCAAATTAACATCTCAAAATAACATCTCAAATAATCAAAATAATTCATCAAACATCATTCATTTATAAATCATCAAACATCATTATTTATTAATAACTTCTCATTAATAACTCAACAGTATTTTAATTTCTACCGTAAGTCAACACTGTTATTCTGTAACTCTAACGTCAAGACCGACACTATCCTACTGTATAGCTCAAACAGAAGCTTTTAAGCATCTAACATTCATCGTTCTGCACAAAACAACGCAAAGGCAATCCAACTTCTGACCATGCAACCTCTAACCAACGCTATTTCTAAATACACAATTTCTAATGACGCAACCTCTGGGCAACACAATCTTCTGACTACTATAACTTCTGACTAGTGCAACCTCTGATCAGATGTAACTTCTGATCATCACAGCTTCTGACCACCCAACCTCTAACCAGATACAACTTTTGATCATCACAGCTTCTGACAACCCAACCTTTGACCAGATACAACTTCTGATCATCACCGTCCTCTGACTAACCACATCTTCTGACTAGTACAGATTCTGATTACTGCAACTTCTGATGATACAGTCCTCTGATAGCATAGCTTCTAACCCATACAAATCCTAACGTAAGAACTTCAATATTCTAATAATTCAACGCAACTTCTAACATCAGAATTTCTACATTTCACTAGGCCACGCAACTTTTAACACCTACGTCTAGCATCAGAACTGCTATTTTCTATTCATCCTATTGTTCTAATTCTTCGCCTGATATCAATCTAACTAAGAACAATATTAACAAATTCTATTCTCTAAATTAATTCATTATTCTAATGCAGCAGCGCCTGGTATCAATTTGCCAAATTATGTGTTTTCATTACTGTTATATTCAACGTTTTCTTCCCTGCATCTCACTATGGGATTCACGCTTAGAGTCCTAAAACTTAACATAATCATGATAATTCATCACCCATAATTACCTTATAATTTTACAGCATTTAACGGCATCAAGACATCAATATTCATCAAAACTCATCAATTCCCATCATACATCAATCATATATTCTCAATTCAAGAACAAAACAACAATCACCACTAACCCCACATATCAATTATCATAAATCCAATTATAGAGTCAGAACCCCACCCTTACCTTGGATTGAAGGTCGCTCTATAATTTCCAGTTGGATTCACGTTCTTGCCGTTTTCCACTTCTCTAGCAGCTTGCACGTTCTCTTCCAAATCCTTATTCTTCTACTGCTTCTTTCTTTCTATTCCTTCTAACAAATAATAAAATAACCATATTATTCTATTATTCCTTATTGAGCTTAAAACCAACACACCCCCTTATTACTTCTACTCTCTCAAAATAAGCCCACGTTAAATAATATTACACTTTTAATATTATTTTACCACATAATATTATATCTCTAATATTATTCCTCCACTTAATAAAATAAATCCAATTAATTATAACACATCTTCATAAATATTCCAAAAATAATTTAATTAAATAATTAATTAAATTACGGGCGTTACAACTCTCCCCCACTTAGAATATTTTCGTCCTCGAAAATTTACCTCAACAAACAATTCAGGATAGGAGTCTCGCATTTTGCTCTCCAATTCCCAAGTCATGCTTTCACCAGCAGCTCCTAGCCAAACCACTTTAACCAAGGCAATCTCTTTGCCCCTCAGAGTCTTCATTTCATGATTCGCAATTCGTACAGGCATCGTCTCCACCGTAAGATTATCCCGTACTTGCACATCGTCCATATGAATCACATGAGATGGATCTGAAATATACTTCCGAAGTTGCGACACATGAAACACATCATGCAAATTTGAAAGATTAGGCGGTAAAGCCACTCTATAAGCAGCATTCCCCACTCTCTCTGAAATCTGATACGGTCCAATAAAATGAGAAGTGAGCTTCTTAGACTTCAATGCACGCCCAACACCAGTCACATGTGTAACTCTCAAAAACACATGATCACCAGCTTGAAATTCTAAATCCTTCCTTCGCTTGTCATGATCACTCTTCTGTCTACTTTGTGAAGCTTTCATCTTTTCTCGAATCAACTTCACCTTCTCAGTAGTCTCATGAACAAGTTCAGGTCCAAGTACTACACGTTCACCAGATTCATGCCAACATAACAAAGTTCTACATCTTCGACCATACAACGCTTCAAAAGGTGCCATCCCAATACTGGAATGATAACTGTTATTATAAGTGAACTCTATCAACGGAAGATAAGTATCCCACAAACCTCCCTACTCAAGAACACATTCCCTCAGCAAATCTTCCAACGATTGAATAGTCCGTTCAGTCTATCCATCTGTCTGAGGATGATACTCTAAACTCAACCTCAACTTAGAACCCAACGCTTCTTGCAAACTCTTCCAAAAATCAGAAGTAAATCTTGGATCTCTCTTTGACACAATGCACAAAGGAACACCATGCAACTTCACAATCACACTAATATAAATCTCAGCTAACTTCGGCACTAGAAAACTGATGTTAATAGGAATAAAACGGGATGACTTCGTAAGCCTATCAACAATCACCCAAATCGAATCATGTCCTCTTAAAGTATTAGGCAATCCTGTCACAAAGTCCATTGAAATGCTATCCCATTTCCATTTTGGAACTTCCAACGGTTGCATCAATCCTGCAGGCTTCTGATGTTAAACTTTCGACTTCTGACAAGTCAAACATGCATATACAAACCGAGCCACGTCACTCTTTATCCCAGGCCACCAAAACAAACCTTTCAAATCTTGATACATCTTTGTAGCTCCTGGATGAATACTCAACTTACTTCTATGACTCTCTTCAAGTATCACCTTCTTCATCTCAACATCATCAGGAATACAAATCCAGTTACGAAATCTCAACACACCTTGCGCATCTTGCTTAAAATCATTATTCTCAGACTGATAAATCCAAACCATCAAATCTACCAGTTTCACATCAAACTTCTGAGCTCCTCTGATACTGTCTAAAAATTAATTATTAATCTTCAACACACCCAACATAACACTCTGCAGAGTAACCTCGCAAACTAAGATCATATCTCTGAACTGCTCAATCAATTCCAACTCTTTAATCATCATTGCTCACATATGTAAAGTCTTTCGACTCAACGCATCAGCTACCACATTTGCTTTTCCTGGATGGTAATTCAAGCTGAAATCATAATCCTTTAGCAATTCCAACCATCTTCGTTGCCTCATATTCAACTCCTTCTGATCAAACAAATACTTTAAGCTCTTATGGTCACTAAACACTTCAAATCTAGAACCATAAAGATAATGCCTCCAAATCTTCAGTACAAAAACAACTGCAGCAAGCTCTAAATCATGCATAGGATAGTTCTTCTCATGAGTCCTTAACTGCCTCGACGCATAAGCAACTACCTTATCATTCTGCATAAGCACACCTCCTAAACCCATCTTAGAAGCATCACAATACACCACAAAAGGCTCTCCTGGATTAGGCAACGTCAAAATCGGAGCCGACGTCAGCCTCTTCTTCAATTCTATAAAACTTTCTTCGCACTGAACATCCCACACAAACGGTTTACCTTTACAAGTTAACTTAGTCAACGGGAGTGACAACTTAGAAAACCCTTCAATAAACCTTCTATAATAACCAGCTAATCCCAAGAAGCTTCTAATCTCAGTAACTGACTTTGGAGCTTCCCATTGCAACACAACATCAACCTTCGATGGATCTGTAGTAATGCCACTACCTGAGATCACATGACCAAGAAAACTAACCTCTTTCAGCCAGAATTCACACTTGGACAGCTTTGCATACAACTTCTTCTCTTTCAAAATCTGCAATCCTACTCTTAAATGTTCAGCATGCTCTTCTTCTGACTTAGAGTAAATCAAAATATCATCAATGAACACCACCACGAACCGATCCAAATAAGTGTGAAAGATACAGTTCATATATTCCATGAATACTCCCAGCGCATTAGTAACACCGAAAGGCATCACTGAATACTCGTAATGTCCATAACGCGTTCTGAAAGCCGTCTTCTGAATATCTTCATCCTTCACTTTAATCTGATGGTAACCCGACCTCAAATCAATCTTACTAAAGACACGAGAATCCACCAATTGGTCCATCAAGTAATCTATTATTGGAAGCAGATACTTGTTCTTAATCGTCACCTTATTCAACTGTCTATAATCAACACAAAGCCTCATACTTCCATCTTTCTTCTTCACTAACAACACTGGAGCACCCCACAACGATACACTTGGTCATACAAACCTCTTCTCAAGTAACTCTTCCAATTGCTTCTTTAACTCTAACAACTCAGATGCAGACATCCTGTGTGGTGCCATAGACACAGGTCTGGTACCAGGTACAAGATCAATTGCAAATTCAACTTCCCTCTCTGGCGGTACATCAGGAATCTCATCAGGGAAAACTTCAGGAAATTCACACACCACATGCAATTCCTCAATTATAGCTTGAGTCTCTACAGATAGCGACACCATCAACGAGAACATCTGTACTTCCTCTTGCATCAACTTTCTCAACTGTCTAGCAGACAACAGACCATCTTCTTCTTCCTCAGGAGTAGAAAACTTCACCGGCTTGTCATAATAGTTAATATGAACACAGTTATGCTCTAACCAGTTCATACCCAAAATCACATCCAAACCTCTTAACGGCAAACAAACCAAATCAACAACAAAGTCTATGTCGAAGATCGATAAGGGACACTTAGCACACACAAAAGAAATAGTCACCGACCCATTGGCTGGAGTATCGACGACCATTTCTCCATTCAAAGAAGACAACACAAGACCCAATCTTTCAACACAATCAGCAGCAATAAAACAATGCATAGCACCAGTATCAATAATAGTAATTAAAGGAGTACTACTAATGAAACATGTACCTCTAATAAGTCTGTCCTCAACAGTTGTCTGATCCTCCACCAAAGCAAACACTTTACCACTTGACCGAGCCTTCTTCAATTTCGGACACTAGCTACCAATGTGCCCTTCTTCTTTACAGTTGAAACAAACCACACTCTTGTGCTCACACTCAGATACAACATATCCATTCTTGCCATAACGGAAACACCTCTTCACTTTAATAGTGCACACATTACTCTTGTGCCCAGACTTCCCACACTAAAAGCAAACCACACCAGCAGGAGCATCTCCCCCATTAGTCCTCTGACCATGAGCAACTCTCTGTTTACCCTTACCAGCTGGGGCATCATAAGGCTTACCACGATTCTGTGGGTGCTTACCCCTCTTCTCACTAATAATCTTGTAATGAGCATTATTGTCTTCCTCATAAATCCTGCAACTATCAACCAAATCAGCAAAGACACGGATTTTATGATATCCAACTGCTTTCTTAATCTCCGGGCGCAACCCATTCTCAAACTTAATACACTTTGAAAACTCAGAATTTTCCTCAGCGTAATGCAGATAAAACTTGGCCAACTCAGCAAACTTGGCAGCATACTCAACAACAGACATACTTCCTTGCTTCAGCTCAAGGAATTCAATTTCCTTCTTACCACAGACATCTTCAGGAAAATACTTTCTCAAAAACTCCCTACGGACCACAGCCCAAGTGACATTCTCACCTGCAGCTTCTAACTTCTTACAAGTCTCTAGCCACCAGTCATCAACCTCGACTGCTAGCATATGAGTCCCATAACGAACCTTCTGCGCTGGAGTGCAATCCATCACACGAAAGATTCTCTCTATCTCTTTCAACCATTCCAATGCTCCGTCAGGATCATACTTTCCCTTGAACGTAGGTGGATTTTCTCTCTGGAAGGTCGCCAAGCTACAAGATCCAGTATTCTCGTCAGCATTCAGCTGATTTTCCATCGCATGAGACATTTCTTCTAAAGCAGCAGCAAGTGCAACATCATTCCTTCCAGCTATCTCAACTTCTCACTACAACATAAATAACGATTAGAACTCAAAATAACAATACTCGATTGTTAGACAACTAAGACTCGACGACAAGGTCGGACCAACCTTTTGCTCTGATACCAACTTTGTAACACCCCAATTCTACCCCAAGCAATTATGCAAAATAAATCAGAGTTATAAAATTTTAATCATACAAATGAATCAGGACGTCACAAATTCTTCTAAAAAATTCATTGCATTCATCGTGGATATATAACACTTTTTCAAACATTGGATGAACCATCAACATAACATCTTTAAAATAAATCAACATCTACGCAGCGGAATTCTTAATAACATCTCTAACAAAACAGCAACTTCGAAACATCACATATTTAATAATAGTCAATTTCAAGTTCAACAACTGAAAATCATCAATCAAAAACAGCAAGCGTTCATCCCCCCGAGTGTTATATATTAGAGCAATGACACTGACTCGAACTATTGAAGGTATACAACCTTCACTCTCGATTACCTACACGTTACCAACATAAGGGCAACATTCAAACAGAAGGGTGAGATATCTAACAATATAATAAAGCGCATGATAATTAATATATTAAATTAGATCAATAACATCACCACTTCTCATCTCATAATCAACGACAATCTCAATAATAATATACATTCATCAACATCAAAATACACTTCTTCATGAAATCATATAATGTGAATCAATAATATGCAAATGCATGTGGTACCATTGGAGCAGAACTCCCATCTCAAAAATTTGCCAATTAATAGAGGCATCAACAAGGCATAGCCTTCATCTCAAAATTTGCCAATCCAGGCCATCTCAACGAGCATAAGCTCCATCTCAAAAAATTCAATGTATGCGACACAACCATGAATGTAATGATAACACCCAAGTTAACAACATCTCAAATCATCTCAAAACAGCTCAAATTATCATCTTAAAACATCTCAAATTATCATCTCAAAACATCTCAAAATACATCTCAAAATAACATCTCAAAGACATCTCAAATTAACATCTCAAAATAATATCTCAAATAATCAAAATAATTCATCAAACATCATCCATTTATAAATCATCAAACATCATTATTTATTAATAACTTCTCATTAATAACTCATCAGTATTTTAATTTCCACAATAATTAAACACTGTCATTCTGTAACTCTAACGTCAAGACCGACACTATCCTACTGTATAGCTCAAACAGCAGCTTCTAAGCATCTAACATTCATCGTTCTACACAAAACAACACAAAGTCCATCCAACTTTTGACCACGCAACCTCTAACCAACGCTATTTCTAAATACACAGTTTCTAATGACGCAACCTCTGGGCGACACAATCTTCTGACTACTATAACTTCTGACTAGTGCAACCTCTGATCATATGCAACTTCTGATCATCACAGCTTTTGACCACCCAACCTCCGACCAGATACAACTTCTGATCATCCTAGCTTCTTACCACTCAACCTTTGACCAGATACAACTTCTGATCATCACCGTCCTCTGACTAACTACATCTTCTGACTAGTACAGATTTTGACTACTGCAACTTCTGATGACACAGTCCTCTGACAGCATAGCTTCTAACCCATATAACTCCTAACGTCAGAACTTCTATATTCTAATAATTCAACGCAACTTCTAACATCAGAATTTCTACCTTTCACTAGGCTACGCAACTTCTAACACATACGTCTAGCATCAGAACTACTATTTTCTATTCATCCTATTATTCTAATTCTTCGTCTGATATCAATCTAACTAAGAACAATATTAAAAAATTATATTCTCTAAATTAATTCATTATTCTAATGCAGCAGCGCCTGGTATCAATTTTCCAAATTCTGTGTTTTCATTACTGCTATATTCAACGTTTTCTTCCCTGCATCTCACTATGGGATTCATGCTTAGAGTCCTAAAACTTAACATAATCATGATAATTCATCACCCATAATTACCTTATAATTTTATAGCATTTAACGGCATCAAGACATCAATATTCATCAAAACTCATCAATTCCCATCCTACATCAATCATATATTCTTAATTCAAGAACAAAACAACAATCACCACTAACCCAACATATCAATTATCATAAACCCAATTATAGAGTCAGAACCCCACCCTTACCTTGGATTGAAGGTCGCTCTACAATTTCCGGTCGAATTCACGTTCTTGTCGTTTTCCACTTCTCTAGCAGCTTGCACGTTCTCTTCCAAATCCTTATTCTTCTACTGCTTATTTCTTTCTATTCCTTCTAACAAATAATAAAATAACCTTATTATTCTATTATTCCTTATTGGGCTTAAGACCAACACACCCCCTTATTACTTCTACTCTCTCAAAATAAGCCCACATTAAATAATATTACACTTTTAATATTATTTCACCACATAATATTATATCTCTAATATTATTTCTCCACTTAATAAAATAAATCCAATTAATTATAACACATCTTCATAAATATTCCAAAAATAATTTAATTAAATAATTAATTAAGTTACGAGCGTTACAGAATCATCCTAACTTCTCCTGGAAAGACCAGCAGCAACAAGCTCCTTAGAAGGCAAAGTGGGAGGTGGCTATTGAAAAGATGGCTGCCCACACCTTTCAATTTCAAGAAGAGACAAGGAGTAATCACATGAATATCTTAGCTGTAATCAAAATTTTGGAAGTTCAAATGGGACAAATTGCACAACAGGTAACACTACAAGCATAAGGGAATCAGAAAAATCATGAGAATGTTAATGTTGTCACAACAAGGAATGAGAAAGTTGTTGAAGAAAAGAAAGATGAGGTACAACTTGATCATAGTATCATAGAAGTAGATCTGGAAGTGAGAGAAAACAACAAAAAGCAGGAAGAAGTGGTGTCACTGGTGAAGCCAACTGAAGAGAAGACTAAACATATGATTAGTTTACTGTATCCCTCTCGAGTGGTAAAGAAGGACACAAAAGAGAACAAATTTGATAAATTTTTCAATTTGTTTAAAAATTTGGAGATCAACATACCATTCTTTAAAGCACTCGAGAAAATGCCCTTGCAACAAATTCATGAAGGAGGTACTCTCAAAAAAGAGACCAACAGAAGATGAAAAGGTACTCGTTGATGAGAAATTGTGTGCAATCACACCCAAAAAAATTCCTATCAAGAAGAAGGATTTGGGGTCAGTTGCAATACAGTGCACAATAAAAGATAGAAAATTCAAGAGGGTTCTAATTGATTTTGGTTCTAGTGTGAGTTTAATGCCATTGTCTATTTTCAAAAAGCTTGGTATTGAGAAGATAAGCGAGAGTGGGACAAAATTGAAATTTGTTGATCATACCATCAAGCAGTCATATTGGATAGATGAAGATGTATTGGTGGAAATTAATAATTTTGTTTTTCTTGTTGATTTCCAGATCATGGACATTCCTGAAGATGAAGAGGCTCCTATCATTCTTGGTCGACCATTTTTACTTACTATACGATGCAATTTTGATATCGAGATAGGTAATCTGACACTGAAATCATTTGATGAGGAAATAACTTTGAAGGTGTGGGAAATCAAAAAGCAAGGTGCAGGTGGAAAAAATAAATCTTCAGTCGGTATGATAAAAGTAAAAGGAGAGAGCAAAGTCTCAAAATCACTCCCAGGAGAAGTCTCAGGTATAATCTCTCAGGTGGCATCAATAAAAATTCCCAAGTTCAATCAAGAAGTCAAGAAGAATATGAAGAAGGAACACCGAGGTGAAAAGATGGAAGTTGGAAGTGATCTGAAGCACCAAGTAGGTAATACTTTGGATCTGAATGAAGTATGGGTTGCGGAAGGGACAAAAAACAAGGTGTGGAAGAGGAAGTATCCCCCATAAGGGGATGACCCATCGAGCCATGCGACGTTAAACGAAGCACTTTGTGGGAGGCAACCCACACTTTTAATAACTTAGTTTTTCTTTTTGTGTTTGTTTTGTTTTGTTTGTAGGTAATAAAAAGGGAGCTTTATTGGTGAAAGCTAGGAGGCAGCAGCTACTGTTGCATTTCTCTCTATGAGTCACCTTCTCGAGCTTGTTCAGGAAATATTGGGGTCAATGTTTAGTTCAAGTTTTTGGGGGGGGGGGGGGGGGTTACTGCTTTTATTTTTGAGTTATTTATTTATTTTATGCTAGTTACTGTGTAAATCTACGAGTTGAAGTCCTTCCCAAATTTTGACTGAAAATTTTTGTTTTGTTTTGCTCAAGAGCTAGTATTTCATGGAGATTGGGAATAGCATATAGAGACAAATGGATGATTGTTTATAGGGTAGGAAGTTCAAAATAATGTGATAGAGATACGAGTCTAACATGTATATTTGTACCATAGTGTTTGAATCTTGAGAAGTACTCCTTGAGTAGTTTATCTTTACAATCTGGCATAATATCGATTCACATGCAGGTAAGATTGGTTGAGAAATAAATAAAGCTGACACCAATTGATGAAAAGGCGGTAAAAGGCAACTGGATCTCTAAGTTAGGTAGCCCCCACCCGGTTATTCAGCCCAAAGGGGGTTGATCCCCAAACGTCGTCTAAAAGGATAATATATAAACTGAAAAGTTTTGAAAATTTAATCTGAAATTAAAAAAGAGCAAAAGCTTCTTATTTGATCTCTGAACAAAAAATTTCTCGATTAAGTCTTGTGCGTGTGATGATCATAAAAAATTCTCACTACCTTAATTTGACTGTCCGAATGAAAAAAGGAAGAAAATCAGAAAAAATACTTAAGTACAAAGCATAGTTAGAGAGGTATATGAAGAGGAAGCTCGAGATTTAAAGGTTCTTAAACAAATTCTTTGCGTCATGTGAACATCGGATGGACTGCCTTTTGATCAGTTTGAACGGATGTCTCACGTATGAGTACTTGGCTGATGTGATTTTCATGAGTTCTTGTAATGGTCTCTTGAGGTTAAGCAACAGTTTAATTTGGGGGGAGTTTGATCAGTGTTTTTTACACAGTTATTTACCATTGTTTTCTATTATCCTTTATTTTTATCATCAAGTGTTTTATTTCATTTTTCCACTTTTTATGTGTTAGTTTTGTGTTTTCATGTTTGCAGGTTCAAAAGAATAAATCGATGCAAAACTCAGATTTTCGGAAGAGATGCAAATATCCACCTACAAGAGGCCTGACACGACCACCTGTGTCACTTGACACGGGCCGTGTCAGGATGATATCTAAGATGAGAGACGGGAATAAGGGAAGTCAGGGGTGTGACACGGGTGCTCGTTTCAGCTGACACGACGCGTGTCATGGGTGCTTGAACCAAGAATTCAAGAATTAAATTGCCAAAGGTCCAACACGGGCACCCGTGTTGCCTGACACGACCAGTGTTGAGTTGCGGCGCTGATTTCAATTTTTCTGGTTATTTTGTTGATTAGTTGGCCTGTGAGGATGTTTTGGGTATTTCAAACCGACCTAAATGAGTTTTTTCTATTTGGGGAGGAGTTGCCACGATGAATGGAGAACTTTTTATTGGAGAAGATTATGGACAATTGAAGATTGACGCTTATGCAAGTGTTGGAGAACTAAGACCTTACACGAGCAGAAGAAATTGAAGATCAGAGTTCACCATCAATTTTTAATGTCTATCTTTATTGTTAATGAAATTCTTGTGAACAAAATGAGTAGCTAAACCCCCGAATGCTATGGGGGTGTCCCTGACTTGCAAATGTAATGATTTTGATATCTTGATTTTGATGCAATAGTTTATTTTCAACTTAATTGTTCAATGTTCTTATGCTTTTCCTATCACATCAATATGGATTAATTCATGGTTAACAATTAGGGCTGGACCACCATTGTTAAGGTTTTTGAACGATTAAACTATAGTAGATATCACCTAAGACTAGGGATACCCTATAGATTATCGGTAAAATCTTGATAAAATAAATGTTTGGTTTCATCATAATTCTATAAGGACTTAGGTATTAGGATGAATTACCAAAGATTTCCCACTAAGGACTTAGGGGAAAACAAACTAAAGATTCGATAGTTGAAGGTAATGAACTTGTTGAAGAAATCAAGAGTATAGGTTATTACAGGGGAAATCACACACTTACCCCTAGCATACTCCTCATATTAGTGAAAAGCCAATTTATATTTTTGTTATTCGTTAAGTCACAATTTCAAAACCAAAACCCTAAATTAAGTTTTTGTTTAATTGAACGTGAATTGAACTCGATAATTGTACGCAATTTTTGAGATCGATACTTTGTGATTTCCCATTATTACTACATTGGAGAATTAGTACACATTCTAATTTCCCTATCAAGCCACTATTTTATTATACAACTTCCAAATTTGTGCCTTTAAACTTTTAATGGAGGCCTATGTGTTCTTATTTGTTGTCAGATGACTTTTCTTGATCTCTTGTAGTGCCTGACTTACTTTTAGAAAACTTTTTTTGAGTAGAAAGCATGAATCATTTGATGGTTTCCTCCAATACATAAAGCTTTCATTGAGACACTTGAGATTCTTGAGGTGCACTTAACTATGATTCAAGGTTTGATTATTGTTTCTCCACTTGACATAGGGTTGATCATTCCACCCGAGGTTATACGTGTAAGAGTACAGATTATTTATTTGGAAGTTTGAATACTGGACTTCCACACTCTCCACATTAGGAACACATTTCCCTTTAAACGCTCGCCTACATAGAAATCACTTTTTAAATTTTGGATGGCTCACATTAGCCAAGGTTAATTGAGAAGCGGCCAACTATTTGATGAGAGCCTCCAGTTGGGCTAGTAAAGTAGTTTGTGTGTCAACAACTAGCATACCTTTTCCCTTCATAGCTTGCTCACTTGAACGATACTCGTTATGACACATTTTTTAAATGAGTGTCTTGACTTCTTCATCATTATTTACTCTCAATGTATCCCCGATTAGGCATCAATAAGAATTTTGGTGGGTGTTGTCAATCCTCTTATAAAGTGTGTAATTTGTTCCATCAAAATCATGTTGTATTTCGGGCACTTGTGATGCCTGACAAACTCTATGAAGCTTGTTTACTCGGAAATCAATCTATAAATTATTTCCTTTTGACTATTCAAATGAGATCATCATGTATACTTGAATTGGTGCATTCAGATGTATGTGGCACATTCAAAGAACATACTATTGGTGGAAACAAATATTTTGTTTAGTTTGTTGATGAGTTTAGTCGAAAGTTATGGATCTATGTGATTAAAAGAAAGGACAAAGTATTTGAAATCTTTAAGATTTTCAAGATACTTGTCGAAAATTAGAGTGAAAAGAAGATCAAAGTTCTGCAAACAGATAGAGGAGGTGAATACACATCCAAGATGTTTGAAGAATTATGTGTAGAATATGGTGTCGATCACGAGGTAATTGCTCCCTATACGCCTCAACATAATGGAACTGCAAAAATAAGAAACAAAACCATATTGGATATGGCAAGATGCATGCTAAAACAGAATAATTTGCAAAAATATTTATGTGGTGAAGTTGTTTCGCTGCAGTTTATATCCTGAACAGGTGCCCTACCAAGAAATTGAAGAACAAGGTTCTCGAAGAAGTGTGAAGTGGCAAACGACCATCAGTAAGTCATTTGAAGGTGTTTAGCTCTATATGTTATAAGCATGTTCCTAATGTGATAAGAAGAAAGCTTGATGACAAGAGTGAACCTATGATTTCGGTAGGATATCATAAGACTTGTGCATGCAGGCTATTCAATCCAGTTAATGAGAAGATTGTGTTAAGTAGAGATATTGTGGTTGATGAAAATTCTGCTTAGGATTGGAATTATGGTTGTGCAATTAACAAGCCATTGATGAGTTATGGTTTCAACGAAGTAATTGATGAGTTCGAAGTAGAAGAAAATGCAAATATTCCATTCCAAGTCGAAATCAAAGAAGTTGCTGACATTCTCAACACAGTCGAAGTCGAAGAGGGTGTGGCTAGAACAAGCCAAAGACCTCAAATAACTAGAGTTCTTCCAACAAGACTTCATGATTATAAAGTGGTTGGTGATGATGAAGTCACACCAGACGGAGAATTAGTTTATTTTTCTTTATTTGCAGGTGTTGAACCAATAAACTATAGTGAAGCTTTGAAGATTAAACAGTGGAAGTATGCTAAGGTCGAAGAGTTACAGGCATTCGAAAGAAACAACACTTGGGAGATAGTTAAATTTCCAGCATATACAAAAGCTGTTGAACTAAAGTGGTTGTTCAAGTTGAAAAACAATTTTGATGGGTTGATAGCAAGACCTAAAGAAATATTAGTAGCTTGAGGTTTTCTTCAAAGAGCAGAACTCGACTACTCTGAATTATTTTCTCTAGTAGCAATATTGGAGACTGTTCGACTGGTGGTAGACTTGACATGCAACCAAGGTTAGTCGACATTTCATTTAGATGTGAAATCAGCATTTCTGAATGGTCCTTTAGACGAAGAGGTCTATGTCACATAACCTCCGGAGTTTGTGATTTAGAAGGAAGTGGGTAAAGTATATAAGTTGCACAAAGTACTCTATGGCCTCAAGTAGTCAACTAAGGCATGGAATAAGAAGATCAACTCATACTTAGTCCAATTGGTATTTGTAAAATGCAAGTCTGAGAATGGTGTCTATGTTCAGTTTATGGCACAAGATATAACAATCATTTGCTAATATGTTGATGACATGCTGGTAAATAGAAATAGCCTGGAGAATTTGTTGAAATTCAAAGAGCTGATGATGAGAGAATTTGAAATGTCGGATTTGGAAAAATTGTCTTATTTCCTAGACATGGAATTTCAAATTTCGGAGCAAGGTATGGTGTTGCATTAAAGGAAGTATGTCAAAGAGATACTCAAGAAATTCAAGATGGATGTTTCGACTCCAGTATCTTCGCCTTTCGAACTAAATTTGAAGTTGGAGGAGCATGGAGAGGAAGACAAAGTCGATGTAACATTGTTTAAACAAAATAGTTGGATCTCTGAGATATGTATGCAATAGTCGACCTGATATAGGTTTCACAATCATATTAGTGAGCAGATACATGAGTGAACCAAGAGTGTCGCACATGAAGGTTGCAAGAAGAATTCTGAGATATTTAAAAGGATCAATAAACTATATAATTCTATTTCGACAAGACTCTAAAAGCAAAGAAGCAACAATTACTTATTTTTCAGATGTTGATTGGTGTGGAGATAAGGAAGATCAAAGAAGCACAACTGTATATTTCTTTCAAGTCTTTGGTGCTCAATCTCATGGTGCTCGAAAAAGCAATCTATGATGGCAATATCATCATGTGAAGCTGAATATATAGCATGATCCTATGTTGTATGTCAAGTAATTTGGATCAGATTGGTACTTGAAGAAATGAAGGTCGGAGTGAAGAAACCTTTTGTGTTGCAAATCAACAACAAGTCAACCATAAATTTTGTGAATATTCCAGTTCTGCATGGAAGAAGTGAGCATATTGAAGCTAGATTTCACTTCTTGAAGGAAAAGGTAAACCAAGGTGAACTTGAAGTTAGACATTGCTCAAGTGAAGCACAGTTGACCGACATTTTCACCAAATGATTGAAGATCGACAAATTCTTGAATTTGAAAAAGAAATTAGAAATAGTTCAGATTGACTATTTTTAGAGTTTGTTCGACAACTTGGATTATAAGAGATATGTTGAGATATTAGAATTAATTCAAGTTGTGTACCCTAAACCCAAGCATAATTAAGATTTGTTAGCCTACTTAACATATAAGTTTGGTGTATATAAATAGTTTTAGTTTGTATCATTATATATATATATATATATATATATATATATATATATATATATATATATATATATATATATATATATATATATATATGAAAATTGGATCCCATATCTTATAAATTAAAAAATGTCAAGTACTACTATTATTTGGTTTTACCTTAACAAAATTCGAGTTAAAGATGTTTTCATGTTTGCAAATATAGTTAAAAGATATACACATTCTTGTATTGAAGAATTCAAAGTTATCAAATATTTTTGGGATAGTTGTCACGCTCCAGCTATTCTAAAATCACTTAAGTTATTTAGATTCCTCCTCTTAAATAATGATTTAAATGCAACATTGACTGTGCATTTAGAAAATTCATTGTTCTCTTCACTTGTGTATATTGTCTCTTTAACATTGTTTTTGGTAATGATGGCTTATTTAGTGAAATGATTTACCAAATTGTATTAGACGCGAGTTCTTTATGAGCAAATTATGATTACTCTCTATCAGAATTCACTAAGATTTTTTCTTTTTTATATACACTTTGCTCTTTTTTTAATAAGATTTTATATTCTACTGGATGTTTTTATAAGGTTTTTAACGAATCATTTGCTTGTATATAAGCAACTGGACATAAGGTAGTAAACATAGAGTGGTCACAAAAAAAGTTATCTAATTAAAGTTAAAGTTTGTGACTTTGAGAGGACATAATGGAGCAAACATAGAGTGGTCACGAAAGAGTGCCAAATCTACAGTAAGCAATGTTCGTATATGTGCAACATATTAATTAAAAAGATCCACGTGTACTATTATGTATCCTACCCCCCTCTAGGAGGAAAACTTTGGGTCCATATTGATATTTGGATTTTAGCATCTTGGCAGTTACACTAAATTGCTATCCCATTCCCATTTATTGGAAAGACTTTGTTGACTCTTATCCTCTCTTAAAAGCTTTTAGTTGGTTGGTTACACTCGAAACAGAGTATTTTATGTTGTTAATAAGAAATGAGAACCAGATGAATTAGATTTAGCTAATTTTAGATTTACATAATTTTTCGATAGACAATATAAAGAGGGTCACTTTGAACAATATGTAGTTTAATAGTGTGTTTATAAGTGAGAGTAATTTTTATTTTGTTAGGTGATTTTATAGAGATAAATTAAATCTGATCATATTTTTTAATATGGTATCAAGAGTTTCGTTTAAGATTTAGGGGGCATTTGTTAATAGGTTTTTGCTATCGGGTCTCCTACAATTTATTACCATGTTTCATATATTCAGTTAGTCTTAGGTGTGAGGGGATATATTAAGAGTGTCACATTAGAAAATATATGGCATGATCTTGTATTATAAGTGGAGATAATTTTCACCCTATAAGACGGTTATGTAAGGTCACTACTATAAATAATATATTTTATGACAACGTTTTCAACTCACGTAAAGAAAAATCGAATATAATTTCTGGATGTGCCATGTTTTTTCTTTTAAAAATATACAATCTATTCTGTTGATTTTGGTTGAAAACCGAGGAGTAAACTTATTCAGTGTACAGGTTTCGAATCCCAACATCTTTCGTTTATGTCTTTATTTCATTAAAAATGACGTCTTCTTGCATATTTTATTTTTAATAAAAAAATAACCCACTTTGACCTTGGTTATGTTATCCAACCGAGATGAAATTGTTTACTCTGATATTTGTATCTTTCAGTTTCACTTGCCTAAAACTAAAACAACACACACAATTCTAATGAAAGACCATAAACAACGAGAACCCTAAACATGTATCATCCTTAATACGAATATGATATATGTTTAGGGCTCTCATTGGATACTTGTCAGAATGAAATACATAAATCATTTCTTTCACTACTTCTTCACAGATCTGATACGTCAAACATCACTACTCATGTTACATTAATATTGTTGTTGTTATTGTTGTTATTGTTATTATTGTTGTGGTTGTTCTTGTTCTTGTTCTTGTTGTTGTTGTTGTTTGTTGTTGTTGTTATTTAAACGAAGATTGATGTTATAGGTTTGTTATTAATGTTGTTGTAGTTTTTTCAATTGTTATTTATTGTTACTTGCATTGCTACAAATAACACGTTTCACCTCAGACGCGAAATACATTTAACCCCGCCTACAGTGGTGATGTAACGAAGGGTGACATGAAAAAATTATACATTACCCCTCAGTTAATATAAAACAGGTGGCTTAAGTTATATGCACATGGGTTCGAATCTCAACATCTACATTTTAATTATTTTTAAAACTAGTGGATCATACCTCTTGGTTTTTCAATAAAACTGAGGGGTAAGATATATATTTTTTTAAACTCGTTATAATGTTTACATAGAATATTAATAAATTAATTTGTTTACAAACTACTTTGTTTTCTTGAAGATCTAGATTTTAGATCTTCGAATCATTGAATTTTGGGCAAGAGAAAATATTGGGTGCAAGATATTTTCAACGGCTTTTGTATTTATTTTATTCTAAAATAAAACAAAAAAAGGGTTAGATAAATAAGAGTTAGATAAATAAATAATTTTATTCTCAAATAAATATATAATAACACAAACCTTAAACCCAAATAATTTTATACTCTTACAATCTATCGTAGAGATCTTTTCAGGGAAAACCTTAAAGTGGTGGGTGTAGATAGTTTCAAGCGCTTTATAATGCTTCACAATGGTATTCAGAATGCTCATTTTGATATTCATAATGCTTTTATAATGGAAATTTTTTATGTTTCATGCAGATCGTTAATGGTAGTGTCTTGAGCGTTGATAGTCATGAAATAGACGCTAAATATTTGATTAATGATGATGAATAATATCCTTAATAATCACGCCAAAATTATTCCCTCAGTTTTGAGAGAAACCACGGTAAACTATATTTACTCCTCGGTTTTAGAAGAAAACTGAGGTGAATAATCTTTTTTTAACATTACATTGCTTACACATAATATTACAAAAAAAATCATATTGATCATCGTTGCTGCAATTCCAGATTTTATTGTGTATATCTTTTCAAAGGTCAAACAACATTCTTTATTTAACTTGAAGCTGAAAAATATTTTGTGCACTTGAAATCTATCATAGAGAATTTTTCCAATTTTCTGTAATTGAGCGTTGTTCAAATAATATAACAACAACACCATTATATGAGATAGAGTGCAAAGGAAAAAAATGTTTTGGTCAAGAATAGAAGAACATTAAAAATTTTCTCTCTCTTGCAATCCATCCCAAATAATGATGCGTATGAGTTTGGGGCGACAACATATAAGTTTGGATTAAGGTAAAATTTGTTTAATAATTGTTTTTATAGTAAAATCTGATTATTTTGTCCATCGGTTATTAAGTAAACCGAAGAGATAAATTATTTAGTTTAAACTTATAAACAAATAAAAACATAAACTACAATAGCTGGGATTCGAAGCGTGTCATGAGTTGTTTTCCCCTTGGTTTTATTAAAAATCAAGGGAAATCATCGTCATGGAAGCTTCTTCATGACGCGCTTTGGCATTATACCTCATTTTTTTGTTGAGGTGAAAACTTCGTCATTAAATGTGTTTTTTGTAGCAGTTTTGATGTTTTCGAGTTGTTGTTGTTGTTTAGTTGTTCTACTTTCCAAAGTTATGAAAAGTTGTATGTTGTAGTTTAGTTGTTGTTATTGAGTTTGATATTGAGATTATGTTTTTGTGATTCTTTGTGCAGCTCTCATCTTGTTTCATCGAACATGTCAAAAGGACATTATATTTTATATAGTTGAGTTTCTTATATATAATGTAGATTGTTTGTTTCAGTATACCTAGGGTTGTTCATGGGACACTTTTGCTAGAAAATTGAACTGAACCAAACCAAACCATTATAATGGTCATCGGAACCGAATCGTTTCAAATTTTCTACAACCGAATTGAACTAAAAGTTTTGGTTTGGTATAACGGTTCAGAATTCTAAACTGTACCAAATTTTTAGAAGATAATTTTTTCCAAATCGAACCATTTGCTAAATAATTGAAGCGTTATACTTGATTTTGTTAAATCGACTTTTTATTTTTTTTTAAAAATCAATTTTTTTTTAAAAAATCGACTTTTTTTTTATTTTCGCCAAATATCGACATTTTTTATATTCGCCAAAAATCATTTTTTTTTTGAAAAAAATCAAACTTAATTTGTTTTCGATAAAATAAACCTTTTTTATTTTCAAAAATATTTTATTTTATTTTTTTAGTAAAATCGCTTTTTTATTTTGAAAAAAAAAAGTCGACTTTTCTATTTTTTGGAAAAAAAATTGACCTTTTTTTTCATTTTTGAAATAAATTGACTTTTTTATTAAAAAAAAATGACTTTTATTATTTTGGAAAAAACCGATTTTTTCCGAAAAAAAATGACTTTTTTTTTTTGCCAAAAATCGACATTTTAATTTTTGAAAAAAAATATTTTTTTTTATTTTCGAATAAAAAATTGAGTTTTCTAATTTTTGAAAAAAATCGACTTTTTTTATTTTCGAAATAAATAATTTTTTTTATTAAAAAAATATAACTTTTTTTATTTAAAAAAAATATTATTTTTTATTTTCGAAAAAAATAAATCCAATATAGAAACTAAAATAAAAACGGTTTGGTTCGAGATTAATTTGAGATTGGTTAATTGTTTAACGGTTCGGTTTTAGAACCATTACTAAAATATATGTTTGGTTCACTAACCATTATAATGATTCAGTTATTTTAACTACAGTTTGATTTGGTTCGACGGTTCAGTTCAGTTCGGTTCAATGCTTTTTTTGAACAGTTCTAACTATATCCTCTTTGAACATATGACCTATTAAATTGATTTTGGAAATAATAATATAAAATTATGTTGTATTTCAAAAACATCTTACACTAATAAATGTTTTTCTATTATTTTGTAACTCATCATTCATCTCATGTTCTTTTATGGTTAAAATACCTCCAATGTTTCTAGTTTACGATCTACATTCTTTCATACTTGTTCATTTTGTGAAGCATCAAGTTTTATGCTTTCAAGAATGAATTAGTAAAAAATAAAAGTGTTAAATAAAGAACTTGAAACATTGAAGAGATTCTAACCATTAAAGAATGTGAGATAAATGATGAGTTACATGATACTCGAAAATTATTGATTAGTGTAAGTTGTTCTTCAAATATAACATAATTATTCATATAATTATTTTGTAAACCAATTTGAGAAGTTATATGTTCAGTTAGGGCTTAGTGAAATAAGAAATCTACATTAGATATAATAAACTTAATCGAGTTTTACCCGTCGGTTCAATGTCAAAATCGGAAAGGAAAGGTATTTTTCCTCATTTAAAATTCCAAAATGGACCTTCCTCAGGATTGAACCCATCACCTTCAAACATTACTTGTTGGTGGACCTAAAACTGAGAGGTAAAGCGGCACACTTTTTATGACGCCATTTGTTACTCCGCGTTTGAAACCGAGGTAACACCTCATATCCAACATAGGTTAAACATGTTTTTCATAGTAGTGGGTAGAGTTGGAAATAAGTCTAATATGGTATCAAAGCCTATTGATTAAACCATGGGCTATCCAGCATATATATTTATACACCAAGTACAAAAGAGTGTTGCATGTGAGGGGTGTAATACTCCAATTTAGAAATTATGTTGCTTATGTATTTATTTATTAATATTGTGATTTATTGTGTTTATTAGATTATTGGTGCGTGTGTAAGATCTTGAGTTAGAAAATATATTAGATTAATTAAATAATAGTTTCATGTTGTTAATAATTAAAATAATAAGAAATATAGAATAAATTAGAATGCGTAGAAATTTTAAGGGCATATAGGTAATTGCATATGAGGAAAAGCATAGTAAGGGACAATTCATAATATAAAAAGGGAAAAATAGGGGGAAAAAGAGATCATTTTGTGTTGTACGTGAAACGTTGGAGGAAAAAGAGAAAGAGGCTGAGACACAAAGAAACCAAGGGAACAGCCATCCATAGAGAAAGAAGAAGCAATTTCTAGAGAAAATCTAAGGTAAGGGTGGGTAGTGGTTCTCAGTTATGATTGATATGATGGGATGGTACACTTAGGGTTTTAGATTTTCTTGATTTGATGTTTAATTGCATGAATTTTTGTGGAATTGGTGAAATCTTGATGATAAGTTGTATACATATGTTGTGTTGTGAAAACCTTGACGTGTTGTTGTTGCGTGTTGAAATATTGTTGACCTGTTTTGTAAATTATGTTGATTGATGTGAATTAGAATGATAGATTGATGATAACTACCATAATATATGTATTGATCTTGTTATAAAATATATGGAGATTTTTTTAGATGCACAAAATTGGAATTGGTTTGATGGTTATAGTGAAAATTAGGAAGAATTCATGTAATAGGAAGGAAACAGGGATTTTTGGCAAAATTTGACTGATTACAATCGGCATACATTCTGCGACAGTCGATTGTTGTTGCTCTGTTTTTGATTTTTTTTATGTTTTTAACTATGACATGCATTGACGTTTTATCTCGTAACTTTTTAACCATGTATTCAAATGATGAGCTGTTTGAAGTGTTAGGAAGCTAACACACAAAGTTATAACAAGATAGAAATAGGTGAATTGTTTGAGTATTAGTCCTATATATACTATGTTTGTGAAGTTGATTGTTTATATGTTCGGTTAATGAATTATTGCATCATTGTGATAATTTTATGTCATGATGATGAAGTTGATGTTGTTGTTATGGTATTAATGGAATGATGTTTTTACTGCATATTGTATATCATGCATCCATGTTGTTGAAACTTTGATTCTAAATATGTTATGGCCTCAATCCTATGGTGATGGTTCAAGTGCAAGTAGCTAATTCCTATGTCGGGGAATTAGTGAAGCGTTACCTATGGTGGTGGTAACGATGATTGTTGTACTCTGGTTTAAAAGTGAACTAGATCCTATAATGGTAGATCATGTATCCTATGGTGGTGGAACAGGGAGCGAAATGGACCCGTGTGTTCATAATTTGGTACCACATGCATCGAGTCAGTGTTGTTTGCATAGCATTTTATGTGGCATTGCAATTTTGTTGGTGTTATATCGTGTGTTGATCCTTGAGAAGTTGCGTGACTATAATGTTAATCCTTGTGATGGCATTTGTAACACCCTTCTAAACCCCACAAAACATTCATAATTATTTAAAATAATATCAGAGCAGTACAACAAAAGGGAGTCACAATTTATTCGTGAAATAATCATACATGCTAGTCTTACTCCGTAACACGTGTTTTCAAAATTATTCATGACATATCCATTATCAAGTTTTCACATACTTGCAATGGAATCATAGTTCAAACAAGTTCACTAAAACACTTCATAGTGCCCCATGATTCATGGTTCACAATTCAACATAATTTAAACTACATGGAAACAATTTAAATGTCATAACAAAACAAGAACAAAATAGTTTTCAAAACAAAGTGTTCCCGTCCCCGATGTTACATATCAGAGAAAGACCTTCTAGACTCAACGGAAATAAAACACACGCTCCAAACTGTTATTCTAAGCCTTTATGGACTACTCCTGATTACTTGTACCTTACCCACATAGAGGCAACATTCAAGCATAAAGGGTGAGTTCATCACAATCATTATATAAGATATAATTAACAATACAACATCATCAATTTAAGAACCATGCAATGCCACATAAGATGTAGTGCAACGACATAGACTCATGCATGTGGTACCAATTCATTTGATGGACATTGGGCCATCACCCTTAAAAGACCCCAATCATAGGATCAATTCCCACTTGGAATCAGAGCAAATCATAGACATTCCAAATCCACACAATGGGATTGAGACCAAATCACTGGACCAACGTCCTAAATCATCAAAACGGACCAAAGTTGTCCAATGAATGCATGATACGCAACAACAATATAAACGACCACAACTAGTCATACGCATCATCATTCATGTATTCACCAACATCATCATATAAACCTCATCATATGTACTCATATAAGAAGAGAATCATAATCATATCATCATATAAAACAGAATCATCATATTAACAACATATCATTATTATGAACCAAGCATTATCATAAGATCGTCATATCATCATCATACTTCATTACCACAAAACATCATAGCGATTCAACACGGGGAAACTAATTCTATCCTAACTTAGTTACTATAATTATCCTTCTTATTATTCATTTTTCTCCTTATAAATATAGTTTATCGTGTTAGCTATCCAATGTTTCGAACGACACCTCAAACGGAGTCCGGAAACTCAAGTTACGGCCTTTAGAAAAATATGTCAAAAATTGGATTGCTTGAGTCGGTGCATGCCCCCTTTGAGTCGGCGCATAGGTATTATGTCTGCCCCGGGTGTGCTCAGGTCGACCCAATGAGTCGACGCATACTGAGTCTTGAACCTACATGAGTCGATGCATGACCTCTTTGAATCGACACATGTTGTTTTGTGCTGAATTTTTCTACGATTTTTCTGTGATTTCACTACCTTATAGGTCCTAAAACATCATCTAATCATAGGGATTCATCATCTATCAACAACTTAATATACTACATCAATTAGACAACATTTATGGGTCATTATTCATCACTAATCTATCAATTCTCCATCAAACAACATCGAATCACCATCTATGAAACCTAAGGCCAACCCTACCTCTATCTACCACTTAAATCAAATATAATAATCAGATAAACACCCATTACCTTATTGTTTCGAGTGATTAATTATGTTCTTCGTGCCTCTTACGATGATTCTCTCCAAAGTCTTCGTTCCCTAGCCTCTCTTCTCCAACTTTCACGATTGATTGTGAGAATAACAACTATCTCTTCTCTGTTATCACAAAGGACCCTTAATATCTTCCTCAATTGCCCTCACTTAGTCAACCTCTATTTACCATCACGTCCTCACTCTTCCTACTAATTGCCAACACACCACTCTAATTAAAATAACCCTTTAAATAATTATTCTTATTATTATATTCTCAATAATAATCCAAATAATTACTAAATAAATATTTAACCATTCTAATACTTCTAATCATCATAATTCACATCATGCATAACCTCATACCATCACATCACACATATAATCATATAAAACATCAATTATTCACAAATACTCCGAATAATTCATTAAATAAATAACTTCTAAAAATCAGGGTGTTACAACTCTCCCCCACTTAAAGAATTTTCTCCCTTGAAAATTACCTGAGGAAAACAGAGTCGGATACGACTCCTTCATCTGATCCTCACGCTCCCAAGTCAAACTTTCACAGGCTGATCCACCCCCCAACACCTTTACTAAGGCAATATCCTTACCTCTCAATTGCTTCACTTCACGACCTTCTATTCTCAATGGTAATGCTTCAACGGTCAGGTTATCTCCCACATGTACACCATCCATCTGAATTACATGTGAGGGATCCGGAATGTAATTTCTAAACTGAGATACATGAAACACATCATGAAGATTCGCAAGTGGCGGAGGTAAAGTAATCCGAAAGGCTACGTCACCTATCTTCTCAGATATTTTATATGGACCAACGAAATGCGGCGTAAGCTTCCTTGATTTCAGAGCCCTGCCAACACCTGTTACCGGAGTAACTCTTAAAAACACATGATCATCTTTCTGAAATTCCAAGGCCTTCCTTCTCTTATCATAATAGCTTTTCTGACGACTCTGAGAAGCCTTCATCCTCTCTTGGATCATCTTAATCTTCTTAGTTGTTTCTCTCACAATCTCGGGTCCGAGTATAACACCCCCGTCCGACTCATACAACCACAAAGGAGTTCTAAACCTCCTACCATACAATGCTTTGTTCGGTGCCATTCCAATACTTGAATGAAAACTATTATTGTATGTAAATTCAATCAATGGAAAGTGACTATCCCAAGATCCTACTTATTCTAGCACACAAGCCTTCAGCAAATCCTCCAAAGACTGGATAGTCCTCTCTGTTTGACCGTCCATCTGCGGATGATATGCGGAACTCAACTTCAACTAGGTACCGAAAGCATTCTGCAAACCTGTCCAGAATTTCGATGTAAACCTCGGGTCTCTATCCGACATGATGCTCGAAGGTATCCCATGCAACTTTACAATATCATCAACATACATCTTAGCCAACTTTTCTATAGGATGATTGATCTTCATCGGCAAGAAATGAGCCGACTTAGTCAACCTATCCACTATTAGCCAAATTGAATCATCACCTCTAGCAGTCTTCGGTAACCCCGACACGAAATCCATAGAAACACTGCCCCATTTTCACTCTGGAATACTCAAAGGTTGCATAATACATGTAGGCTTCTGATGTTCAATCTTCGACTTCTGGCAAGTCAAGCAAGCATACACAAACTTAGCAATTTCTTTCTTCATACCTGGCCACCAAAACATTTTCGTTAAATCCTGATACATTTTCGTAGCACCTGGATGAATAGTCAAATCACTTTGATAGCCTTCCTTAACAATGCTCTTCTTAAGTTCTGGAATATCAGGAACGCATACTCTATCACCAAGTCTCACCACACCATTCTCATCCACTCGGAATTCACCTCTGTTACCTTGGTTAATCAATGTTAGTTTATCCACCAAACTCAAATCAGACTTCTGACCTTCTTGGATCTCTTCAAGAATCCCACTAGCTAGTTTCAACATTCCCATCTTCACACTGTTGGATGTCTCTTCGCATACCAAGCTCATATCTGTAAATTATTCGATCATCTCTAACTCTCAAACCATAAGAATTGAAATATGCAAATATTTCCTACTCAAAGCATCAGCTACTACATTTTCTTTACCAGGATGGTAACTCAAATCAAAATCATATTCCTTAAACAATTTGAGCCATCTTCTATGCCTCATGTTTAACTCCTTCTGATCAAATAAGTATTTTAAACTCTTATGATCACTGAACACTTCAAATTTAGAGCCAAAAAGATAATGTCTCCAAATTTTTAGCACGAACACCATAACCGCCAATTCTAAGTCATGCATAGGATAGTTCTTCTCATGAACTTTTAACTGTCTAGAAGCATAAGCAACAACTTATCCGTCTTGCATTAGCACACCACCAAGACCCATCTTAGAAGCATCATAATAAACTACAAAGGATTCATTCGGATTTGGCAAAATCAACAACGGAGCAGTCATCAATCTCTTTTTTCGTTCTATAAAACTTTCTTCGCATGAAACATTACACACGTAAACCTGGCCCTTTCGAGTCATATGAGTCATTAGTAACGCTAACTTAGAAAATCCCTCAATGAATCTTAGGTAGTAACCTGCTAACCCAAGAAAACTCTGAATCTCAATTGTAGATTTCGGTGTCTCCCACTGCAACACTGCATCAATCTTAGAAGTATCTACCGCAATTCCACCACTAGAAATCACATGGCCAAGAGAACTCACTTCCTTCAACCAAAATTCACACTTCGACAGTTTCACATACAACCTCAAGTCTTCAAACTTTTCAATAAGTATCAACTCTTTCCTAGTCACTTATCCATTAGGTTCACCCGAAATGATGAACGAATATTCCCTTGATGGAACGTTAAACACTTAACACACCATTAAGCTGGTAAGACAAGTCTATCACATCCAACACAATCCCGTATACTATCAACAAGAGATCAAGGATGATCAGTTTCACAATTTGTTAATAGGTATCCGACAACCATGATAGCGCATAAACCATCATTACTAAGCTAGAATAGTGTTTCTTTAAAACTTATACTCAAAGTTACCTAAAGCACCACGTTCCAATTAATCTTCGTCATTCTAATCATTCTTACTCGGCATAAGTTGTATCTCCATGCGCTCCTCTAATATCTCCATATTATCTCTAATACAAAACATCTCATTCCTTCAATTCATTCATTTATAACATATCATACTTGACCTCGTCATAAACAAGCTGCGACAATAACTAGTTAAGCCTAAGAAGCTTCTAGTCTCTGTAACCGACTTTGGAGTCTCTCAATGTAGAACCATACATGCTTTGGATGGATCCATATATACCATCATTCGAAATAACATGCTCAAGAAAATTCTCCTCCTCATACCATGATCTACACCTTGAAAACTTAGCATAAAGTGTCTTCCCTTTCAATATTGTAATTCACAACATTCGACTTCCCTTATTCTAACTTAGATTAACTCATAATGTCCTCAACAAACACCGCAACAAACTAATCCAAATATTCGTAATGCCTACACAAGTTCTAAAGTCGGTCCTCTAACTATCCTCACCCTTCATTTGAATTTGAAGGTAACCTTTCTCAATTCAATTATACTGTAGACATACTCGCCTAACAGTTGATCCATCAAATCGTCAATCCCTTGAAGTGGATAATTAATCTCACCCATTACCTTAATCAATTATCGGTAATCTACACACGACCTCATTCAACTGTTGTCACAAACATGCAAACCTCTAAGCCTCATATCCTAAGGGTTATCCTACTTGCTTAGCAGATAAAAAAAAATTAGTTCTCTATTGTCACCAAACTCAGATCCATGCTCTGGAGGCATGTCGCGAATATCTTTAGGAAAAACTTAAGGAATCACACAACACTGGCATATCACTAGCCGTCACATTTCTCTCTATTCTTTGAGAAGAAGACATCAACAATACCTGATCGTTCTACCTCAAAGACAATCCCAACTTGACCAGCTGAGAGAAATCATGAATTCGTACTCTCTTCAGTTTCGAGAAACAACATAGCTCCAACAACACTTGCACTCTTGCAATTCAGCAGTATATTGCACCAACTCACACACCTGAAACATCTCAGAAGCAAAAGCTTCTCCCACACTTGTTTCAAACCAAGCCATGCAGACAAATAGTTAGAAAAATAAGCAAGTACCGACATTGTTTCACACACATGTCGCATACTAGGGAACAAACAACATTAGATAACCTGGCCGGACGGACCGGCCTGCTCTGATACCACTAATGTAACACCCTTCTAAACCCCATAAAATATTCATAATTATTTAAAATAATATCAGAGTAATACAACAAAAGGGCATCCCATTTTATTCGTAAAATAATCATATGTGCTAGTCTTACTCCGTAACAGGGGTTTTCAAAATTATTCATGACATATCCATTATCAAGGTTTCACATACTTGCAGCGGAATCATAGTTCAAATAAGTTCATTAAAACACTTCATAGTGCCCCATGATTCATGGTTCACAATTCAACATAATTTAAACTCCATAGAAACAATTTAAATGTCATAACAAAACAAGAACAAAATAGTTTTCAAAACAAAGTGTTCCCATCCACGATGTTACATATCCGAGCAAGATCTTTTAGACTCAACGAAAATAAAACACACGCTCCAAGTTATTCTTCTAAGCCTTTAGGGATTACTCCTGATTACCTGCATGTTGCCCACGTAGAGGCAACATTCAAGCAGAAACGGTGAGTTCATCACAATCATTATATAAGATATAAGTAATAGACATACCCGAATAAACCAAAAGTATCACAACATAAACTCGGCATTGTTATATTCAAAGTACCTTAACAATCATACAAATTCAACAATACAATACAACATCATCAATTTAAGAATCTTGCAATGACACATAAGATGTAGTGCAAGGACATAGACTCATGTATGTGGTACAAATTCATTTAATGGACACTGGGCTATCACCCTCCAAAGATCCCAATCATAGGATCGATTTCCACTTGGAACCGGAGTAAATCATAGACATCCCTAATCCACACAATGAGATTAAGACCAAATCACTGGACCAACGTCCTAAATCATCAAAACAGACCAAATCTGTCCAATGAATACATGATACGCAACAACAATATAAACAACACAAAACAACGCAAAATAACTTATTAAGAATTCTTTCTACATCCCATCAGAGGAGAATCAAATAACCATAAAGAAATCTACAAATCGAAAGATCAAATACCCGCAAATCTTTAGTAATTATCAATGGCAAATTCATATACACTTCCGCTTTCATTCTTATAATTGTATTCAGATATAAATTTAAGAGTTTTATTTAGAGTCATGTTCTTAATTTTTATATATCATAACCACCCATATCTGATTTAATTTGAGTTTGAAATTTTTTTTAATGTTAAATTTTAAAATTAGAAATTTTCTTTTTATCTTCTGATTTATGTAAAGTTTATATATTATGTTGTTGATAATGATTTTAGTTATATTTAACCATTTACATAAATTTTTCGTATGCGTATTATATATGATTTGACGCACAAAAAACTCAGACGAGTATTCTATGATTTGACGTAATAGTTATGTTACTTCATTGTCGTAATAATTACTATTATAGTTGATTGAAGTTTCCTGGTGTGTGGTATCATTCATCGAATAGCGATAGTGTGGCTGTGATTACTATTCATGTGTATTTGGTTGTTAGCATTAAACAGGTTGTCAAACAGTATCGATTCAACTGTGGATATTGAAATGCAATAGTTTTTTGGATTTATTAATCTTGTGCCATTGGTGTGATACTGTGATTCAAGTTCTTAAGTGTGAGAATTTCAAATATAAGGATGTCATTTTTTTCAAGTTGTCATTGGTATACTAAAAGAATATTATTTTAAATGGTTTATTATTTATAATAAATAATATGGTTTCTTATTACAATTAATAAGAATTCAATGTATTTTCTTTGGGATCACTTTCATTCGAGTTTGAGTGCATATTTGTATTTTTATCCAGTAATTCAATTTTATAAATAAGTAATTAAAATGAAAAAAATCGTTAAATTAATTTTTTTAATAGAAGTTGTTTATGAAAAACGTGTGAATAATAAGGTCTTACATGTGAATAATAAATTAATTCAAAGAAGGATTTATTATTCGACATATTTTTATTATTAATGTTTGATCGTTATAACAAGAATATCACTAAGAGTTAATATGAGTGTCTAAAGACTCAATATTGATGGTACACTAGGTATTTTGAGACGAGTTATGTCTTTATTTGAACAAATTGATAATTTTTTTTTATGTGAGTATATTTAAAATGTTAAATTTTGTTCTTGTTTTTCAGCTACAATTGATTCAATATCTCCTAATTTGAATTCAATTCTGGTCCTTACGGGGGGAAATCGCATGAATCATGATTTGGTCTGTTCTGAGGTCAATTTAGCTCCAGTACCAGGAAACACATGGTGGTTAGACTCTAATGCAACTACTAACATCAGTATTTCAATGAAGGCTTGCCTAAACTATCGAAAGCCAAATTGAAATTCCAATATAGCAGACTTCAGATGTCCTATGACATGTTGGGACATCTGATCAGAACATAACACACACGCAAGGTATAAACAATCAAAAACCATACTAAAAAGTAAGAGGCACACCAGAATTGTTAACCTAGTTCGATGACAACAACACCTACTATGGGAGCATACCAAGTCAGAGATAAAGTCCACTATAATAGTATCAATTCATAGACCCTACAGCAAACAAACCAGTTTACGTTCTACTCACTTAATCACTACTCGTGTTAACTTTCTATTAAGACTCACCTAGATATGAGACACTCTTCAATCCCTCATCAATCACAGACAACAATTGGACAAAACAGGAAGACACACTTCCATAACATCAAACTAGAAGACACACTTCCCTGACAATATCTAGCCAAGACTCTCGACTAAGAACACAACTTGGATTTGCTTACAAGATTTCTCCAAGAACAATACTCAACTCATTACCTAAAGACTTCTGAGTGAGAACATAACCTTACAACTCAAGGTACACATTCCAACTCACATGTCAAGTGAAACACGCAATCAACTCCACTAGAGAATGGTACAAACTTAACCCTAATAACTACATCTTTTCAACTCATGGTTGGTACATCTTATAGGTTATAATGCTTTTATTTATAACCTATATCTCTGTCGCGCCGCGAAAAAACACAGAGTCTCCACCAAACTGTATTTATCCCGGAGGAAAGGAAGATATAGAGAGAACCCTAAAGGAATGGATAAGAAGGTCTTGCAACCAAGAGAAACTGGTAAGGAAGTCGGTTACGCAAGGGGAATGTATTAGCACCCCCTCACGTTTGTGGTACTCCACATGATCCAATTTCGTTTTCTCTAATCTAAGGGTGTGTAAAAATCTATGTCTAAAGCTTATTGCTAAAAGGGAATGCATGTAAAAGAAAATACAGGGAAAAAAGGAATATTTACAAAGTTTCGCTCGCCCAGGCCCCACAACCCAGCGCCTATGTACTCCCCTGTGCAATAGGATATTCATAGAACTGTAGTTTGGCGCAAATATTTTGATTTGTTGTATGTCATTTACCTTGAAAAAAGGGTTATAAAAGAAAAGCCAAGCGGCAAAATAAAGTTTGAATTGGTTGATATTTTTTACCTTGAAAAAGAGTTTTTGTATTATTATAGTGTTTTGAAGTTGAAAGAAAAAAAAAGTTTTAGTTTTAATGCAAATGCAAATGCAAAATAGAAAGAAAAAGGCCTAAGGGAAACTAGCAAAGTAAGCCTAGAGTTGTCATGCATGATTTGCAACCTAAGGTCTATCTCAATTCGCTTCCTAAGATTGAATCAAAAAATCCTACAAGGAGCATAGCGAAATTGCAAATAAAAGTAAACACACAAAACTTGAGGAGTATCCACTCACTCAAGTAGCACACACCTAACCGAGGTATCATGTCACCAAGAAAGGAAAGATAGAGGGATCAAGCCTAACCACAATATTGTATCATTGAGGTAGGACAAGGGAGAAGGGGAACCTAACCATGATATCAGGTAATCAAGGTAGGATAAAGGGAGGCTTAACCAATATATTAAATCATCGAGGCAAGAAAGAATAGGGGAATAAGTGATTCTTAACCATGATAGCACGTCATTGTGGTAAGTAGAATAAGGGGCGTCGACCCTTAACCAAGATATCATGTTATCTAGGCAAGAGAAGAACGAAAGAAAATCGTCACAAACGACTAAACACCTAACTAAAATATCACGTTATCGAGATAGGAGATATAAGGCAATAATGAGATCACATCAGAGGGTCAACGTGTATGTCACGCAAGCTAATGACAAAGCGTGGAGGATTTGTTACAGATCCATGTATTCCACTTGACTGACTCGGTAACAAGAATATCACGATTCATAGCATCAATGCACAACCGAGCTACAAATGACATAAACATGAAATGGCGGGATCGATTAGCATACCCTCTGCTCTCCTTGCCTTATGTGAGGACTTAATAATGGGGAATGGGAATGAGACGCCTTCATTGAGTTCTTTGGGCATAAATGTAAACATACAAAATTGTAAACAAGCACAAGTAGGAATTGCCTGCTACAGGTCTTTTAAACAACGACTTGCCTCATAAGGACTCCCAGAACTTGCATCTCTAGTCCTACTTCTCATGGAAAGGAAAGCAGTAAAGCATGCATCTCTATTCCTACTTCTCATGGCCTCATAAAGCGATAAATAATGAGAGATAAAAGGAAACATATAAGAATACCAATCGAATGCAAGTTCGTCAATTATCAGACAAAAGAAAAAAAAACCCAAATACTTCGAGCGAGCTTCACCAAGAAAGCACAATAGTCAGAAATAATATCTAGTGAAGATCAAGTGCAAAAATAAATCGCGAGCCATGAATGCATCACATCACATCAGAGTTGCTACACAAGATAATACTATACAAGCAAAGCAATATCCAGAAAAATCGCATCACGCGATAAAGTGTCCTCTGAAGTTGCACAAAACCACAAAATGAGTTATAAAATAAAAACACAATATAAATAAAACTCAAGTATCAGATTACGACTCAAAAATAATGATGAAATGCAAATGAACAAGGTATGAATAAGCAATGGAAGGCGGGAATCAAAACCCGGGCAGCACTACGTGCATAACACAAATGCATCTGAAAAATGCACCGAAAACGGTATAATACGACAAGAATGATTTATAAACACCAAAACATGTTCAAGAAAGCCTTAAACGATATTTAAACATGTATTTACACCTATGTATTAAATTCGGAAAACAACTCATATAAGTTCGAAACGGATCAGAAAAACGCACCGGAAGCGAGAAAACTCATCATTAACAATCATGGAATGATAAATTATGTACAAATGAACATAAAATGTCAATCAAAATGGCATGTACATGAGAAATTAAAAATGGGACAACACTATATACATATATGAATTTAAACGAAAACTTGTATCGGAAATAAAAAAATTCAATAAAATGCTCATCATTTATGTACAAGAAAATGTTAAATGAAAATTAAAAAAAACATATACATGGTGAAAGAAATTCTGGATAACAACTTTCTATTCATAAAACGCACAAGAAAATGGTTGTGAAATCAACCGAAACGGTACCGGTACTCATCAATTAGCAAGGTAAGCTTCCATAAGTGTGTAACAATAATTAAATCGCATGTTTCACATTATTTATCGATATCGGACATAAACTTTTACTCCTAAAATTTATCCAGAAAATTGAATTTAAATTGCTAAAACTCAACACAATCCATCCATACAACGCGCAAGTAACTCAAGTGAACCACAAACGATATTTAAAACTTAATTTGCACCTTATTTACAATTATGGGCAGCAACTTTTACTTGAACTAAAATTACTTGAAATTGATTTCAAACATTATAAACGGATGCAGAAATTCACTTTTCAATTCAAGTATTACCGTCTAAAATTGTAAACAAGTTACAAACAATCAAACCACATCAAATGTCTCAATTCCACACACAAATCGACATCCAAAAGTTAATGCAAATTTATTGAATCAAAACCTTTTTTTTAGTATTGAATATTGAATTTATCAACCAAACGATATAAACTTGCATTAACTCATGAAACCGAATTCAATTCTCATCATAATCCTTCAATTGACATAAACCAAATTTGACATCAAGATCCTCAATCAAATAAACAATTTCCAGATTTATTCGATACCAACACATAATTCAATGTAATCCAAAATTCTTACATAAACACTTTCTCATAAAAATCAATTAATCAAATAAGTGTTTAATTGCACAATTATCCAATTCCGGATTTACTCAACATTATCATGATCAATTTGCACTTAACAATTTAATTCAAGAATCAATTCAATGCAATTACATGTTCAACTCATGAGATAATTCACTCAAGCATTTTCACAAACACTTCCCATGCATGAATAAGTTAATTCAAGGTTCCACAATTAAATTGCAATCAACCAATTGAATCAAGATTTCAAGAGTTGGAAACTAACTGAAGTGACGAAATCAGAGGAGGAACAAAGTGCTGGTCAAAAAAAGCTTGAGAAACGGAGAAGAATTCCGCTAGAATTTGCACGAAGTGGAGAAGAGGAGGACGGTCATGCGTGACGGAGGCCAAAGAACAGGGCTGGTGGAGGACAACTACCGGAGTCGGGAAAAGGTGCGGTAGTCGTTCGCCAGAGAAGAGGGGGTTTCGATTTGACTCTTGGAGATGGGGTGTTCTTGGAGATTTGAACTTTTCTTGGGAGAGAGAGTAGAGAGAAAATTATTTGAGTTTTTTGGGTGAAACTTAGCAAATGATTGGAATATTGTGAAAACGGAGAGGCAAAATTGATATATAGTGTGACAATTGGGACTTATTTGCTTTGGATTGATTTTAGGCCTTATTTGGGTTGCTTAGTGTAAGAAACACACGCATCACAATATGTATGAAGTAGAATATTGCGACTGAATGCGCATCTGAATTAACTGAGAAAACTACCATGTCCCAGGTTATGATTAAGGGTTTTAATTTGTGTGAAAAGAAAAACTTCTACTTCTTAGGCTCAAAGGGGTTGACTAGGGATTATCTTCCTTATTACTCCACTGTTTAGGATTTGAAACAATGCATGTACATCGTCAGCAAGGTCTGTTCAAAAGCACACTGTATGGATTGTGGTATTGTTTTCGTCATCCTCCCTCAAAAGGCTCAGAGCTTTTGATTGAGAGTTGAAAGGCAGTTTAAATATAGTGAATACAAATGAATTGATTCAAAACATACATATGCAATTCATTGATAAAGAAACAAAGTTCAACATGAATAAATGTTCAAACAATCAAAAGAAAATTACAAATTGAAAATTCTGATGATCGAAAAGCCCTCTTGTCAGAACTTGTCACTTCAAATGGTGGGACTTGGAGGAATGACAGAAACATTCTAGTTGACCATCTTGTGTGAATTCCAATGCTCCTTCATCAATCAGGTCTTGAATTTTGTATTTTAACCTCCAACAGTCATCAGTATCATGTCCCGGGCTGTTGGAGTGGTATGCACATCTTGCATTAGGATTGTAGTTAAGGGAAGAAGTCTTGGGATTCGGATGAGGTCCTATCAACGTAATCAGATTCATCCTCAATAGGTGTTGCAAAGCTTGAGACAGGGACATGTTGAGTTTGGTAAACTGCCTTTTGGGTATATCCGACTTACTCTGATTAACCCGTTGTTTTTAGTGAGGTTGTTGTTGGACCCGTGATGTGGTAGCAATTTGGAAAAGTTCACTCTTCACAAAACCAGCCTCTTGTCTTCTTGAGAGTTGATCAATGACTTGGTCCCCAACCTCAATTGTTTGCTTCATACGGATGCAGCCGTCTTGATGAAGTTTCTTGATAATGGCTCTCATCTCTTCTTGTCCCCGAGCTAGGCCTTGGATAAGAGCCATCTTCCTCAGCATCTAGGTTCTCATCGCTTCTACCTCATCTTGCAGTTGTTCCAACCGTTCGTCCTTATTGTATTCAGGACTTTTCTTGGCCAGGTCTCCAACGAGGAGTGCTTTCAACTCTTCCTGCCCCTTGAATAGGTTTAGGAACATTTGCCTAAATTGAGCCTATTGAGTTTGGAGATCTTTGTTGTCTTATTGGAGAGCCATTGCTGAAATAAACAGCGAGAACATGAGAGACCTGTACTGAAGCCTAACTGTTATGCAATGACATGTATGATATGCAAATGTTTTCAAGGATCCCGCGGAGTAAACAAGAAAAATGTTAGGCGTTGAACTTTGCAGCTTTGATTGAAGAACTTCGTATCGTTGAAGGTCTTTCTACAAGATTCAAGTTCACCATATCAAGTGGGTCATAGCCCCTGACTTAAGTTGTCGTGTTTTGGTCTTTTGACAGCATTGGCTAGAGGAAAATAAATCCCTTTGCCCCTTGCTAGACGTCTGATTCATCATAACCTGCATCACAGGCCCTCGAGATCCTTGAAATGGTTAGTATGTCATGTTATGATGCTATGATGTATATGTTATGCGTTAAGCAAAAATGCAGGGTAAAAACCAATTTATTGGATTTATACAAATAAGGTTCTACAAGGAATACAAACAAAGCCCTACAATGAGTTCAAATTGTTAGGCAAAGAAAGCAAACAAGTCAAATAAGTAGCCTTAGGTTTATGCTTTCATGAATTCCATAGGTAAGTACCCTATTGAAGTTTAGTTGGCTCAACCTGTCTTAGAAATAGTAACCGGGTTCTAAGGAGTCTCAATATCACTGATCATCCTTTATCGGGAATTGTTTCAGCTCAGGCAATCTTTTCTTGCAGCCAAAATATCCTGAAAGTCTGATCTCAATGAGTGTAGCATCGAGTATCAACCAATCCTCAAATTTATACCGAGGCCATCTATCTCACTACTTTCTAATGGCCAAGTTTGTTCGACTAAGGTTCTAAGGTCCGTTAGTGCTTCACGACACCAGGCGGCGGCCCCGTATTCTCCTCGTTTCAACACGAAGGATACCGCTACCAACCTAAGTGTCACACCATACAACCATCGCTTAAACCATATCGGTCTACGTCGTACAGTCTCCATGATCTATTGTTGTTTACCTAAAAATTGTCCCCAGATCCGGGTATAGGATCTATACAAGAATACCCCAACAAACCTTTAAAAGTAAAGCAATCTAAGAAAACAAAGAAAGCAATTTAAAATGAAACTAGATCCTAAGGTAAACCCCACTTTACAATAGTCCCCAGAAGAGTCGCCAGTTTTGTGATACGGTGGCAGAACCGATTGTTTAATACTGGTTTGCGTTTTGTATTCATAAATGTCGCGGTAAGCAAGAGTCGCCACCGACTTTTATTTCATCCAATAAAGGAAAGGAAAAAGAACAGAAAAAACCTTTTTCGAGAATGTTTGAGTACGGGGGGTAGATTATAGAAAGGGAAGGTATTAGCACCCTTTCTATCCATGGTTTTCCATGGGCTCTTAGGTACTTTGCTCATTTTTAAAATTGCTTGTGTATGCTTGTTTTGAAAAGGTTTTACTTCGTGATGACTCTTGTATCGATCCTCAAGAGTGTGACGAAGTTGTTTTGAAAATTGTTTTGAAAAGTGTTTGTGTAAAAAGTTTTGTTTGAGCAAGTACCTAGGAACTAATCTACCTACTCGAAAAAGGGATGTTCATTTTCCTTTAGACAGCGTTATCCTATTATTGAGGAATAGGTAGCACCATCGCTAGAGTTTAAAAGGGACGTTCGAAGGGACGAAATGGTCTCTGAAGGCAACAAGTAAAGATACCTTAGCATTTCGAAGGGACTATTGTCATTAGATCAATTCGTAGGAAACTCGAGGGACAAGTAGGGACTATGATCTTTATGACGATTATTTACGAGGCAACTGAGTGGGGCAAACCCTAGGAGTGAACATGTGCAAGTGTATTTTTTTCCAATTAATCATCTTTGCACAATTAGGGTTTTCTACTGTTTTAATTCCAGTTTGTCTTTTCATATAATCCTATACATACATCTAGGCAGTTTATAATTTGCGGGAATTAAAATGCGAGAAATTAGAGTCCTAGCTATTACATGGCTTTGGGCAGATACATAACTATTTTGACTGAAACTAAAATGCGGAATTGAAATCCTATTTAAATCTATTACAAACTCGGAGCAGTTACAAATAATAATAAAAAAAGGAAATTAAAAACGCACGGTAAATTAAATGCGAGAAATAATTAGACGACCTAAAAATCTAAATTGAGAAAATATTTATGTTATTTTTAAGGAAAATTAGGTTAAGTATAAAATTAAACCCTAAATCTAATTATTTTTAATTATAATAATAAAAAAAACATTAAATTACCCTAATTTAATTAAACTAATTAATTAATAAAATATTTTTTATGAAAAAAGATTTTTGATGTTTTTTATGATTTTTGATTAAATAAAAAAATATGATTTTTTTGGTGTTATTAAAAGATATAATTAATAAATAAAAAGAATTAAAGAATGAAAAATAAAAAAGACTTGGGCCTGTATAAGCACCCAGGGGGTTGTGTTGCTGAATCTTCAAGGCCCATGTACACTGAGCCCAAACATGCGCTAGATCCTGTGTTGGCACGCTTGGAAGGTGCACCATGGTCTCTCCTTGATTGGAACGTTGGATCTGTACTGGAAACGATCAAGTGGCTGGATTAATAGGGCGCATGATGGACGTTTGCTCATGAGCTACACTGGATCTGCATTCAAATGGTCAGAAAATAAGAAAACATTTGGACCTGGGATCGAACCCAGGTCCCTGGCTTCACATACTACTACCCCTGCCATATGCGTTGTGTGGTTTTGTTGTAACAATAATGAAAACAAAACATAATATATGAAACAAAATGGTTGGGTTGGAAAACACGCGCATAATTCAAATGGGCCAGTGGGATGGTGACAAGTCACCGTCTTCTTCCCTGTCTGTTGTCTTGGGTATCAGATCTATACCTACGGACAAAACTCCATAGCTATACACCTGCAAGCTTAAAAAATTCATATGGTGCACAATAAATCAATTCTAACTATGCCAATCAATTTGTCTGGGTCTCACGAGCATCATAGAATTAGTTTCTTGGCATAATTTCACCTGTACAGGGAATCCCCAAAATGGCTTCTCAAACTCTAGCCATGGTAATCGTCAGTATATTCATCAAAACATCAATTAAACCATTCAAACATGTTGCAAATACATTAACAATCATACATGTATCATTCAAACATGCTTAAGATGCAAGAATTAACGTAATTGATTTCAAAAAAAGAAGCAAACTGTATGAGTGTTGTGGGCTGATTCTGGGCGTTTTGACACTTGCAATTGATTGTGTTAGCTCCAAGAGAGGTCCAGGAAACGATTGGAAGCTTCAGTGCGCCTTGAATTGGTTTGTGGAAGAAGATACGTCTCACACTTTTTTGAACAAAATTTGAACTTTGTTTCTCTATTTTCACGACTGCAAAACCTCTCCTATTGCCTTGTTTTTGTTCACTATATGTAGTATGATGCATTAGGGTAACAAAAACGAACAGAATCCTTTGGAATTATGGAGATTGAATGAGATTTTCTTGCCATATGATATCTTTCCATAACCATGAAAATCATGCTCTTTTTGCCTCCAATTACCTTGATTCGTTTTGATCTGATTTGGCCATCATAATTAGATTTGATTTCCATCAAAATCAGATCATCAAAATAATCTTTGATATTTTTTGTTATTTATTTGATTTAATGTGATTTTTAATAAATAAAAATCATAATAAAATAAATAAATAGAGAAAATAAGATATGGTTGCTGTCTTGGGTCTTGAACCATGTCCTTAACAAGATACAATTCTAAAATGCTAGGCCCTTTTGGCAAAAAATGCATTTTTGAGCACATATGACTTTTGGCAATTTTCCAAAAATGGTCAACTTTGACAATGCATATCTCTTCCAATTTTAACCCTAGAGAAGTGTTCTTAGACTTTTAGAAAGCTTAGGATGTCCCATAAATAACCCTTTTTGTCTCATTTCAATTGGGTCCTCCATGTTCATGTAAGAAGCTTTGACTCAAAAGGTGTTTTTGTTGACTTTTCAAAAGGACCTATAATGTAGAAATCCATATCTTTTTATGAGTAAATTTATTGAACTTGAGGGATGAAGATGAGTTGTTGGAAATTGGATTCCCTTCAAAATGAGCCTTGGATGAGAAATTTCTGATAAAATATGAGAAAGTTATGTTTGGTCAAAGTTTGGTTGACTTTTCCTAAGAAACCCTAATTTAGCAACTTTTGAGTTTTGATAAATTAGGAGCATTCCTTGAGGAATCATGATCAACCCTTGATAAAATGATGGATATCACTTCAAAATATTGATGTTGACCAAAAATCTTGAAGTTTGACTGTATGTGGGCCACATTTGACTTTTGACCTAATACAGTCGATTCTTAAGCCTCTGAGCAGTTGACTGAGCAAACTTCTTGTGCAAGGCTTGAAATATGACATGGAGGGTATTGAGAACATATTAGGACTATGGAGAGAATATGAGGCCTTTGTAACTCACCCTTCTTGATTAAAATGGAAACCCTAGTTGGAGGTTCATTGCTTTAGGAGAGAGTTTGTCTGGTCAACTCTTGAGCATCCTTGAGCAAGTTAAGGGTCTTAATGAGCATATATTGAGTAAAATGGGAGGGAAAATTTTTGGGTACAACAATATGGTAAAACATCACAAATATGGAAATACATTACAAATATGACAATACATCAAGGCACAAGATGATAAAGCATTAAGCATACATAAAGTTCATGTCATAAAGCACACAAGAGATGAAACTCTTACAAACAAACTTGAAGAAGTGAATAAGAGAGAAGAGGGAAAATATAAGCAAACAAAGAGGCATGGCATAAAACCATATCAAGACGTGATATAGGTTATGACCTTAACATGTTATATACCTTAAAATTTCCTAAGCGTGACAACTTAGGTCAAGGAAGTGAAGAAATTGTCTAACTAGACAAGTGGAAGTGCTAACATGCATTTAGAAGACAATACTTTATATCATGATAAAAATTGCAAGAATAAATGAGACAAGAGTATAGAATAAAGACTATATAGATATATCCCTATGGGTCATGCTCAGGAAGTTTGGATCTAAATGTCACAAGCCAAAGCATTAAAGCAAGCACACTAGCATAAAAGAATTTATGTGTCAAGTGCTTAACCAAACATGGCATAAGAAAGTGAAGTGAGGTGAAAAGGGATGAAGAAGTATACAATTAAGAAGTGAACATATATCATACTCATAAACATCACATAATAAAACTTGATAAAGATTCACAATCAAATCATTCAAGGAAAGTTGGTTTGAAAACCCTAAGTGGACATAAGTCCTCATGCAATGCTAACAAGAAAACATGTGATAGGATAGAGGTGATGTGAAGAAGAGAAAGCATATATTGACATCTTATAAACTCAACACTTTCTAAATAATCAATACGAAACTCAATTAGTGATTAAGATCATGGTACAAACACCAAAGCACGCAAACTATGTTAAAACAAAGTTGTGAAGTAAAATGAAAGCAAGTGTGTGATCAAGTGAACATGGCAAGATATGTGGAGTAAGTTTAAATTAATAATTAACATGAAGATGTAACTCACATGAGAGACCTATAAAAAAACATTGAACATCACTATCAAATCAAATACAAAGGTTAGTAAGAAGCAAGATCAAAATCAAACCCTACAACCAAAAATAAAAGGAAAAGTGAAAAAGGAATGAGATAGATGAAGAGGGAGCAATGTTATAAGTTGTTGATACACCTAATTCAGTAAAAAAATGACATGTAAAACATCATGTTCAAGTATCACAATCAAAGAAGTGAAGTTTCACACATAGAATACAAAAAAAGTAATTCAAAGAGACAAAAACTCGCAAGTTTATTTAAAAGAGTAAAGGTGAAGTAAAGAGATCATAACTTGAGAACTATTACATGTGTGAATTGTGTTATAAGTTAACTTATGATGAGGTTAAAAAGTAACAATACATGAAGATGAAACTCCATACACAAGTAAAGTCACAAGGTTTGATAGTCAACATGATAAAAGATGGAAAACATTTGTCTTAAATTAAATGAAATTGATAAAGATCAAATGAGATGCAAAGGAATGATACTTATAGGTCATAGGAAATTGGCATGATCCATCCTAAAGTATCCAACATGAACTTAAAACCCCAAGCAATGCCATCAATATAACATGCTTAAGTGTCATGATAACTTATAAAAATTATAGTCTCTAATGCATACAAGCAAAGGTGATCTAAAGAGATCAAACCCAACATTCTTAGAAATTATAGGAAATGTCCAACATCAAGATACCTTAAGGAGACATAGCATAAAATTATGAGGAAATCATTAGACAATGATGCTCAAAAGAAACAAGTAAGGAAGCAAATGTAGATCTCATTATGTCACCACATTAATTGGCCAATGAGTTCCAACTAAAAGGATAATAAGAGCATAAAGGATTAAGGTGAGAAGAGAATTCAAGGTCAAAACCTAAAACATTGAAAAGTTGGACTCAAAGTCCTTAGCAACAATTGACACATATCATTCATACACTAAGTCAAAACAAAAATGAATGTGAAGTAGAAAGAAGTGTGTGATGGATTGACCATGGCATGGAGTATAAAACAATAGTGAACTAAGAAGAAAGCACATCATATTAGTACACTCTAAGACCTCTAATCATCCATAAGACAACAAAACTTAGACACATACACAAAGTAATGCAACAATTAGGTCAAAACATTTCCTAACATATTCCTAAGGGAAAATGAAACTTAAGAGGGGATGTGGATAAAGAGATATCATTATTAGATGACGTATCACATACAAGTCAATGAAATAGAGCATATAAAAGAAAATATTCAAGCATCATACGTAATGCAAGAAGATCATGCACAAAAGCACAAGAAAGGGGGCCATGAGAAGCAATCAATCATTGATCAAAGAAATATGAGATAAAGGCATGAGAAAAATTTAGAAAGAGGGATAATAAGAAGACCAAGTCAGTATCATACCCTACTCAAATTACTAGCCTAAAACTATGCACATAAACCATCAATCCAATGCACTTTAGACAAAGCAAACCTCTATGCACACCTCTAAGTCAAAATTAGGTTAAAAAATAGGAAAATAACTTGTAAATTCATGTAAAATAAATCCTAGCTTCCTAAATACTAATTTTTGTACCCCAAAATTTTCCCTCTCATTTTACTCAACACATGCCCATTGAGGTCCCCAACTTGCCCATGGATGACCAAGAATTGACCAGACAAATTCTCCTCCTAAAGGCAATGAACCTCTAACTAGGGTTTCAATTTTCATCAAGATATGTGAACTCCAATGGTATAAAATTTTGTACATGGTCCTAATATGTCCTCAAGATTATCCATGCCAAATTTCAGGCCTTGCACAACAAGTTTGCTCAGTCAATTGCTCAAATGCTTGAAAGTCAACTATACTAGGTCAAAAGTCAACTGTGGCCTACATACAGTCAAACTTCAAGATTTTTTTGTAAACATCAAAATTTTGAAGTAATATCCATCATTTGATCAAGGGTTGATAATGATTCCTCAAGAAATGCTCCTAATTCATCAAAAGTCAAAAATTGCTAATTAGGGTTTCTATAGGAAAAGTCAACCAAACTTTGACCGGGCATACCTTTCTAATACTTTATCAAAAAATTTCCACCAAAGCTCATTTTGAAGAGAATCCAATTCCCTACAACTTCTCTTCAGCCCTCAAGTTCAAGAAATGCCCCAGTTAAAAGATACAAGCTCAGACATTATAGGCCATCTTAAAAGTCAACAAAAAGTCATCTTTTTCCAAAGAAGCATACATGAACATGGAAGACTCAAATGAGATGAAACCAAAATGATCTCATAGAGGACATCTTGGGATTTCCAAAATGGACAAAAACACTTCCATAGGACAAAAATTGAGAGAGTTATGACTTGTAGAAGTTGGGAAATTTTATGAAAATGCACAAAAGTCAATGTGAGTAAATTGGATCTTTTGAACTAATGGGCGTGGATTTTGGATCTCAAATATATCCATGGACTTATTCAAGACATTTAAATCCATTATTTTATTTTATTTAGATTTATTTTTATTTATTTGAATTTTCATTCATTTAAATATTAATAAATCAAATAAAATAGTAAAATGATGAATTAAATCCAAAAGATTTGTTTTATGATCATATCATGAGTCCAAAATCAGAAGATTGAGTCAAGAATTCGTGTGAAGGGTGATTGGAGAGAGATGAGCAAGTTTTGGCCAAATTTGGAAACATAAAATTCCAAGATGCAAATCAAATCTTTTTCATCCAATCTTCAGGATTCAATCCATTTTTGTTGCCCTAATGCATCCCAATATATAAACACAACATTGCCAGACCAAAAAAACAAGGATTGGTCGCACAAAACTCACGTTCCAATTTCAAATTTTGAAGAGAAAAGTTCAAATCAGTTATGGAATTTGAGAAAGATTCAAGAGGTTCTGAGGGTTGCAAAATATTCCTGGAGGCATCCTGAAGCTAACTGCATCGTTTCCAAGCATCAAAGCTCCCAGAATCGCGACCAATACAATCACGGTTTGAGTTTTATTTTCAAAAATGATTATGGCCATACATGTGTTATAAATGTGTTTCGATCATGCATTCCTATTTGTATGAATGTTTAGAACGTGTTTGAATCATTAATTACAAGTTTTGATGAATGTATAATGATCTTCCATTATTAGGGTTTGGACTTTTGTTTTAGGGTTTTAAGGTACATGTAAAATTGGGCCCAAAGATTAGTACCACCGTGCTTAGGGGATCAAGCCTAATTTATCTATGGCTTTAGGTTTGATTTATATCGCGTACTGTGGATTTTGGAGGTTGTAGGTGCTGTAGTGACGGACAACATCCGTAGGTAAAAGTGCAGAGGCTAACAAGACGAATGAGTGGAGAAGATGACTGTGTGGCGCAGCCCCACTGGCCAGTTCAAATCTGCGCATGTTTTCTTAAATAATTGCAGGAAATTCACATTATATTATTTTTGTTTTATTTTTTATAATGGATGACATGGTAGCACAGATGATCAGACGGCGCGTGGTGAAGGGAGAGGACCTGGGTTCTAGTCCCAAGTTCATCATTTTGCTATTTTCTAAACACTTCTTACAGGTTCCAGTATGGTACATGGCCAGACGTCCATCCTGCATACTCACTCTCAGCCATTAGATCATCCACCACTCAGATCCAGCGTCCAACAACGCATCCCCATGGTGGACCCTCAAACACACTCTCCATTGGATCACGCGGGACATTGGGCTCATGTGATCTGGGCCTAACAATTTCAGCTTCACACCCCCTAGACTGCTAACACCATCAGGCCCATTCTATTCTCTTTTTTTTTGTTTTTTTATATATTCTGTATTTTTATTTTAATTATTTTAAAATCAGTTTTTTAATATTTTAATCATAAAATCAAAAACCACAAAAAAATGAGATTTAGGTTTTTTTAATTAAAATTAATTTTTTGTAAATAAATTTAATCATTTAATTAACCTCATAATTAGGGTTTATTCATATATTTAATTTAATTTCTTTTATATCAAAAACATAAAAATATGTTTTAATTAATTTTTCTTGTAAATAAATCATCAATTAATTTTATTTTTTGTAATTAAAGATAATTAGATTAAATTTTTTTTTTTGTAATTAACATTAATTAGGTTTAGATATTTTTGCCAATTAAAATTAATTAGACTTAGGATAATTTAATCAAATCTTTTCTTAAATTAATTTAATCAAATTTCTTTTTTTTTCTCTTAATTTAATCAATTTTGAATCTTTTGCCATTAATTTTTAAATATTCCTTTTTCTACTAACCCTAATCCTCCTAACCTCCTTTCTCCTGATTCTAATATTTTCTTGCCACTTTATTTTGTTAAGTTACTTTCTCGTATTGATCAACACTCTTGAAGACTGATAGTTGGAAGTTTTAGCTCCGCTGGAGATTACAAGAATCTTTTGATTGCTGCAGGTATTGATCTGGGATCTTGAAAAGGTTGGTCGGGGAGATAGTTGTCCTGGCTGGTTTCAGGTATTAATGTCGGGAATGGGCTTACAGATGCCATTTGGAGATAGGATGGATAGTTACTGGGATGTGGTTAAAGATGTCCTCCAAGAATGATTGTTGAATTGCAATTTGGTAATGTGATCGGTGGAAATAGAACTGACTGTTTTTAGCTGGTTCACGAAATGTCGCGGAAGCAAGAGTCGCCACCGTCTTTTATTTTCTCCAACATGGACAGGACAAAAGCACAGCAAAATTTCTTATGAGAATGTTTCTCGGTTCGGGAGGTAGATTTATAGAAAGGGAAGGTGTTAGCACCCTTTCTATCCATGGTTATCCATGGGCTCTTAGGTACTTGCTCTTATGTTTTCAAAATGTTTGCTTTTCAACATGTGAGTGGGTTTGAAAAAGTTTCATTGAAAGATTTCTGAATAACTCTTGTATCAGTCCTCAAGAGTGTTTGAAAAATTTGTTTTGAAAGCTTTTTGAAAGTGTCAGTGTGAAAAGGTTTTTAATTTCTTTTGAAGAGAGCAAGTACCCATGAGTCATCTACCTACCCTAAGGAATTAAGCTGTGTAAGAGTCCTTTAGATAGTGTTATCCTACCATTGAGAGGTAGGTAGCACTATCGTTGGAGGTGTTCGGGTCAATTCGATTGTAGGGACATTGTGGTCACCGAAGCAACAGTAGGACACCTTAGAAGCTACCCTTATATCCTTGATCCTTTTTTAATCCGAGGCAACCATTTCGAGGCAACTGTTTCGAGGCAACTATTTCGAGGCAACTGTTTCGAGGCAACTGGATCATAGACATAAGGACCGCTAAAACGTCTTGTACTTGACGACCACGTTTCGAAGGCAACGAGTGAGGCGTACCCTAGAAGTGGTGTGTGTATTTGTCTGTTGTTTTCATGTTAATATTTATCTTTGATCAGGGCATTGTGAGCTACGCGTTGTTTTTAATTGACATACATTCTTTCATGCAATTTAGAATTTAAGGATGCGGAAAATTAAAAGACGGAAAGATAAAAGCTACGCTATTACAAGGCGCGGGTCTATACATCGCCAAAATACAAAGACCCGTTTTTGATAAAGAATGCGGATAGTAAAAATGCGGTAAACCTAATTACTATTACATCCAGAAAGCAGTTACATAATAAGAAAAAGAATAACGTGCGAAAGAATTAAAAGGAGGACGTCCGAGGGTTTTGACCCTTTGCTTGAAATTAAATTAAATTAAGACTTGATTAATTATAAAAAAAGAAAGTATTTTTATGTTTTTTTTTTGTATTTTATGATAATTAAGAAAATTAAAATCAAGATGAAACCCTAATTCTATATATTTTAATTATTAATGAAAAAAATATTAAAGTTACCCTAATTTAAACTAATTGATTTATTTACATGTTTATTTACAAAAATAATAGTAATTAATAAGAATAAATAATGATAAGAATAATTAATTATGAAAAAGATGAAAGCGTCAAAAACCTAATTCTATGCATTTTTTATTTATTAAGAAAAGTGTTAAAATTAAAACCTAATTTAACTAAGTTAGTTATTGAAATTTATTTACAAAAATATGTTAGTGGTGAAATTAATAATAATTAAATATATTTTATTTTTTGGTTTCTGATTTTTTATTATGGAAAATTATTTTATGGTGAAAAAACAATTAAAACAATTAAAAAGAATTAGAAAAGAAAAGAAAATAAAATTAAAAAGGATGCAAACCAAGGGGAGTTTGAGGCCCAAAGGGGAGGTTAACTGTAGCAATTCTGGCCCAAGAGACAAGGCCTTTGTTTAACTTTCCAGATTGAGTGCACGTGGTTGACTGGAGTATACCCTGGATCTCATTCAGTGGCCCTTGGATTGATCATCATGAGCGCGTGGCAGTCTTAAGCGTGAGTGCGTATGGTAAGGCATTTGATGGAAGCTGCACTAGAACACTTTAAGACAAAAATCAAGAATTATATGGGGGGACCTGGGAATCGAACCCAGGTCCCAGCACTCACCAAGCGTGTCATCCACCAACTGAGCTGCCAAACGCTTTTGTTAAATATTTACACAACAAATATTATATAGAAAAACAAATATTAATGGTATGAAACAAAAAAAACGCGCTAAAGTTTAAATGCTCCAGTCACAATATGCCACGCGTGCTTCGTCTTCGTTTGTACCTGTAACATGAATAAGATAGCGGGGGTTTTAAACCCCCACAAACTGAAAGTCCTGAAAATAGCGATTAGAAGAGGAGGAAATATAAAAAGGGCGCGATAGGCTTAATGGTTTCGTCTTGTTGCAACGATTTTGTCCATACAGGTTTGGTGGTCCAATTTTACAATATATGAAAACCCCCAATATTGAAGTTCTGAAACCCTAGATATCTCTCATGGCAGATTTTGATACAGGATGCTATAATGCAATTAAACCGTATCATTAGCTTCAGAATGTTCCTGTGAATACAAAACAACCAACAATATGCATCAAATGTGCATGAATTATGATATGAATTTCTGGAAAATATGGCAAACCGTATGGCTTATGTTCTTCGATTCCTTGCGCGTTTGGACTGGTTCCTGATGCTAGTAGACTCCTGGAAGGTCTAGCAATGTGTTAGAATCCTTTTTAGGCCTTGAATTATACTGCAAGTATGAAATCAGTTTCATGCTTTTTCTCTATTTTTTGCAAATTGGTTATGAGTTTTCAGCAGCTTTTTCGTGTCCTTTGCACTAGGGTTCACTTGTGCCTTTGTATGTGAAGCAAATTAGGTCAAAACCTTGGCCCAAAAGTCCATGAATTAATGTTTCATATCTTTGATTTTCACCATATATTTTTCAATCTTTTTCCATGAAAAATTTGCCAATTATGGAAGATCTTGTCCCCTTGAGTGATGCACGAAATCCTTAGCATGTGTGGAGTATATTTGCTGCATAAAAAGATTTGCCAACCATTATTTGATATTTTTCTACAATTGAAACCAATTAAATGAATTAATAATAATAAAAATTCAATTAATTAATTAAAAATAAGAAAATAAATCATTTTGAGCTCAATGGGTCGTGCATAGGCTTTGGGTAATGATTCAAGGAAGAATTTGAGGCCCATTAGCAAATTTGAAGCTTTTTAGGCAAAGTTGACTTTTGAAAGTTCCCAAAAATTTCCCAACTTCTCCAATGCATATCTTGCTCAATTTTGAAGCTATGAACATGTTCTTGGACATTTTGGAAAGGTCTTGAAGTCCTCTAACCAATGCCTTTGGTCCCATGTCATTTTGATTTACCAATCTCAAGTTATGGTCTTTGACTTAAAGTGCCTTTTTGTTGACTTTTGAAAATGACCTATAATGTTGAAATTGATAACTTTTTGTGAGAGAATTTCTTGGACTTGAAGTGTGAAGATGAGTTGTAGGAAATGTCATCCCCTTCAAAATGAGCTTTGGATGGTATTTTTCTGATAAACCATGAGGAAGTTATGCCCTGGTCAATTTGCAGTTGACTTTTCAGCTGTCCAAAAATAGAAACTTTTGCATCTTGAGACTTTTTGAGCCATGCTTGTGGAATCATGATCAAGAATTGATCAAATGATGATTGTGGCTTCAAAATGAGATGTTGACCAAATATTTTGACTTTTGACTATCAAATGACCATTTTGCCCCTGCAGTTGACTGTGGAGCATTTAGGGTTTTTAACTGTGCAACTTGATGCTGTGAGTCTTGCAACTTGACATATGGATGATTGACAATGTATATGAGCATATGGGACTTGATTTAGCCCTTGAAAATCTCATTTTCTTTGCAAGAACCAAAACCCTAATTTTGACTGTGTTAGGAGGCAATTGGACTGTGCAACCCTTGAGAGATTTTGAATCATCTGGAGATTGATCTTGGTAAATCTTGAAGAATATGGGAGGGAAAATTTTGGGGTACAACAGTTGCCCCTGTTCAATCTTCTTAGACCTGAGGATGTAGATTGGCTGGCGTGCCTTTCGTGATCCGAAGGTGGAAGATGATTGAACACTAGAGTGCCCAGAAATTTGCACTCACATAGTAGAGTGTTAGCAGTGTGATGTAGGGAATGGGCTTACAGATGCCATTTGGAGAGATGATGGATAGGAGGATGGGCTTATAGATGCCATCTAGAGCTATAACAGAATCTTGTCGGGAATGGGCTTATGGATGCCATTTGGAAACTGTTGGTATGTGGATGGGCTTATAGATGCCATCTAGGTGTCGATCGCGTAAGAGATTCCTTAGCGAGAATTTGCGTACCTGAGAAAGAAAATAATTACCTGGCCTGTTACCGAGGTTGATCTTCAAACTCTTTATGTAGACGTGCCCTGGCTGGATACAGGAATCGAATCTTCAAACTCTTCAGACGTGCCCTGGCTGGATACAGGAATCGAGTCTGGAATTAGTCGTCAACAGATACACCCTGGCAAGATACAGGAATCAGATCTTCAAACTCTTCAGACGTGCCCTGGAAAGATACAGGAATCGAGTCTGGAATTAGTCGTCAACAGATACACCCTGGCAAGATACAGGAATCGGATCTTCAAACTCTTCAGACGTGCCCTGGCAGGATACAGGAATCGAGTCCGGAAAATAGTCATCAACAGATACACCCTGGCAAGATACAGGAATCGGATCTTTAAACTCTTCAGACGTGCCCTAGCAGGATACAGGAATCGAGTCTGGAATTAGTCGTCAACAGATACACCCTGGCAAGATATAGGAATCGGATCTTCAAACTCTTCAGACGTGCCCTGGCAAGATACAGGAATCAAGTTTGGAATTAGTCGTCAACAGATACACCCTGGCAAGATACAGGAATCGGATCTTTAAACTCTTCAGACGTGCCCTGGCAGGATACAGGAATCGAGTCTGGGATTAGTCGTCAACAGATACACCCTGGCAAGATACAGGAATCGGATCTTCAAACTCTTCAGACGTGCCCTGGCAAGATACAGGAATCGAGTCATGAAGTAGTCGTCAACAGATACACCCTGGCAAGATACAGGAATCGGATCTTCAAACTCTTCAGACGTGCCCTGGCAGGATACAGGAATCGAGTCTGGAATTAGTCATCAACAGATACACCCTGGCAAGATATAGGAATCAGATCTTCAAACTCTTCAGGCGTGCCCTGGCAGGATACAGGAATCGAGTCTGGAATTAGTCGCTCACAGACATGCCCTAGATAGATACAGGTATCGAATCTGGAATTGCGACAGTTGATAGTAATCATCTTTGTATTGACTTTTGTCCTGAAAAGACAAAACGTTAGTTGTATGCAATGTCATAATGTATGAAATGCGTGATGTTTTCCGAATAAATGAGATTGTATGTTCATGATGCGTATATGCATGCTATAATGTATGAAGATGTGACGTTTATGAGTGTATTTTTGTCTAGGAAAATAAATCCTTGACGGGTGTCGGGAGGTCAACTCCTGGGCTGATGTTGAAGAGTAGAGTTCTTTATTTCCGCTGGGGATGCTGGTTGCAAGAATACCGGTAGGAGAAGATGACTCCGTTGAGGAATAAACTTGGCGAATAGATTACTCTGCGGGGAATACTCTGTGGGAAGAGGTACTTCGCTGAGGTTTGATGATAACTCCGCTGGGGGTACCATTGTTGAGCTCTGTTGGATGTTTTGATGAACTCCGCTGGGGATAGGAAGACTTCACCGGGGACGATCTTTCCGTGGTGACTTGGCTGAGGATAACCCAGTTATATCCTGGTGGGGAAATAACCTTTGAATAAAGCCGGGGGAGCGTTCGTGCTCTGCAGGGGATAAGCTTTCCAGAATCTATTGGGGATAAGCTTCCTACTGGGGAGATTGATTGAATTCTCCTGGGGAGACTTTTGAGATTGCACTGGGGAAGTGGCTCCACTTGATGTTCGGTATTCCTCCGGGGAACAATCTTATATTAAGACTGCCGGGGATGCTTGTTAGGAATGTTTGTATACTCCGCTGGGGAATATTGAGATTTTCTGGGGATATCCAACTTCCTTAAGATTGACAGTAGATTAACTCTGCTTGGGGGGAGAGTACTGCTGACTTGCTGGAGGTATTGTTCCTTTGTTAGGGTTGATTGGAGACCAACTGCTTGGGGAGAATTGTTGATTCTTGTCTTACTCGGTGGGGAGTGAAGGTATCTGGGTTACGTTCTTCAGCCGAACTTACCTTGGTACCTTGGTGGACAGAGCAATTAAATCGCTTAGACAACTCATTATTGCCCCTGTTTCTAATGTCACCTGTAATTAATCTTTTGTTTCATATGCAAATATTTACGAGTTAGCAAATAGTGTCAAATGCATATATCACAATCGAACATTGGACGTTCTTCTCAAAACAAAACAAAAAAAGGAAAAACAACAATTGGCAATTGGTCTGAAAAGTGAATTTGTATTGATTTTTGAATTTGCCTGTAAATAGGCATTTTATGTACAAGAGGCTGACGTCCTAGTAAGAGAACGCCGCCGAACAACAGAGTTTATACAATTTTGTGAAAAGGAAACAAAACAGTTATGTGAAAAGATGATCCCACTGGGTTCCAACTCTGCTATCGCCTTTATATCTTCGAGCGTCTCATCACTCAGCTGCTTAGTTGAAGATGAAGCTGATTGATCGATGCCGTCTGAACTTGATGGTTGATACCGGATTCTGGATGCAAGGTGATCCAATGAGACATAGTATTATGCTTTAATCCCTAACTTTTGCCTGGACCGCCCTTTCGGGTTTTCAGTCCACCGGGATACCCATTTTTGCCCAAGCCGCCTTTTCAGGTTTTTGACTTGCCGGGTGTACAGATTTTTTCATTTCATCCCTTATTTTTGCCCGAACCCTTTTGGTTCGCCGGAAAGACCTAATTTTTTCCTAGGTATGTCAACCTAGCGGGTCTTTTATCATGCGTAGTATCTTTTTACTATGTCTGCATTGGCAGGGTGAGGAAGGTCGTCACCGTCCATGGTGGTTAGAATCATGGATCCTCCTGAGAAGACATGTTTAACCACAAATGGCCCTTCGTACGTAGGGGTCCATTTGCCCCTGGGATCACTTTGAGGAAGAATGATGCGCTTGATTACCAGGTTCCCAACTTGATACTCTTGTGGTCTGAATTTCTTGTTAAATGCCCTGATCATCCGTTTTTGGTACATTTGACCATGACAAATAGCAGTGAGTCTCTTTTCATCAATTAAGTTTAATTGATCAAGTCGAGTCTGGATCCAGTCATCTTTGCTTAGATCTGCATCCTTCATTATCCGGAGAGAGGGTATCTGGACTTCAATCGGCAAGACTGCCTCCATGCCATAGACCAAGGAAAATGGGGTTGCCCCGGTTGACGTCCTTGCTGAGGTACGGTACCCATGAAGAGCAAACGGTAACATCTCGTGCCAATCTTTATAGGTCACTGTCATTTTCTGCACAATCTTTTTGATATTCTTGTTCGCTGCTTCTACAGCCCCATTCATCTTCGGCCGATAAGGAGAAGAGTTGTGGTGTTGTATCTTGAATTGCTCGCAGAGCTCAGTGATCATCTTGTTATTAAGATTGGTACCATTGTCCGTAATGATCCTTTCCGGGACGCCGTATCGACAGATCAGGTTATGCCGAATGAACCGTGCCACGACATTCTTGGTTACGGTAGCATAGGAAGCTGCTTCAACCCACTTCGTAAAGTAATCAATCGCTACCAGGATGAAGCGATGCCCGTTGGATGCCGTAGGTTTAATCTCGCCGATCATATCGATGCCCCACATTGCAAAAGGCCAAGGCGCAGTCAAGACATTCAGAGGGACTGGAGGAACGTGCACCTTATCTGCGTAGATTTGGCACTTGTGACATGTCCTAGAATGTTGGTAACAGTCGGCTTCCATTGTGGACCAGTAATATCCTGCCCGAAGGATTTTCTTTGCCATGGTATGTCCATTGGAATGCGTTCCGAAGGTACCTTCATGCAGCTCTGCCATGATCCTTTTTGCTTCAGTTTTATCCACACAACGCAGTAGGGTTGAATCATGGTTTCGCTTGTATAGAATGCCGTTGCTGAGGAAGAACTTCGCTGCGAACCTTCTCAGAAACTTCTTATCATTGACAGATGCGCCCTCGGGGTATTCTTGAGCTTCCAGATACCTCTTCACCTCATGATACCAGGGTTTTTCAGTTACTGTCTCAGCCTCAAGATCACAACAATATGCAGGTTCGTCCAACTTCCATATAATGATCCGGGGAGCCTCATTGTCCCACTTGACTTTGAACATAGAAGACATCGTAGCTAACGCGTCCGCCAACTGATTCTCCTCCCTCGGGAAGTGTTCAAAAGTTATCTCTGTGAAATGGGGGATCAATGTCAACACACACTCTTTGTAAGGAATAAGGTTTGGGTGTTTCGTATCCCACTCGCCTTTGATCTGATTGATCACGGGAGTGGAATCTACGAAGACACTCAGAAACTTGATCCTTAAGTCAATTGCAGCTTGAAGACCCATGATGCATGCCTCATACTCCGCCATGTTGTTGGTGCAGTTGAAACATAGCCGGGCAGTGAGTGGAGTATGAGTGCCTTGAGGGGATATGATCACAGCGCCGATACCATTACCCAAAGCGTTTGAGGCTCCGTCAAAGTGCATAGACCATCGGGATCCTTCCTCAGGTCCTTCATCCGGTCCAGGTACTTCACAATCAGTCACTATCATGATGCTCTCGTCAGGAAATTCGAAGTTCATTGACTGGTAGTCGTCTACTGCCTGGTGTGCCAAGTGGTCTGCCAATACACTTCCCTTGATAGCTTTCTGAGTCGTGTACTGGATGTCGTATTTTGTCAAGATCATTTGCCATCTTGCTATTCTTCCAGACAGAGCAGGCTTTTCGAATATGTACTTTATTGGATCCATCTTTGATATCAACAGAGTAGTGTGAGTCAACATATACTGTCTCAGCCGGCGAGCAGCCCATACCAAAGTGCATCAAGTTTTCTCGAGCAGTGAGTATCGGGTCTCACAGTCGGTAAATTTTTTGCTAAGGTAATAAATGGCGTGCTCTTTTCGGCCAGACTCGTCATGTTGCCCCAGCACACACCCCATTGAGTTGTCAAGTACTGTCAAGTATAAGATTAGAGGTCTCCCTTCAACCGACAGCATAAGAATGGGTGGTTCTTGGAGATACTCTTTGATTCTTTCGAAAGCGGCATGACATTCATCATTCCAACGTACTATATGATCTTTCTTCAGCAGCTTGAAGATTGGTTCACAGGTAGCAGTTAGGTGCGAGATGAATCGGGCAATGTAATTCAGACGTCCTAGAAAGCCTCTGACTTCTTTCTCTGTCTTGGGAACTGGCATCTCTTGTATGGCCTTAACCTTGGCAGGGTCCACTTGAATACCTTTGTCGCTCACGACGAAGCCTAGCAACTTCCCAGATCTTACCACAGATGTGAACTTGTTTGGGTTCAACCTCAGCTTGTACAATTTCAGACGGTCAAACAGCTTCTGTAGATGGTCAAGGTGTTCCTCCTCAGTTTGAGACCTTGCAATCATATCATCGACGTACACTTCAATCTCGTGGTGGATCATGTCGTGAAATAAAGCAACCATGGCACGTTGGTAGGTTGCCCCAACATTTTTCAGTCCAAAAGGCATGACCTTGTAGCAGAAGGTGCCCCACTGAGTAACAAAGGTAGTCTTTTCCATATCTTCAGGAGCCATCTTGATCTGATTATAACCTGAAAAACCATCCATGAAGGAGAACACCTTGTGCTGAGCAGTATTGTCAACCAGAACATCGATGTGAGGTAGGGGAAGTCATCCTTGGGGCTCGCCCTATTCAGATCCCTGTAATCAACACACATTCTGACCTTACCATCTTTCTTCGGCACCGGAACCACGTTGGCAACCCACTGAGGGTAAGAAGTCACTGCTAGAAACCCGACATCGAATTGTTTCATAACCTCAGCCTTGATCTTCTCGGACATCTCTGGACGCATACGGCGGACCTTCTGTTTAACTAGAGGGCAGTCTTCCTTGGTAGGCAGGTGATGGACCACAATGTCGGTATCCAACCCAGGCATGTCTTCGTAAGACCAGGCGAAAATCTCCACATAATCATGCAACATCCGAACCAACCGTTGTTTCACGTTGAGCTCCAGATTGGCGCCAATCTTAGCTTCCTTTCTATCTGTCTCAGTACCCAGATTTACCGTTTCCACTGGCTCTTCATGTGGCTGAATGGCCCTCTCTTCCTGGAGTAACAGTCTTGCAAGCTCACCAGGCACTTCGCAATCATCTTCACCTTCGTCTTCGGCTAAGTTGATCGGATTTTCGAAGTCATAACTGGCAGTAGCAGAGTCGTTACCAGTGAGATCCAGAGTGGATTGAAACCTGTATAAGTGAGTGTGTGTAAATATAGCTGTTTTGCAATATATAAAGAAAGAAAGAAAGGGAGCACAAGATTTGAAATGCGAAAAACGTCCAATGTCTTTATTCATGATATATGGAAATGACAAGTAATAAGCCCTCACAAATGAAGCCACGGTGCCCCGGGTAAGACACCGGGCAATAAAGTTTCAATTTATTGTTCATTACAAATTAAAAACAAAGGAATTCATTACTGAGTAACAAAAGTAACAGGTATGTGGTCCTTTGCAGTCCAATTATTTAGTCCACCATCGGTCGTCGGGTAGATCCATCTATCAAACTCTGATTCCTTCGCATCGCCTTCAATAGCATTCACTCCCGGGTTGGTGATGAACACGGGAGGTCTTCCGATCCTCGCTTTGCGTACAACCCTCTGAGCCTCTTTTTCAATCACAGCCCAGGCATCCTTCAGGGAAGCCGTCTTCAAAGGAAAGTCTTCTTCAATTACTGTCTCTGCTGACGCCAATGTTGAAGGTACCTTTTCAAAATGTTGAAAGGGGGTTTCAATGAACTCCCCGTCCATCTCTATATACCGGAATGAGTTCAGATGGCTAACCATGTATTCTTCCTCCCCCTGCACTGTAACAATCTTCCCTCTGACAGGGTATTTGAGCTTCTGGTGTAGAGTGGATGTTACAGCCCCAGCCTTGTGAATCCAAGGTCGACCCAGCAAAAAAGAATAGGATGGACGAATGTCCATCACATAGGACGTTGAATCAAAGACTTGGGAACCAACCCGGATCGGAATATCTACCTCACCAGGTACCATCCTCTTCGACCCGTCAAAGGCTCGGACAACGATGTTACTAGGCTTCAACTCTAAACCCTCACAATCCAACCGGTCTAAGGCCTTCTTGGGCAATACATTCAGTAAAGAACCGGTGTCTACCAATACGTGTGCAAGAGTAGTGCCCCTGCATTCAATGGAGACATGCAGGGCATCATTGTGGTTCTTTCCCTTAGCGGTCAGATCAGCATCCGAGAAACCTAGCCCATTGTCAGCGGTCAAGTTGGCCACACAATCAGTAAATTGATCCGCAGACGTCTCTTGTGGCACATGGGCCGTCTTCAGAAATGAAATTAGGGCCTTGGCATGGGCCTCTGAGCATAACAGCAGTGATAGAATGGAGATCTTAGAGGGGGTGTGCCCCAGCTGTTCAACGATGTTGAAATCGCTCTTCTTGATGATCTTAAGGATTTCCTTCATCTCTTGCTGGGAGGCTTCAACATTAACAGTCTTTGGTGCCTCCATCTGGGCAGGCACATCAGCAATCCCTTTACCCCGAGTGTCAGATGACTCGGCAGCAGGGGTAGAAACTTGATCAGGAGGAGAAACAGGCGCACTTGTAGGCGTTATAATAAGAGGTCTTCGGATGACTGGTGGCGCAATGTCAGGCGAGAAGAACCTGCCACTGCGAGTAACTTTAGCGGGACCGGTGATGTTACTGATACCGGTACTGGTGTTGAACTCCTGCTTTACTCCAAGCACATACACATCTGCCCCATAGTGCCATGGGACAGCCTTGTCAGATTTATAAGGGAGGGGCTCCAGAACAGTAATGATAATAGGTGCAACAGACATGATTTTGACTGGCTTCCTCGGGGGAGCCTTGGTAGGATTGTTGAAAATGGTGACGACGGATACTTCTGCAGTAGGAACAAGAGGAACAACAGTCTTTTTGAACAAGATTTCTTTGCTATCCATCAGGTTTTGGACGCCTGATTTCAGCAATGGACAACCAGCAGGGGAAACGGCACACAGAAGGCAACCCTTGCTACAACCCGGAAATAAACTGGCTAGCAACAGGTTCCTCTTGACAGTCAATAAAGGGGTAGCAACATCATCCACATAAACGACATACAGGTCTTCCTCAATAGCATTTACTCCATGCTGGGGCATAGGATCAGTCACAACGTTGGGCCTCTCGGGCGCCTCAAACTGTATTTCCTTGGCATCGATAAGGTCCTGGACCTTATTCCTTAGGGCCCAGCAATCATCAGTAGAATGCCCCGGGCTATCAGAATGATAAGCACAGTGGGCGTTTGGATTATACTTCGAAGAGGTTGTGTTCACCACCTTCGGAGCTTCTCTGACGGTTACCAAGTTGGTCGATAGCAGCTGCGGCAAGATCTGCGACAAGGTCATACTAAGCCGAGTATATTCTCTTCTGGGTCTCTCACCCCTTGGTTGGTTAGGTTGCCGAGGAGCGGCAGCAGGCTTTGCAATTACCACCGTGTTGACAGCTTGGCGGCGTTCTGGTTTATTTTTCCTTCTGGGGCCATACACAGCACTGGCTTCCTTTTTGAAAGGCTTTTTCTCAGAACTTGAGGACGCACCTTTCTGTATCTTCCCTGATTTCATACCAGCCTCTATCCTTTCCCCAGTCAGAATGAGATCTGTAAACCCTGTAGACGAATTGCCAATGAGATGATTGAAGAACGGCCCGGATAGGGTCCCCAAGAAGATGTCCACTAGTTCACGGTCGGTTAATGGCGGCTGCACCCTGCCAGCCAGGTCCCTCCACTTCTGCGCATACTCTTTAAAACCTTCTCCCGATCCTAGCGACATACCCTGGAGTTGGGTACGTGTAGGAGCGAGGTCGGCATTATACTGATACTGCTTGTAAAAAGCAGTAGCCAAGTCCTCCCAGTTATGAACCTTGGTTCCATCCAGGTGATAGAACCATTCGAGATGAGTCCCTGAAAGACTCTCCTGGAAGAAATGGATCCACAAGTTCTTGTCCATAGTGTATGGTTGGATCTTCCGCACATAAGATCTGAGATGTAGCTTAGGGCAGGACGCCCCGTCATACTTTGCGAAAGATGGTGCTTTGAACTTGTGTGGGATCACCACACCAGAAGATAGACCCAAGTCTCCGAAATCCAAACCAGGCACTTGTTGAATTTCCATGGCATTCAGACGATCCTCTAATTGCTTGTACTTGTCTTCAGCTGGAGGATACTGCTCCTCATTGAAATCAGTCTCGTTGTCAGAGACCACCGGACTAGGAACCCTTCCCCCTTGGGGACTGCCCTTCCCTACAGAAGAACCAGCTTGATCAACCTCATTCTGCAGTGTGTTACCAAACCTCCGGCCAGTGTTGAATAGTACAGTTCTCTTGTTCTTCTTCTTGACCAGCAGAGCCTTCAATTCCTCTTGACCTTGGGCTAAACTCCTAATCAGCTCTTGGAACTGGGCGTTCTGAGCCTGGAGGGCCTTGATGGGTTGCTCAGTAGATGATTCAGGATTCATGATGGCGAGCTGAAATAAACAGTGAAGAAGATTAAACCACCTGTAAAAAAGAGTACATGCTATGCACATGATGCATGATATGCTGTTTATGCAATGCATTCAAGGGTTCGAAAGTTCAAATTTATTATAGACAAAAAGGAACACATGTTATCATTAAGAAATAATTGTTCAGTACATCAAAGCCTCATGGGCAAAAATTACAAAGTAAACTAATCCCAAAAGACACTGCGCATCCTCTTTGGAGCTATGTAAGTGTTGAGAGTCTTTTCCTCGTGCAGTAAACGGGTGAGCTCCAAGACCTTCTTCTCACTGGTATGTAGACTGGACTAAAGAGAATTCCGTTCTTCCTTAAGCTGGATCCAGCTCTTCTGCATTTCTTCCCAGGATGTAGGCATGTCAGGATGTTGAATGGTGTACGAGACCTCCCCTTCCAACACTGGCTCTTTGATCACAGGGAGAACATGAGGATATGGCATCACTAACTTCTGGGAGCGGGCTCGTACCCACTTGAGATAAGGCTCCAACGGGATGGAGTTCCTGTGCCCCAGTGTCCTGCTGTCTACCTTGCTGGGCATCCTCCAAGCTCTGATAAATCTTTGGCGAAGTCCTTGTGCATCATTGTCGAAGTCAAAAACTATGTCAGGAATTAAAATGTCATGGGGGCCATCCCTCCGAGCATATCCAAACTGTCTCAAGGACAGACAGGGGTTGTAAGTAATACCTCCTCTGATTCCAAGTAAAGGAACATTAGGAAAATCCCCGCAACGATCAATGATAGTGACATCCTCTCTGGACCGAGAACACCAATGTATATCTGCATGTGTAAGAGTCATCAATCGTTGTGACCATCTCAAACCCCGCTCGTTCTTCAAAACTGATTGTGGAAGGTGCGAAATAAACCACCTTCCCAGGAGAGGAGTGCAACACATAAGAACACCTCTTTTTCTCATGGTTCGAGTGTAACATGAGTGAAGGATGTCCCTAAGCAACGTAGGTATAGGATTCCTGGACATGAAGATCTTGACAGCATTGATATCTATAAGCTGATCGGGATTTAGGAACAACACCAACCCATAGACAAGGAGGGCCACAACTTCTTCAAAGGCTTGTAGGTCAAGGGAGTTCCAACATTCTTGGGCCTTCTCAAACAGAAACTTGGCCAAGAACCCTTTGATACCACTTCTAACTTCCCAATGTCCCTTGATGTCAGATGGTTATAGGTGTAATGCTTTAGCAATCTCTTCAAGTTTGGGTTCCCTTTCCGTACCATTGTAGGGTAGTTGACTAAGGATAGGGATCTTCAGAAGCCGAGAGAACTCTTCCAATGTAGGCACCAGTTGATAATCCAGGAAAGTAAATCAGTGATGCAGAGGGTCAAAGAACTGAAAGAGGACCTTTATCATATCTTCCTCAATGTTGGTGTTGACCAAGCTGATGAGTCTTCCATGTTTCTCACTGAAAGAAGAGCTCTCAGGAATCCTGGATATGAGTTCCTTAAGCTGAGGAGGGATCCTTACAAGGCTGATCTGAATTGTCTTTCTGCGGATAGTTTCCATGTCCTACAAAACAAGAACAAAGATGAAGATTCGAACCCCTGAAGTGGTTAGTGAATGCATATGATGCTGTATGATGTTATGATGCTATGATAAAAACACACCACAAGTATTCACAAAAAGCAAACATGGTAAGGCACACAAGTCACACAAGACAGCCCTTAGAGTTCAGGCCAGCATGGGGTCTAGGTATTACCCTCTTGAGGTTGGTGGGCTCAAAACCTGTCCTATCAGAAGTAACCGGGTTCTAAGGATCTCAATATCATTGGATTGTTTTCTGTGTTCATCGTTTCGATTTAGCCACTGAACTGGCGATCGAAATATTCCAAGAAAACAACCCTCAACTGAGTGTAGTATCGAGTATCAACCAACTTCGGACTGCACCAAAGTCTGTTATCTCACTACCCTAAAGAGGTCAGGATGGTTCAATTAAGGTTCCTAAGGTCAGTTGATGCTTCACGACACCATGCGGCGGCCCCGTACTCTCCTTGACTTGACTCAAGGGTTACCGGTACTCACCAAAGTGCCACATCAACGTAGCAGACTGCTTCAACCATGTCGGTATACCCCGCACAGTTCCCTCACAGTCTTGTCGCTACTTTCTAAGAAGGTATCCCCCAGATCCGGGTTAGGATCTATAGAACTCCCAAGACAGAGCCCACAATAATAAAGCAAACAAAACAAAGCAATTGAAAACACAAGTATGAGCTATCCTAAGGTACACCTCACTTTAAAGTATCCCCAGCAGAGTCGCCAGTTCTGTGATCGGTGGAAATAGAACTGACTGTTTTTAGTTGGTTCGCGAAATGTCGCGGAAGCAAGAGTCGCCACCGTCTTTTATTTTCTCCAACATGGACAGGACAAAAGCACAGCAAAATTCCTTATGAGAACGTTTCTCGGTTCGGGAGGTAGATTTATAGAAAGGGAAGGTGTTAGCACCCTTTCTATCCATGGTTATCCATGGGCTCTTAGGTACTTGCTCTTATGTTTTCAAAATGTTTGCTTTTGAACATGTGAGTGGGTTTGAAAAAGTTTCATTAAAAGATTTCTGAATAACTCTTGTACCAGTCCTCAAGAGTGTTTGAAAAATTCGTTTTGAAAGCTCTTTGAAAGTGTCAGTGTGTAAAGGTTTTTGATTTGTTTTGAAGAGAGCAAGTACCCATGAGTCATCTACCTACCCTAAGGAATTAAGCTGTGTAAGAGTCCTTTAGATAGTGCTATCCTACCATTGAGAGGTAGGTAGCACCATCGTTGGAGGTGTTCGGGTCAATTCGATTGTAGGGACATTGTGGTCACCGAAGCAACAGTAGGACACCTTAGAAGCTACCCTTATGTCCTTGATCCTTTTTTAATCCGAGGCAACCATTTCGAGGCAACTGTTTCGAGGCAACTGTTTCGAGGCAACTATTTCGAGGCAACTGTTTCGAGGCAACTGGATCATGGACATAAGGACCGCTAAAACGTCCTGTACTTGACGACCACGTTTCGAAGGCAACGAGTGAGGCGTACTCTAGAAGTGGTGTGTGTATTTCTGTGTTGTTTTCATGTTAATATTTATCTTTGATCAGGGCATTGTGAGCTACGCGTTGTTTTTAATTGACATACATTCTTTCATGCAATTTAGAATTTAAGGATGCGGAAAATTAAAAGACGGAAAGATAAAAGCTACGATATTACAAGGCGCGGGTCTATACATCGCCAAAATACAAAGACCCGTTTTTGATAAAGAATGCGTAAAGTAAAAATGCGGTAAACCTAATTACTATTACATCCGAAAAGCAGTTACATAATAAGAAAAAGAATAACGTGCGAAAGAATTAAAAGGAGGACGTCCGAGGGTTTTGACCCTTTGCTTGAAATTAAATTAAATTAAGACTTGATTAATTATAAAAAAAGAAAGTATTTTTATGTTTTTTTTGTATTTTATGATAATTAAGAAAATTAAAATCAAGATGAAACCCTAATTCTATATATTTTAATTATTAATGAAAAAAATATTAAAGTTACCCTAATTTAAGCTAATTAATTTATTTACATGTTTATTTACAAAAATAATAGTAATTAATAAGAATAAATAATGATAAGAATAATTAATTATGAAAAAGATGAAAGCGTCAAAAACCTAATTCTATGCATTTTTTATTTATTAAGAAAAGTGTTAAAATTAAAACCTAATTTAACTAAGTTAGTTATTGAAATTTATTTACAAAAATATGTTAGTGGTGAAATTAATAATAATTAAATATATTTTATTTTTTGGTTTCTGATTTTTTATTATGGAAAATTATTTTATGGTGAAAAAACAATTAAAACAATTAAAAAGAATTAGAAAAGAAAAGAAAATAAAATTAAAAAGGATGCAAACCAAGGGGGGTTTCAGGCCCAAAGGGGAGGTTAACTGAAGCAATTCTGGCCCAAGAGACAAGGCCTTTGTTTGACTTTCCAGACTGAGTGCACGTGGTTGACTGGGGTATACCCTGGATCTCATTCAGTGGCCCTTGGATTGATCATCATGAGCGCGTGGTAGTCTTAAGCGTGAGTGCGTATGGTAAGGCATTTGATGGAAGCTGCACTAGAACACTTTAAGACAAAAATCAAGAATTATATGGGGGGACCTGGGAATCGAACCCAGGTCCCAGCACTCACCAAGTGTGTCATCCACCAACTGAGCTTCCAAACGCTTTTGTTAAATATTTACACAACAAATATTATATAGAAAAACAAATATTAATGGTATGAAACAAAAAAAACGCGCTAAAGTTTAAATGCTCCAGTCACAATATGCCACGCATGCTTCGTCTTCGTTTGTACCTGTAACATGAATAAGATAGCGGGGGTTTTAAACCCCCACAAACTGAAAGTCCTGAAAATAGCGATTAGAAGAGGAGGAAATATAAAAAGGGCGCGATAGGCTTAATGGTTTCGTCTTGTTGCAACGATTTTGTCCATACAGGTTTGGTGGTCCAATTTTACAATATATGAAAACCCCCAATATTGAAGTTCTGAAACCCTAGATATCTCTCATGGCAGATTTTGATACAGGATGCTATAATGCAATTAAACCGTATCATTAGCTTCAGAATGTTCCTGTGAATACAAAACAACCAACAATATGCATCAAATGCGCATGAATTATGATATGAATTTCTGGAAAATATGGCAAACCGTATGGCTTATGTTCTTCGATTCCTTGCGCGTTTGGACTGGTTCCTGATGCTAGTAGACTCCTGGAAGGTCTAGCAATGTGTTAGAATCCTTTTTAGGCCTTGAATTGTACTGCAAGTATGAAATCAGTTTCAAGTTTTTTCTCTATTTTTTGCAAATTGGTTATGAGTTTTCAGCAGCTTTTTCGTGTCCTTTGCACTAGGGTTCACTTGTGCCTTTGTATGTGAAGCAAATTAGGTCAAAACCTTGGCCCAAAAGTCCATGAATTAATGTTTCATATCTTTGATTTTCACCATATATTTTTCAATCTTTTTCCATGAAAACTTTGCCAATTATGGAAGATCTTGTCCCCTTGAGTGATGCACGAAATCCTTAGCATGTGTGGAGTATATTTGCTGCATAAAAAGATTTGCCAACCATTATTTGATATTTTTCTACAATTGAAACCAATTAAAAGAATTAATAATAATAAAAATTCAATTAATTAATTAAAAATAAGAAAATAAATCATTTTGAGCTCAATGGGTCGTGCATAGGCTTTGGGTAATGATTCAAGGAAGAATTTGAGGCCCATTAGCAAATTTGAAGCTTTTTAGGCAAAGTTGACTTTTGAAAGTTCCCAAAAATTTCCCAACTTCTCCAATGCATATCTTGCTCAATTTTGAAGCTATGAACATGTTCTTGGACATTTTGGAAAGGTCTTGGAGTCCTATAACCAATGCCTTTGGTCCCATGTCATTTTGAGTTACCAATCTCAAGTTATGGTCTTTGACTTAAAGTGCCTTTTTGTTGACTTTTGAAAATGACCTATAATGTTGAAATTGATAACTTTTTGTGAGAGCATTTCTTGGACTTGAAGTGTGAAGATGAGTTGTAGGAAATGTCATCCCCTTCAAAATGAGCTTTGGATGGTATTTTTCTGATAAACCATGAGGAAGTTATGCCCTGGTCAATTTGCAGTTGACTTTTCAGCTGTCCAAAAATAGAAACTTTTGCATCTTGAGACTTTTTGAGCCATGCTTGTGGAATCATGATCAAGAATTGATCAAATGATGATTGTGGCTTCAAAATGAGATGTTGACCAAAATTTTTGACTTTTGACTGTCAAATGACCATTTTGCCCCTGCAGTTGACTGTGGAGCATTTAGGGTTTTTGACTGTGCAACTTGATGCTGTGAGTCTTACAACTTGACATATGGATGCTTGACAATGTATATGAGCATATGGGACTTGATTGAGCCCTTGAAAATCTCATTTTCTTTGCAAGAACCAAAACCCTAATTTTGACTGTGTTAGGAGGCAATTGGACTGTGCAACCCTTGAGAGAGTTTGAATCATCTGGAGATTGATCTTGGCAAATCTTGAAGAATATGGGAGGGAAAATTTTGGGGTACAACAGGTAAGTTGAAAGAAGGAACCCGTGTAGGGTTTCCTGATGATGAGTCCGTGTAAAAATGCATCTGAAATTGAGAAGGAACCGGTGTAGGGTTTCCTGATGATGAGTTCGTGTAAAACTGCATCTGAATTTGAGACTTCCAACAGGTGATGAAGGAATTTTTGAACGACCTTGGTTTTGACATTCGAATGCCCCAAGTGATGGTGAGGGAGACTTGTTGAAATCTTGACTGGACTACCCCAGGTGAACTGAACTTTGAAAGATCTGTTGAAACCTTGACTGGACTGCCCCAGGTGAACTGAACTTTGAAAGATCTGTTGAAACCTTGACTAGACTGCCTCAGGTTAATTGAGCTTTGAAAGATTTTGTTGAAATCTTGACTGGACTTCCCCAGGTTAATTGGGTAGTGACATGTCATGCCCCCTTGTTGATAGGAGATTTATCTTTGGAAGTGTCATCCTTCTTGAAGTGATTTTGTTCACTGAGAGAGCTTTCGTTCATCGGATATTCGTTGTGTGAATTTCTCCGCTGTCAAATAAATAGCCAAATGCAAACAGTGATATTCAAGTAATGCAAAGTTTATGTTTGTCTCGAAGTTTTGAAAAATGCATTTTTTAGCAGAAAACTTTTTATAAGACAAAATCAACACAAGATTTTAGAGCAAAGCCTTACAGGAGTCAGGATACCTTTTGTAACAGTATGCTTTCGACCTAACCCATGCTTCAATTAGGACTTTCGAAGGGTTGTAATGTGGCTTGGTTTAAGGTTTAAGAAACAAATGATAAAGGCCCAAAGTATATTTGCACCCCCCCGCTCTTCGTGATGTTCTTCAACCCTAGGCTCAGTTAATTTGTGCGTCGAACTCCATTCGAATTTGGAACGACCTTCACACCAATTGAATTTGGAGGGCAGTCATCCTCTCCTTTTTTCTTTTGCAACATTTTTCATGTTGTTTGAGGATTTGTAATGACCTCTTTCTTTATTTGTTATCCCTAACTTTTGCCTGACTGTTCCTGTTTTCGAGATTATAGTCAGCGGGATGCCCCAACTTTCTTAAGCCTCCTTTATAGGTTTTGGCTTAGTGGGCTTTTTTTTTTTTTTTTTTTTTTTGAGAAGTAATGACTGCCTATGAGATAAGGAACCATCACTGTCTTTTGATTCCAAAGGAATGTCTTTCTTTTTTTTTTATGTTGTTCGTTGTATTACGAACTGAGAGTTTGCGACTTTAATGCGCACCTTTTTTGAATTAACTGAGAGACTACCCCGCCCCAGGTTTAAATCAAAGGTTTCAATTTGTTTAGAACAGGAAACTCCTACTTCTTTGGCTCGAAGGGGTTGACTAGGGATTATCTTCCTTATAACTCCAGTGTTTGGGAATTGAAAGAAATGCCTGTACATCATCAGCAAGGTCTGTTCAAAAGTATACTGTATGAGATTATGGTATTGTTTCGTCATCCTCCCTCTAAAGGCCTGCAGCTTTTTATCAAGAGTTAAATATCATAAAGAAAACATAAGAGTAGTGAAAACGAATGGATGAATTCAAGACAAACATATGCAATGCATTAATGAAACAGAGTTTGACATCAACAGATAATTGTTTGAATAACAAAGAGATTACAACTTCAAAATTCAAATGGAACAAAAGTCTCTCAGTTCGAGATTTGTCATTTCAGGTGGAGAAACCCTTAACGGAAGATTTTCATCTCGCCATCTGGCATGAATCTCAGCACTCCAATGTCAATCAGATCTTGAATCTTGTTCTTCAAGGCCCAACAGTCATCGGTGTCATGTCCCAGACTATAGGAGTGGCATACACAAAATGCGTCGGGATGATAGTTAGGAGCTGAGGTATTGGGCTTCCGAATAGGATCCCTCAAAGCAGTCAGATTGACCTCCAACAAGCGCTCTAGTATTAGAGATGATGGTATGTCAGTCTCAGTGAACTGTCTTCCCGACGTATTTTGCTTACGCCGATTACCCCGTCGACGTTGACGAGGTTGTTGATGAGCTTGTGACCCTGAAGCAAGTAGAGGAGCCTTCCCATTGTCTTCTTGTCTCAAAGGGGGTTGAATGGTAACTTGCTCTTCAACCTCAGATGTTTGTCCCACCTGGTTGTCCCGAAGCAATTGGTTGACGAGAACCCTGAGCTCCTCTTATCTTTGAGCTAAGTCCTGGATGAGAGCCATCTGGCCCACCAGTTGTCCCATCATTTGGATCCTCATTGTTGCAAGCTCAAACTGCAGCTCTTCCAACTGATCACTCTTGGCATTGCTTGAACTCCCCTAGACCATGCCCCTTGTGAGGAGAGCTTTCACTTCTTCTTGCCCCTGGGACAGGTTCAAGAACATTTCCTGAAGTTGAGCATTTTGGTCATGGATATCCTTGACAGTCCTCTCTAGAGCCATCTCTTACTGAAATAAACAGTAGGAAAATAAGGAAACCTGAAAAAGGAAAAATTGTCATGATGCAATGCATGATATGTGGATGCATGTTTTCAAGGATCTCTTGGGGTAAACACAAGAGAAAGTTAGAGGTTGAACTCCGATCTTTGATTGGAGAACTTTGCACCGGTGGATGTCTTTCCATGAGAATCAAGCTCACCATGTCAAGTGGGTCATAGCCCCTGATTCAAGTTGTTGCACTTGATCTCTGATGGCATTTGTTTAGAGGAGAAACCTCTTGCCCCTTGGTATACGTCTGGTTCAACGTGACCCTGCATCAAAAGACCCTCGAGATCCTTGAAATGGTTATCGAAAATGCTATGGTATGATGTTATGATGTTATGTACATGTATGCAAAAGCAAGTAAGTGTATATACAGGTAATCATATTCACACAAAGCAAACAAGTCCTCATGTTTAGGCTTGCATGGGGTTTGTAGGTAAGTACCCTCTTGAAGTTAGTTGGCTCATCCTGTCCTAAAAATAAAAACCGGGTTCTAAGGAGCTCAATATCATTGGATTATTTTCTGTGTTCATTGTTTTGGTTTAGCCACTTAACTGGCGACCAAAATATTCCAAGAAAACAGCCCTCAATGAGTGTAGTATCGAGTATCTACCAACTTCGGACTGCACCAAAGTCGGTCATCTCACTACCCCTAAAAAGGCTAAGATGGTCAATTAAGGTTCTAAGAGTTCGTTAGTGCTTCAAGACATCACTCAGCGGCCCCGTACTCTCCTTGATTGAACTCCAGGGTTACCGGTACTCACAAATATGTCGCACTAACATAGCTTATTGCTTCAACCATGTCGGTATACCCCACACAGTTCCCTCGTAGTTTTATTGCTATTTACCTAAGAAGGTGCCCCCAAATCCGGGTGTAGGATTTACAACAAACCAAAACAAGGACCCAAAAAGTAAAGCAATCCAAGCAATCAAAGCAAGTATGTAAAGGTGATCTAAAACCCTAAGGTAACCCCACTTTTAAATCATTCCCCAGCAGAGTCGCCAGTTCTGTGATACGGTGGGAGAACTGACTTGGGTTTTGCGTTTGTTTTCGCAAATGTTTCGGTTTAGCAAGAGTCGCCACCGACTTTTTATTTTATCCTAAGGAAAGGTTAAAAAGCACAGGAAAAACCTTTGATATGTTTCCGTGGGTTCGGGGGGTAGATTATGAAAAGGGAAGGTGCTAGCACCCTTTTCATCCATGGTTATCCATGGGCTCTTAGTTACTTGTTTTAGATCACTTACCTTGATTTTCAATTGTTTGAAATGGTGCTTTCAATTGTTTGAAATGGTGCTTTGTGTGTGGTTTTGAAAATGTTTTGAAAAAGATGCCTTGTCTAGGCAACCCTTGTAACAATTCTTTACTCGAATGTTTTACAAAAGGTGTTTGTCTTTTTGAAAAGATGTTTCAAGGTTTTTGAAAGTTGTTTTGAAAGTTGTGTTGTGCAGTGTGTTTTGAAAGTAGGCAAGTGTGTTTTGCAAGTTTGATCAAGTAACTAAGAGTGGTCTACCCCTAAATTTACTCAAAGATCTTTCCTATGTTTTAACCCTTTTAACAGTATTGTTCCACCATTGTATTTGGTGGACAATCTTGTGTTAGGATGTTAACGGGACGGGCGCGGGTCATCGTTTAGACCATGAAGGCAATAGTGTCAAGTGTCTTTGGCAATTTTCCTTGAGGGACTATGATCGTTTCGTTTAGGCAACTTCGAAGGCGTCATCGAGGGACTATGATCATTTGATTTGTTTTTGTTTTACCAAATAACTCTACATGCAACATGGCCCATTTTGGAAGGCAATAAGCGGGATTACCCTAGGGGTGCAAGTGTGAATTGTGTATTGGTTTTCATGCATTTGTCTTGTATTAGGTTATCTAGCGGTTGATTTTGAATCTTCGCATACAAACCCTAATTACTATACAGTATATAGAAAGCGATAAATTGTGGGAATTTAAAGTCTAAGCTATTACAAATAAGTATCCGGGGATGGGGGTACAAATATTTACAATTGGGGATGAGTCTTATCAGGATAGTAGTGTCCGAATAATATTTACAACCAAATCGAATCGCATTCTCAATGTAAAATATAGCAATGTATAAGAATCAAAGAGAAATAAAAGTAATTTGTGAGAGTGTGTGTGATTATTTACTCATGATGCAAATATGTATTTATTAAGTATTATTATCTTTTTTGTGTTTTTGTTAATATGTACAAATAAAAGTTTTAATGAAAAGAAAATTTTAACTTAATAAAAAATCTATTGTTTATGTATTTTGTTAATGTTTTAAAGTTTATGTAAAAAAAAATAAAATAAAAAAGATTTATTAAAAAGAGTTTTAAAAATCTATTAACCCAATTAAATCTAATATTTACATATTTTAGGTATAATAAAAATATTGTTAAAATAAATTTATTATGAAAAATTAATATATTATTTATTTAACAAAGAAAAGAATTAAGTTATCTAAAAAGAAAATAAAGTGATAAAAATAGTATTAGTTTGAAGTAAACAAAAAAATAAAATAAATAAAAAAGGGTAAAAAGATTGAATGGGCTTGGTGTATATTGTTTGGCCCAAACAAAAGAGCAAACAAAGCCAGAGAAGGGGGGTGAGGCGCCTGAATCAATTGGGCCTAAGGAGTTTTTGTACATGGGGCAGGCCCAACCGGGTTTTACAAAGAATTTGGGGCTTGTTTGTCTCATTTAGAACTAGGGTTACAGTTTGGCCTAGAACGGCGCTCTCATCTTCTCCTTCTTTGCCTCGTTTTCAAACAAAGGTTATTGATGCTCTCCACTTCGCCTCCGGCCACTAGAGTACCACCTCCACCGTTTCCTCCCTAAGATCGTTCAGACAGTGATGAAAAGAGAAGGTATTGATCTCTGCTTTTTTTTTCTTTCATGTTTTAGGGTTTTGAAAACTTATCTCTTGCATGTTCTACTTCTTACATGTTATTGACTTTTATGTGTTGTTTGTGTTCATGAGGTATATTAATGGACTGAAGTAGAAGGCGATACCTTTGGAGGGTTTGTCTTTGGGGAAAGGACGGAGGTGGACCGGCGGTATCCTCAGGCGGCCGGAGGCGAGGACGCAATGATAAAGGCTTCCTGGTACTTGTATCTTGCTTTAGTTTAATGGTTTTATGATGATAGTATTGCAATCTGAAAAACCTAGGGCCTCTGCTTCTGAAACTTCTTTTCCTCTTCTGCTTGCTTCTGATTGCTTATACTTCTGGCTTTTTTACTCGATGATGAACTCAGTTCTGAGAGTTTGGGATTTGTTTGCTCAATGATGATGAAATTAAAACTGAGATGCTTCAGTGTTGCTTTTGACTTTTTTCCTCTTCCTTCTTATCAATGATGATTGCTCTGAGATATTTTGCTTCAGTTATTGTTTGGCTTTGGCTTGGTTGGAAATGAGCTTTGGCTTTGTTGTGATATTTGGTTTGGACTTGATTGAAAGCTTTTGTTGAAGGTTTATCAGTTTGCTTTGACAGGCTTAAGGTTTAGGCTTCAGGCTTGTATGGCTTGATGTATTATGCAGGTTTGTGATTTTGTTTGGAGTTTATGTGTTTGGTAGCTGTAACAGGTTTGGATGGCTTGAGGTTACAGGCTTCTGGTTTGAGGTTTGCTGTAATGGTTTTGACAGGCTTCAGGCTTGAGCAGGTAGTTTGGTTTTATACTGGCTTTGTGCAGTTTGTAAGCTTATGGAGGCTGATATGTTTTGCTCTAAGGCTTGTGTTATGCTTGATCTGTATTTTCTGGTACAGGCTTAAGGCTTGATGTTTGAAGCAGGTTACAGGCTTGGCTTGAGGTTGCAAGCTTGCTTCTGTAATTGTTTTGCCAGCTTGGTGGTTTTGAGGCTAGCTTTTTGAAGTTACAGCTTGGGAGCTTGTGTTCTCTTTTTATGTGTATTCTGCCTCCTTTTCTTGTTCTGATAACTCTTTGTTTTATATCTTTTAAGCCTAAGCCTGCAAAACTGTAAGCCTTCCCCTTCTCTCTCTCTTTCCTCTCTCCACAGATAAAAAGCATTTTTTATTGCTTTAGACTGTACTTACTCTGAAAAAGTGTGGCCTGGAAAATGATGATACTTTGCAATATTACTTGCCTTTTGTCTTTCCTCTGCATCTTGTACTTGTCCCAGATTTTCTGCATTGCTTTGATATCTTGTTAACAGCCTTTTGACAGTTTGACAGCTTTGCACTTGGTTAGGCATTTTTTTCAGTTTGCATATGTGTAGTTCAGTTTGGACTTTGTAATTTGTTTGGCATTTCAGTTTGTCCATTTTGACATTTTTGTTGACACTTTGCAATTTGAAATTATGCAGCCTTGTACATTTAATTAATTCCAATGCTTGCAAGATAATTTTCTATCCCTCTTTGTGAACCAAGAGTCCTCTTGTGATTTGCAGAGAGGGTGAACAAACTGATTCCGGCCAATCACTTTTAATGATGAGTCTTAAATTAACTGTCTGCCTTTGATTTCATCTGTGTTGACTTCTTTTCTTTTCTTTTTTGTTTTTGCAGATGAAAATCAATTGAGCAATGGGGAGCAGCAGTAGAAGATGAAGATTTAGGAGATTTAGGATATAGTTTTTTAAATTACCTTTAATCATTGTAATAAATATTATTATAAATACTTATAAATAAAATTACTTGTATTTAAATAACACTTGTACCAATATTTAAAAATAAATAAAAGTCTTTTTTGTCAGATATCCCTTTTATAATTCTTATGCATTTGTTTATTTAATCATTTATATTTCTTGAATTATAATAATTGGAAATTATCCAATAATTTTAACTTAAAAATTATAAATAATCGATAAACGTCCAACGTTCCGAATAACCAAAGCATTGCACAGTTAAACAACAAACATCCACATGTCCTTTTTCTCACTGATCAAACTTAAACTTCAAACCTCCAATCAGAAGTCTCAACCCATGTCCCAGAGCCAATTGAAAAGAACTGCAGAATCAGTTCCTTCTGAGAATGCGCGCGCAAACCCTAATTCTTGATTTATCGTCAAAGAAACATCCGCCTGATCAAAACCTGAGCCAACTCAACCAAACCCTAACAATCTTCTATAACTGATTCAAAATCAATAAAAACCCTAATTTTGTTTGACTGATAAGAAAAGTCTGTTTGACCGGTTCTTGAGCCAATTTGAAAAATCAGGAAAAGCCCAAAGCTGTGATTTCTTGTGAAAAAGAGGAAGGCAAATTTTGGGGTACAACAGTTGCCCCTGTTCAATCTTCTTGAACCTGAAGAGTTAGATTGGCAATCTTGCCGTTAGCGACTCAAAGGTAAAAGGAGATTGGACACTAGAGTGCCCAAAAAAATTTGCACTCGTCGAAGCGTAATTTTGATGGAATGGGCTTAAAGATGTCATTTGGTGATGGGCTTAAAGATGCCATCTGGAGATGTGACAGGGGGATGGGCTTAGAGATGCCATCTGGAAATTGCTGGTAGGAGGATGGGCTTAGAGATGCCATCTGGAAATTGCTGGTAGGAGGATGGGCTTAGAGATGCCATCTGGAAATTGCTGGTAGGAGGATGGGCTTAGAGATGCCATCTGGAAATGTTTGTTGAACTCTATGTCATTGGTGAGTGGGTGAGTATCAGAAAGGTATCCATGTTTTGGAACATCTCTGAACTGGGGGTCTGAATAAGCAATAGATTGACATCCGTATCTGGAAGCATCCGTAAACTGTTTTTCAAAAGTTGCATCTGAACAAGCGATAGATTAACATCCGTGTTTGGAGAATCCGTAAACTGTTTTCAGAAGTCTTGAATCTGAACAAGCGATAGGTTAACATCCGTGTCTGGAGAACCCGTAAACTGTTTTCAGAGGTTGAAGAATCTGAACAAGCGATAGGTTAACATCCGTGTCTGGAGAACCCGTAAACTGTTTTCAGAAGTCTTGAAGTTGAATAAGCGATAGAGCAGCATCCATGTTGGGAAGCGTCCGTAAACTGTTTTCAAAAGTTGAGTCTGAACAAGCGATAGATTAACATCCGTGTTTGGAGAATCCGTAAACTGTTTTCAGAAGTTGAAGAATCTGAACAAGCGATAGGTTAACATCCGTGTCTTGAGAACCCGTAAACTGTTTTCAGAAGTCTTGAAGTTGAATAAGCAATAGAGCAGCATCCATGTTGGGAAGCGTCCGTAAACTGTTTTCAAAAGTTGAGTCTGAACAAGCGATAGATTAACATCCGTGTTTGGAGAATCCGTAAACTGTTTTCAGAAGTTGAAGAATCTGAACAAGCGATAGGTTAACATCCGTGTCTGGAGAACCCATAAACTATTTTCAGAAGTCTTGAAGTTGAATAAGAAATAGAGCAGCATCCATGTTGGGAAGCGTCCGTAAACTGTTTTCAAAAGTTGAGTCTGAACAAGCGATAGATTAACATCCATGTTTGGAGAATCCGTAAACTGTTTTTAGAAGTTGAAGAATCTGAACAAGCGATAGGTTAACATCCGTGTCTGGAGAACCCGTAAACTGTTTTCAGAAGTCTTGAAGTTGAATAAGCAATAGAGCAGCATCCATGTTGGGAAGCGTCCGTAAACTGTTTTCAAAAGTTAACTCTGAACAAGCGATAGATTAACATCCGTGTTTGGAGAATCCATAAACTGTTTTCAGAAGTCTTGAATCTGAACAAGCGATAGGTTAACATCCGTATCTGGAGAACCCGTAAACTGTTTTCAGAGGTTGAAGAATCTGAACAAGCGATAGGTTAACATCCGTGTCTGGAGAACCCGTAAACTGTTTTCAAAAGTCTTGAAATGGAGAAGGAACCGGTGTAGGGTTTCCTGATGATGAGTCCGTGTAAAACTGCATTTGAAATTAAGAAGGAACTGGTGTAGGGTTGTCTGATGATGAGTCCGTGTAAAACTGCATCTGAAATTGAGAAGGAACCGGTGTAGGGTTGTATGATGATGAGTCTGTGTAAAACTGCATCTGAAATTGAGAAGGAACCGGTGTAGGGTTGGCTGATGATGAGTCCGTGTAAAACTGCATCTGAAATTGAGAAGGAACCGGTGTAGGGTTGTCTGATGATAAGTCCGTGTAGAACTGCATCTTGGATAATTGTTAATGATAGCCTTTTATTCTTATCCTGAAAAGGACAAAATGTTAGCTAAACACAAAGTTATGCTGCATGAAATGTATGATGCAATATATGTTATATCAATGTTTATGATATGAATGTAATGAATGCGCATGTAAGTTGATGAGCTGTCTTGCTGGGGATAGATGAATCCTGGATAGCTGGAGATAATAGAATCTTGACTGCTGTCGGGGAAAGCGAATCTTTGACTGCTGCAGGGGATTGAAAATCCTTTGATTGTTGAAGATGAGACATCCTTTGGACCGCTGTTGGGGAATCGGGAGCTTGTGTTGTATGCCAATCTACTGGGGATTCCTGTCTTGAGGGGATCTTCACTGGAGAATATTTGAATACTCTGTGAGGAACTGAGAATGAGAGTCTTCATTCTGCTTGGGGATTGATAGTTGGAAGTTTTAGCTCCGCTGGGGATTGCAAGAATCTTTTGATTGCTGCAGGTATTGATCTGGGATCTTGAAAAGGTTGGTCGGGGAGATAGTTGTCCTGGCTGGTTTCAGGTATTGATGTCGGGAATAGGCTTACAGATGCCATTTGGAGATAGGATGGATAGTTACTGGGATGCGGTTAAAGATGTCCTCCAAGAATGATTGTTGAATTGCAATTTGGTAAGTTGAAAGAAGGAACCCGTGTAGGGTTTCCTGATGATGAGTCCGTGTAAAACTGCATCTGAAATTGAGAAGGAACCGGTGTAGGGTTTCCTGATGATGAGTTCGTGTAAAACTGCATCTGAATTTGAGACTTCCAACAGGTGATGAAGGAATTTTTGAACGACCTTGGTTTTGACATTCGAATGCCCCAAGTGATGGTGAGGGAGACTTGTTGAAATCTTGACTGGACTGCCCCAGGTGAACTGAACTTTGAAAGATCTGTTGAAACCTTGACTGGACTGCCCCAGGTGAACTGAACTTTGAAAGATCTGTTGAAACCTTGACTAGACTGCCTCAGGTTAATTGAGCTTTGAAAGATTTTGTTGAAATCTTGACTGGACTGCCCCAGGTTAATTGGGTAGTGACATGTCATGCCCCCTTGTTGATAGGAGATTTGTCTTTGGAAGTGTCATCCTTCTTGAATTGATTTTGTTCACTGAGAGAGCTTTCGTTCATCGGATATTCGTTGTGTGAATTTCTCCGCTGTCAAACAAATAGTCAAATGCCAACAGTGATATTCAAGTAATGCAAAGTTTATGTTTGTCTCGAAGTTTTGAAAAATGCGTTTTTTAGCAGAAAACTTTTTATAAGACAAAATCAACACAAGATTTTAGAGCAAAGCCTTACAGGAGTCAGGATACCTTTTGTAACAGTATGCTTTCGACCTAACCCATGTGTTGTACCCCAAAATTTTCCCTCCCATATTCTTCAAAGTTTTGACAAGCATCACCTCAAATGGTTCAAAGTCTACTCAAGGGCTACACAGTCAAGCATCCTCCTAAGCCAGTCAAATTAGGGTTTTGGTTCTTGCAAGGAAGTTGAGGTTTTCAAAGGCTCAATCAAGTCTCATATGCTCATATACATTGTCAAGCACCTACATGTCAAGTTTCAAGGCTCACAAGGTCAAGTTGCACAGTCAAAAACCCTAATTGCCTCACAATCAATTGTAGGGGCAAAATGGTCATTTGGCATTCAAAGTCAAATTTTTTGGTCAACATCTTATTTTGAAGCCACAATCATCATTTGGTCAAGTCTTGACCATGATTCCACAAGAATGGCTCAAAAATCATCAAGATGCAAAAGTTTCTATTTTTGGACAGCTGAAAAGTCAACTGTAACTTGACCAAGGCATAACGTTTTCATGGTTCATTAGAAAAATCCCATCCAATGCTCATCTTTAAGGGGAAGATATTTCCTACAACTCATCTTCACATTCCAAATCCAAGAAATGCTCTCACAAAAAGTTATCAATTTCAACATTATAGGTCATTTTCAAAAGTCAACAAAAAGGCACTTTAAGTCAAAGACCATAACTTGAGATTGGTAAATGAAAATGACATTGGACCAAAGTCATTGGTTAGAGGACTTCAAGACCTTTCCAAAATGTCAAAGAACATGTTCATATGATCAAAATTGAGCAAGATATGCATTGGAGAAGTTGGGAAATTTTTGTGAAATGGCCAAAGTCAACTATCCATGAAACTTCAATTTTTGACAAAAAGGGCCCACTTTTTCCACTTGATTCAGCTATGCCATGCCACCCACGTGTCCCATGTTTTATTTCAAGATTTAAAATTAATTTTTCTATTTTTATTTAATTTTATTTGATTTAATTCATTTTAAATCTTTAAAATTCAAATAAAAATCAAAGAAATTAATTAAGGGATATCTTGTGTTTTGAATAGCCTTGATGCATCATGAAACACATACCAATTTCGTGTACATCCTATTTCAAGCATGAAATTCAAAATTGGACAAAAAAGGCAAGTTTCTTCAATGGTGATTATGGCAAAATCAAAAACTTCATGGCAATGGTTAAAGGCTCCTTATTGTGACTGATTCTCATTCAGAATCTTATATGCAAGCCTCTCCAATAGAATTCATGACCTAGAACTCTCTCAAACGGCCAAACAAATTTCCAAAATTCCAAAGAAAAGTGTGAAACTGAAATCTCACTTGCAGCATAATTCAAACCTCCCTTTTGATCCAAACACATTCCTTACACCCCCATGAATCATTTGCAGCCAAGAACAAGCCAAAAACCTCAAGAACTCGTGCTACATAAGTCATACGGTTTACCTTCTTTTTCAAAATCACAATCATCCATTCATGCGTTTTTAACACTTTTTATTGATTGCATTGTGCTCACAGGATCCATACGAAGCTTTCCATATAATTCAATTTGATTATGGTGCCTTAAAACGCAAAGTACCATTGTTGAGTTCTAGGTTTTTCAGAGCTTGCATATTGGGGCTTTTCTTATACTGCAAAATTAAGCCCCCAGGCATACATGGTTGAAATCAGCATGACAAGACGAGTCTAAAACATACCTCGCGCCCTTTTTATATGCAATGAGTGCCTAGTCGCTATTTTTCACAGTTTTGTTTTGTGGGGGTTCAAAATCCCCGCTACTTGTTCTTTGTTTGCAGGAACAGATGAAGAAGACAATGCGTGGATGGACATGATTGGCAGATTCAAATGGGCGCGCGCGTTTCCTTTTGATTCAGCATATAGTGCGCTTATTTCATATATTCTTTTTTTCTTATTATGTTTACAAACAAACGCGCTTGGTTCAGTGGTTGGAGACGTGGCTAGGCATCATTGGGACCTGGGTTCGATTCCCAGGTCCCCCCATAATTCCAATGTTATTTTTTTCAATACGTTCTTGTGCAGGTTCCCAAACGTTGAACACCATACACCTCACAGATCCAAGCGCCAAGTGGCCTCTCTCATAGATCTGAAGGCCAGGAGGTGGTCCTCACCATGCGCCCAGTCAACTAACAAGCACTGGATTCCAGAGTCAACAGGCTTTGTGCAAAATGGGCCTCACAATTCAATTCAGAACACCCCATTTCTGGCCCATACCTCCCTTTGGTTTTATTATTTCTCTTTATCTCTTTATTTTTTCTTTTCTTTTATAACCTTTTTTTTATTATTAATTATTAGTATTATTAACATAATTTATATTTTCATAAAAAAAAAATCAAAAATAGAATTAATATTATTATTATTATTATTATTATTTTCATATTATTTTTGTAAATAAAATATTAACAACTAAAATAGTTTAATTAGGTCAACTTTAATTTCTTTTTCTTTACAATCAATAAAAATAATTTAGAATTAGGTTAACTTAGAATTTTAATTCTTTTATTTTATTTCATTAAAAAAACATAAAAATACAAAAAACCTTTCTTTTTTTAATTAATTAACTAATTAGTTTAACAATTAGTTTTAATCTCATTTAATAACAAAAAAGACAAAAATTCATTTCTTTTCTTAAAAAGGTCAAAACCGTTAAGGCATTCCCGATTAATTTTTATTCGCGCGCATTTATTTCATTTTTATTATTATGTAATTGCTTTCAAGAATGTAATAGTAAATAGGTTTACCGCTTTATTTAATTTCTCGTACTTATTTACCAAAACGGGTCTTTGTATTTTTGGCGATGTATAGACCCGCGCCTTGTAATAGCGTAGAATTTATCTTTCCGCAATTTACTTTCCGCACCCCTAACTGTTAAATGCATGAAAGAATGTATGTAAATAAAATTAACCCGTAGCTCACAAATAACATGTACAAAAACATTAACTGAAAAACAACACACAAAGCACATGCCACTCCTAGGGTACGCTTCACTCGTTGCCTCGAAACGTGGTCATCAAGTATAGGGTGTCTTAGAGGTCGCCCTTCTGTCCAAAAGATCCAGTTGCCTCGGATAAAAAGGATCTAGGACGTTAGGGTTACCATTAAGATGTCCTACCATTGCTTCGGTGACCACACTGTCCCGATAATCGAATTGACCCGAACACCTCCAACGATGGTGCTACCTACCTCTCAATGGTGGGATAGCACTATCTAAAGGACTCTTACACAGCTTAATTCCTTAGGGTAGGTAGATGACTCATGGGTACTTGCTCTTTTCAAAACAAACAAAACAACTTTTCACACCTTACACTTTCAAAAAAAATTTCAAACAATACTTCATACACTCTTGAGGACTGATACAAGAGTTACCTAGAAGTTTTCAAACGAACTTTTTTCAAAACCCACAAACACTTGAAAAGCAAACAATTTTTGAAAACATAAGAGCAAGTACCTAAGAGCCCATGGATAACCATGGATAGAAAGGGTGCTAACACCTTCCCTTTCTATAAATCTACCTCCCGAACCGAGAAACATTCTCGAATAAGGAATTTTGCTGTGCTTTTGTCCTTCCCATGTTGGAGAACATAAAATACGGTGGCGACTCTTGCTTACCGCGACATTTCGTGAACCAGCTTAAAAAATAGTCAGTTCTATTTCCACCGATCACAGAACTGGCGACTCTGCTGGGGATATTAAAAGTGAGGTGTACCTTAGGAATAGTTCATCATCATGTTTTCAATTGCTTGATCTGCTTGCTTTAATATTGTGGGCCTGTCTTGGGAGTTTCATAGATCCTAAACCGGATCTAGGGGATACCTCTTAGAAAGTAACAACAAACTGTGAGGGAACTGTGCGGGGTATACCGACACGGTTGAAGCAGTTTGCTTTGTTGATGTGGCACTTTAGTGAGTACCGGTAACCCTTGAGTCAAGTCAAGGAGAGTACGGGGACGCCGCGTGGTGTCGTGAAGCATCAACTGACCTTAGGAACCTTAATTGAACCATCCTGGCCTCTTTAGGGGTAGTGAGATGACTGACTTTGGTGCAGTCCGAAGTTGGTTGATACTCGATACTACACTCATTGAGGATTGTTTTCTTGGAATATTTTGATCGCCAGTTCAGTGGCTAAATCAAAACAATGAACATAGAAAACAACCCAATGATATTGAGCTCCTTAGAACCCGGTTACTTTTGATAGGACAGGTTTTTGAGCCCACCAACTTCAAGAGGGTAGTACCCCAAACTTCATACTGGCCTAAACTCTAAGGGATGTGGTGTGACTTGTGTGCCTTATCATGTTTGCCTTTTGTGAATACTTGTGGTGTGCTCTTATCATAGCATCGTAACATCATACAGCATCATATGCATCCACTAACCACTTCAGGGGTTCGAATCTTCATCTTTGTTCTTGTTTTGTAGGACATGGAAACTATCCGCAGAAAGACAATTCAGGTCAACCTTGTAAGGGTCCCTCCTCAGCTTAAGGAACTTACATCCAGGATTCCCGAGAACTCTTCATTCAGTGAAAGGCATGGTAGACTCATCAGCTTGGTCAATACCAACATTGAAGAGGATATGGTGAAAGTGTTGTTCCAGTTCTTTGACCCTTTACACCACTGTTTTACTTTCCCGAATTATCAGTTGGTGCCTACTTTGGAAGAGTTTTCTCAGCTTCTGAAGATTCCTATCCTTAGTCAACTACCCTACAACGGTACGGAAAAGGAGCCAAAACTTGAAGAGGTTGCTAAAGCATTATGCCTACAACCATATGACATTAAGGGACATTGAGAAGTTAGAAGTGGTATCAAAGGGTTCTTGGCCAAGTTTCTGTTTGAGAAAGCACAAGAATGTTGGAACTCCCTTGACCTACAAGCTTTTAAAGAAGTTGTGGCACTCCTCGTCTATGGGTTGGTATTGTTCCCTAATCCAGATCAGCTTATAGATATCCATGCTGTCAAGATCTTCATGTCCAGAAATCCTATACCTACGTTGCTTGGGGACATCCTTCACTCATGTTACACTCGAACCATGAGAAAAAGAGGTGTTCTCATGTGCTGCACTCCTCTCCTGGCAAGGTGGTTTATTTCGCACCTTCCACAATCAGTTTTGAAGAACGAGCGAGGTTTGAGATGGTCACAACGATTGATGACCCTTACACATGCTGATATACATTGGTGTTCTCGGTCCAGAGATAATGTCACTATCATTGATCGTTGCGGAGAGTATCCTAATGTTCCTTTGCTTGGAATTAGAGGGGGTATTACTTACAATCCATGTCTGGCTTTGAGGCAGTTTGGATATGCTCGGAGGGATGGCCCTCATGATATGTTGATTCCTGACATAGTTTTTGACTTCGACAACGATGCACAAGGACTTCGCCAGAGATTTATCAGAGCTTGGAGGATGCCCAACAGGGTAGATAGCAAGACACTGGGGCATAAGAACTCCATCCCCCTGGAGCCTTATCTCAAGTGGGTATGAGCCCGCTCCCAGAAGCTGGTGATGCCATATCCTCATGTTCTCCCCGTGATCAAAGAGCCAGTTTTGGAAGGAGAGGTGCCCTACACCATTCAACATCCTGACATGCCTACATCCTGGGAAGAAATGCAGAAAAGATGGATCCAACTCAAGGAAGAACGGAATTCTTTTGAAGGCAGTCTACATGCCAGTGAGAAGAAGGTCTTGGAGCTCACCCGTCTACTGCACAAGGAAAAGACCCTCAACACTTACATAGCTCCAAAGAGGATGCGCGGTGTCTTTTGGGATTAATTATTTTGTAATGTTTTGCCCATGAGGCATGATGTACTGAACAAATTATTTCCTAATAAAAAGTGTGTTCTTTTTTGGCTACAACGAATTTGAACTTTCGAACCCTTGAATGCATTGCATAAATAGCATATCATGCATCATGTGCATAATAGGTACCATTTTTCTACAGGTTGCTTAATCTTCTTCGCTGTTTATTTCAGCACTCAGTCATCATGAATCCTGAACCAACTACCGAGCAAGCTATCAAGGCCCTCCAGGCCCAGAACGCCCAGTTTCAGGAGATGGTCATGAACTTGGCCCAAGGACAATAGGAGCTGAAGGCTTTGCTCCTGAAGAAGAAGAAGAAGAAGAGGACTGTGCTGTTCAACATTGGACGCAGACTCGGGAATACACTGCAGAATGAAGCTGAGAGGACTACTCCATCTGTGGGGGAAGGCAGTCACCAAGGGAGAGAGGTTCCTAGTCCTGTGGTCTCTGACACTGAGACCGACTTCAATGATGAACAATACCCTCCTGCTGAGGACCGGTACAAACAGCTGGAGGACAGGTTAAATGCTATGGAGATTCAACGTGTGCCTGGGTTGGATTTCGGAGACTTAGGGTTATCTTCTAGGGTAGTGATCCCACACAAGTTCAAGGCACCTGCCTTTGTGAAGTATGACGGGGCTTCCTGCCCTAAACTGCACCTCCGCTCTTATGTAAGGAAGATCCAGCCTTACACAGCAGACAAGAACCTATGGATCCATTTCTTCCAGGAGAGTCTTTCAGGGACTCATCTCGAATGGTTCTATCAGCTGGATGGAACCAACATTCGTAACTGGGAGGATTTGGCTACTGCTTTTTACAAGCAGTATCAGTACAATTCCGACCTCGCTCCTACGCGTACCCAACTCCAGGGTATGTCGCTAGGATCGGGAGAAGGTTTTAAGGAGTACGCACTGAAATGGAGAGACCTGGCCGGCAGGGTGCAGCCACCGTTGACGAATCGAGAGCTAGTGGACATGTTCTTGGGGACCCTATCTGGTCCATTCTTCAACCATCTTATTGGTAATTCCTCTGTTGGGTTTACTGACTTGATCCTGACTGGTGAAAGGATCGAAGCTGGTATAAAATCGGGAAAGATACAGAAGGGTGCCTCTTCAAATACTGAAAAGAAGCCCTTCAAGAAGGAAGCTAGTGCTGTGTATGGTCCAAGGAGGCAAAACAAACCAGAACGCCGCCAAGCTGTTAACGCAGTAGTAATTTCAAAGCCTGATGCTGCTCCTCAGCAATACAACCAGCCAAGAGCTGAGAGGCCCAAAAGGCAGTATACTCGGCTCAGCATGACTCTCTCTCAGATCCTGCCGCAACTGTTGTCAACCAGCCTGGTAACTGTCAAGGAAGCTCCGAAGGTGGTGAACACAACATCTCCGAAGTACAACCCCAACGCCCGTTGCGTTTATCACTCTGATAGCTCGGGACATTCTACTGATGATTGTTGGGCCCTAAGGAATAAGGTTCAGGACCTTATTGATGCTAAGAAAATACAGTTCGAGGCGCCAGAAAGGCCAAATGTTGTGACCGCTCCCATGCCCCAGCATGGAGTGAATGCTGTTGAGGAGGATCTGTTTGTAGCTTCTGTGGATGATGTTGCTACTCCGCTGTTAACCGTCAAGAGGAACCTGTTGCTAGCTGGTTTATTTCCGGGATGTAGTAAAGGTTGCCATTTATGTGCTAATTCACCTGCCGGTTGTCCTTTGCTGAAGTCGGGCGTCCAAAACCTGATGGATAGTAAAGAGATCTTGTTCAAGAAGATTTCCGTTCCTGCTACCCATGTTGAAGAAGTTTCAATTGTCACCATTTTCAACAACCCTTCCAAGGCTCCTTCAAAGAAGCCTATCAAAATTATGCATGTTCACAAGATTGCCCCTATAACCATTACTGTTTCGGGGCCCATCCCCTACAAGTCTGATAAAGCTGTCCCGTGGCACTATGGGGCAGATGTTTATGTTCTGGGAGTGAAACAAGAGTTCAATACTAGTACCGGTGTCACCAACATCACCGGGCCTGCTAAGGTCACTCATAGTGGAAGACTGTTCTCACCAGATATTGCACCTCCAGCCATTCAGAGGCCTCTTGTCATCACACCTGCCAGTGTGCTTGTTTCCCCCCTGATCAAGTTTCTACCCCTGCTGCCGAGTCATCTGACGCTCGGGGTAAGGGGATTGCTACTGATGTGCCTGCCCGGATGGAGGCACCAAGACCACTGTTGAGGCTTCCAATCAAGAGATGGAAGAGATCCTCAAAATTATCAAGAAAAGTGATTTCAACGTCGTTGAACAGCTGGGGCATACCCCCTCTAAAATCTCTATGCTATCACTGTTGCTGTGTTCAGAGGCCCATGCCAAGGCCCTGATTGCTTTCCTGAAGACGACTCACGTGCCACAAGAAACGTCTGCTGATCAATTCACCGACTGTGTGGCCAACTTAACTGCTGATAATGGTCTGGGTTTCTCTGACGCTGATCTGACGGCCAAGGGGAAGAACCATAATGATGCCCTGCATGTCTCCATTGAATGCAGGGGCACTACTCTTGCTCATGTGCTGGTTGACACTGGTTCTTCATTAAACGTGCTACCCAAGAAAGCTCTAGACAGGTTGGACTGTGAGGGTTTAGAGCTCAAACCAAGTAACATTGTTGTCCGGGCCTTTGACGGGTCCAAAAGGATGGTACATGGTGAGGTTGACATCCCAATCAGGGTTGGTTCACAAGTCTTTGATTCAAAGTTCTATGTGATGGATATCCGACCGTCCTACTCTTGTTTGCTGGGTCGTCCTTGGATCCACAAGGCAGGGGCTGTGACTTCAACTTTACATCAGAAGCTCAAATACCCGATCAAAGGGAAGATCGTAACAGTGCAAGGGGAGGAGGAATACATGGTCATCCACCTCAACTCGTTCCGATACGTAGAAATGGATGGGGAGTTCATTGAGACCCCCTTTCAACACTTTGAAGAGGTGCCTCAAACGTTGGCAGCAGGAGAGACAGTGACTGAAGAAGACTCTCCTTTGAAGATGGCTTCCTTGAAGGATGCCCGGGCTGTGATTGAGAAGGGTGAGTGTGCAAACTGGGGAAGACTTCCTGATTTCACTCCAAAGACTGACAAATTTGGCTTGGGTTTCACTGCAGAAGCTCAGAAGGTTGTGCGCAAGGCAAGGATCATAAGACCTCCCGTATTCATCACCAACCCGGGAGTGAATGCTATTGAGAACGAGGCAGACGAATCTGAATTTGACAGCTGGATCTACCCAACGACCAACGGTGGACCTAGCAACTGGACTGCAAAGGACTTTATACCTATTACTTTTGTCACACAGTAATGAACTCTTTTGTTTTAAAGTTTTAACAAACAATATTACTAAACTCTATGGCCCGGTGTCTTACCCGGGGCACCGTGGCTTCATTTGTGAGGGCTTTTGTGTGTCACTTCCATATATCATGAATAAAAGCATTGGACGTTTTTTACATTTTCAAATCTTACACTCCCTTTCTTTCTTTATATATTGCAAAACAGCTATATTTACACACACTCACTTATACAGGTTCCAATCCACTCTGGATCTCACTGGTAACGACTCTGCTACTACCAGTTATGACTTCGAAAATCCGATCAACTTAGCCGAAGACGAAGGTGAAGATGATTGCGAAGTGCCTGGCGAACTTGCAAGACTGCTACTCCAGGAAGAGAGGGCCATTCAGCCACATGAAGAGCCAGTGGAAACGGTAAACCTGGGTACTGAGACAGACAGAAAGGAAGTCAAGATTGGTGCCAATCTAGAGCTCAGTGTGAAACAACGGTTGATCCAGATGCTACATGACTACATGGAAATCTTTGCCTGGTCTTACGAAGACATGCCTGGGTTGGATACTGACATTGTGGTTCATCACCTGCCTACCAAGGAAGACTGCCCTCCGGTTAAACAGAAGGTCCTCCGTATGCGTCCAGAGATGTCCGAGAAAATCAAAGCTGAGGTTATGAAGCAATTTGATGTCGGTTTTCTTGCAGTAACTTCTTACCCTCAGTGGGTTGCCAACGTGGTCCCGGTGCCAAAGAAAGATGGTAAGGTCCGAATGTGTGTTGACTACAAGGATTTGAACAAGGCAAGCCCCAAAGATGATTTCCCTCTACCTCACATCGACGTTTTGGTTGACAACACTGCTCAGCATAAAGTATTCTCCTTCATGGACGGTTTCTCCGGATATAACCAAATCAAGATGGCTCCCGAAGACATGGAGAAGACCACTTTTGTTACTCAGTGGGGCACCTTCTGCTACAAGGTCATGCCTTTTGGGTTGAAAAATGATGGGGCAACCTACCAACATGCCATGGTTGCTTTGTTTCATGACATGATCCATCATGAGATCGAAGTGTACATTGACGATATGATTGCAAGGTCCCAAACTGAGGAGGAACACCTTGACCATCTACAGAAGCTGTTTGACCGTCTGAAGTTGTACAAGCTGAGGTTGAACCCAAACAAGTGCACCTTCGGGGTAAGATCTGGAAAATTGCTAGGCTTCGTCGTAAGCGACAAAGGTATTCAAGTGGACCCTGCCAAGGTGAAAGCCATACAAGAGATGCCAGCTCCCAAGACAGAGAAAGAAGTCAGAGGCTTTCTAGGACGTCTGAATTACATTGCCTGGTTCATCTCGCATCTGACTGCTACCTGTGAACCAATCTTCAAGCTGCTGAAGAAAGATCAAGTAGTACGTTGGAACGATGAATGTCAAGCCGCTTTTGACAAAATCAAAGAGTATCTCCAAGAACCACCCATTCTTATTCCACCAGTTGAAGGGAGACCTCTAATAGTATACTTGACAGTACTTGATCGCTCAATGGGGTGTGTGCTGGGGCAGCATGACGAGTCTGGCCGAAAAGAGCACGCCATTTATTACCTTAGCAAAAAGTTTACCGACTGTGAGACCCGATACTCACTGCTCGAGAAAACTTGATGCGCTTTGGTATGGGCTGCTCACCGGCTGAGACAGTATATGCTGACTCACACTACTTTGTTGATTTCAAAAATGTATCTGATCAAGTACATCTTCGAAAAGCCTGCTCTGTCCGGAAGAATAGCAAGATGGCAGATGATCTTGACGGAATATGACATCCAGTACACGACTCAAAAAGCAATCAAGGGAAGTGTATTGGCAGACCATTTGGCACACCAGGCAGTGGACGACTACCAATCTATGAACTTTGAATTTCCAGATGAGGATATCATGGTAGTGACTGATTGTGAAGTACCTGGACCGGATGAAGGACCTGAGGAAGGATCCCGATGGTCTATACACTTTGACGGAGCCTCAAACGCTTTGGGTAATGGCATCGGCGCTGTGATCATATCCCCAAAAGGCACTCATACTCCACTCACTGCCCGACTATGTTTCAACTGCACCAACAACATGGAAGAGTATGAGGCATGCATCATGGGTCTTCAAGCTGCAATTGACTTAAGGGTCAAGTTTCTGAGTGTCTTCGGAGATTCCGCTCTCGTGATCAATCAGATCAAAGGCGAGTGGGATACGAAACACCCAAATCTTATTCCTTACAAGGAGTATGTACTGACACTGATCCCCCATTTCGAGGAGATAAATTTTGAACACTTCCCAAGAGAGGAGAATCAGTTGGCGGACGCGCTGGCTACAATGTCTTCCATGTTCAAAGTCAAATGGGACAACGAGGCTCCCCGGATCATTATCTGGAAATTGGATGAACCTGCATATTGCTGTGATCTTGAGGCCGGAGAGGTAACTGAAAAACCTTGGTATCACGAAGTGAAGAGGTACTTGGAAGCTCAAGAGTACCCTGAAGGCGCATCTGTCAACGACAAGAAGTTTCTGAGAAGATTCGCTGCAAAGTTCTTCCTCAGCAACGACATTCTTTACAAGCGAAACCATGATTCAACCCTACTGCGTTGTGTGGATAAAACTGAAGCAGAAAGGATCATGGCAGAGCTGTATGAAGGTACCTTCGGAACACATTCCAGTGGACAAACTATGGCAAAGAAAATCCTTCGGGCAGGATATTTCTGGTCCACAATGGAAGCCGACTGTTACCAACATTCTCGGACATGTCATATGTGCCAGATCTATGCTGATAAGGTGCACGTTCCTCCAGTTCCTCTGAACGTCTTGACAGCCCCTTGGCCTTTTGTAATGTGGGGCATTGATATGATCGGCGAGATCAGACCTACGGCATCCAACGGGCATCGCTTCATCCTGGTAGCGATTGATTACTTCACAAAGTGGGTTGAAGCAGCTTCCTATGCTACGGTAACCAAGAACGTCGTAGCACGATTCATTCGGCATAACCTGATCTGTCGATATGGTGTCCCAGAAAGGATCATTATGAACAATGGTACCAATCTTAACAACAAGATGATCACTAAGCTCTGCGAGCAGTTCAAGATACAGCACCACAACTCTTCTCCCTACCGGCCGAAGATGAATGGGGCTGTCGAAGCGGCAAATAAGAATATCAAGAAAATTATGCAGAAGATGACAGTGACCTACAAAGATTGGCACGAGATGTTACCATTTGCTCTTCATGGGTACCGTACCTCAGCAAGGACGTCAACCGGGGCAACACCCTTTTCCTTGGTCTATGGCATGGAGGCAGTCTTGCCTACTGAAGTCCAGATACCCTCTCTCCGGATAATGAAGGATGCAGATCTAAGCGAAGATGACTGGATCCAGACTCAACTTGATCAATTAAACCTAATCGACAAAAAGAGACTCACCGCTATTTGTCATGGTCAGACGTACCAAAAACGGATGATCAGGGCATTTAACAAGAAAGTCAGGCGACAAGAATATCAAGTCGGAGACCTGGTAATCAAGCGCATCATTCTTCCTCAAAATGATCCCAGGGGAAAATGGACCCCTACGTACGAAGGGCCATTTGTGGTTAAACATGTCTTCTCAGGAGGAGCCATGATTCTAACCACCATGGATGGTGACGACCTTCCTCACCCCGCCAATGCAGACATAGTAAAAAGATACTACGCATGAACTAAAGACCCGCTAGGTTGACACACCTAGGCAAAAATAAGGGCTTCCCGGAGAACCAAAAGGGTTCGGGCAAAAATAAGGGATGAAATGAAAAAAATCTGTACACCCGGCAAGTCGAAAACCTGAAAAGGCGGCTTGGGCAAAAATGGGTATCCCGGTGGACCAAAAACCCGAAAGGGCGGTCCAGGAAAAAGTTAGGGATAAGCGTAATACTATGTCTCATTGGATCACCTTGCATCCAGAATTCGGTATCAACTATCAGGTTCAGGCGGCATCAATCAGTCAGCTTCATCTTCAACTAAGCAGCAAAGTGATGAGACGCTTGAAGACATAAAGGCGATAGCAGAGTTGGAACCCCGTGGGATTTTTTCACATAGCTGTTTTGTTTTCCTTTTCAAAATTGTATAAACTCTATTCCGTTCGGCGGCGTTCTCTTACTAGGACGTCAGCCTCTTGTACATAAACGCCTATTTACAGGCAAATTCAAAAATCAATACAAATTCACTTTTCAGACCAATTGCCAATTGTTTTTCCTTTTTCTGTTTTGTTTTGTAAAGAACGTCCAATGTTCAATTTTTGATATATGCATTTGACATTAATTGCTAACTCATAAATATTCGAATACGAAACAAAGGATTAATTACAGGTGACATCAGAAACAGGGGCAATAATGAGTTGTCTAAGCGATCTAGTTGCTTTGTCCACCAAGGTAGGTTCGGCTGAAGAATTTAACCAAGATACCTTCACTCCCTGAGAATAAGACCAGATTTCAGCAATACTCTCCTCCGAGCAGAGTTGGTCTCTCGTCAGCCCTGAAAAGGCACATTATCTCCAGCAAGTCAGCAACACTCTCCCCAAGAAGAGTTAGCCTACTATCAACCTTAAGGAAGTTGGGTTTTCCCCAGAAGATCCCAATATTCCCCAGCGAACAGAGTATACAGATGTTCCTAAGCAAGCATCCCCGACAGTCTTGATCTAAGATTGTTCCCCGGCGGAATACCAGACACCCCAGCGGAGCCATTCCCCAGTGCAGTCCAAAGTCTCCCCAGGAGAGTTGAATCAATCTACCCAGTAGGAAGCTTATCCCCAGTAGATTCTGGAAGCTTATCACCTGCAAAGTACGAACGCGTCTCCCGGACTTTTTATTCAAAGGTTATTCTCCACCAGAGCTTATAACTGGGTTATCCTCAGCTAAAAACCACGGAAAGATCATCCTCGGCGAAGCTCTTTCTATCCCCCAGCGGAGTTCATCAAGATTCCCCAGCATAACTTATCAACGGTATCCCCAGCGGAGTTCTCATCAAAAACCTCAGCGAAGTATCTCTTCCCACAGAGTATTCCCCGCAGAGTAATCTCTTCAACAAGTTTATTCCTCAACGGAGTCATCTTCTCCTAACCGGTTTATTCTTACAATCAACATCCCCAGCGGAAATGAAGAACTTCACTCTTCAACATCAGCCCAGGATTCAGCTTCCCGGCATTCGTCAATGATTTATTTTCCTAGACGAAAATACATTCATAAACATTACATCATCATACACCACAATGCATGCACATACGCATCATATCACACAATCTCGGCTATTTTTGAGAACATCATGACATCATGCACTTCATATATCATGACATTGCATACAACTGATGTTTTACCTTTTCAGGAAAGAGGTCAATCCAAAGATAATTACTATCAACTGTCGTAATTCCAAATTCGATTCCTGTATCCAGCCAGGGCATATCTGTGAGCGATCAATTCCATATTCGATTCCTGTATCCAGCCAGGGCACGTCTGAAGAGTTTGAAGATTCGATTCCTGTATCCAGCCAGGACATATCCGTTGACGACTAATTCCAGATTCGATTCCTGTATCCAGCCAGGGCACGTCTGAAGAGTTTGAAGATTCGATTCCTGTATCCAGCCAGGGCATATCTGTTGACGACTAATTCCAGATTCGATTCCTGTATCCAGCCAGGGCACGTCTGAAGAGTTTGAAGACTCGATTCTTGTATCCAGCCAGGGCATATCTGTTGACGACTAATTCCAGATTCGATTCCTGTATCCAGCCAGGGCACGTCTGAAGAGTTTGAAGATTCGATTCCTGTATCCAGCCAGGGCATATCTGTTGACGACTAATTCCAGATTCGATTCCTGTATCCAGCCAGGGCACGTCTGAGGAGTTTGAAGATTCGATTCCTGTATCCAGCCAGGGCATATCTGTTGACGACTAATTCCAGATTCGATTCCTGTATCCAGCCAGGGCATGTTTGAAGAGTTTGAAGATTCGATTCCTGTATCCAGCCAGGGCATATCTGTTGACGACTAATTCCATATTCGACTCCTGTATCCAGCCAGGCACGTCTGAAGAGTTTGAAGATTCGATTCCTGTATCCAGCCAGGGCATATCTGTTGACAACCAATTGTAGATTCGACACCTGTATCCAGCCAGGGCATATCTGCATAAAGAGTTTGAAGATCAACCCCTGTAACAGGCCAGGTAATTATCTTTCTTTCTCAGGTACGCAAGTTCTCGCTAAGGAATCTCTTACGCGATCGACACCTAGATGGCATCTATAAGCCCATCCACTTACCAACAGTTCCAAATGGCATCTATAAGCCCATTCCCGACAAGGTTCTGTCACATCTCCAGATGGCATCTATAATCCCATCCTCTTATCCATCATCTTTCCAAATGGCATCTATAAGCCCATTCCCGCCATCACACTGCTGATACTCAACTATGTGAGTGCAAATTTCTGGGCACTCTAGTGTTCAATCATCTTCCACCCTCGGATCACGAAAGGCACACAAGCCAATCTAAATCCTCAGGCCTAAGAAGATTGAACAGGGGCAACTATTGTACCCCAAAATTTGCCCTCCCATATTCTTCAAAGTTTTGACAAGCATCACCTCAAATGGTTCAAAGTCTACTCAAGGGCTACACAGTCAAGCATCCTCCTAAGCCAGTCAAATTAGGGTTTTGGTTTTTGGAAGGAAGTTGAGGTTTTAAAAGGCTAAATCAAGTCTCATATGCTCATATACATTGTCAAGCACCTACATGTCAAGTTTCAAGGCTCACAAGGTCAAGTTGCACAGTCAAAAACCCTAATTGCCTCACAATCAACTGTAGGGGCAAAATGGTCATTTGGCATTCAAAGTCAAAAATTTTGGTCAACATCTTATTTTGAAGCCACAATCATCATTTGGTCAAGTCTTGACCATGATTCCACAAGAATGGCTCAAAAATCATCAAGATGCAAAAGTTTCTATTTTTGGACAGTTGAAAAGTCAACTGTAACTTGACCAAGGCATAACTTTTTCATGGTTCATCAGAAAAATCCCATCCAATTCTCATCTTGAAGGGGAAGACATTTCCTACAACTCATATTCACATTCCAAATCCAAGAAATGCTCTCACAAAAAGTTATTAATTTCAACATTATAGGTCATTTTCAAAAGTCAACAAAAAGGCACTTTAAGTCAAAGACCATAACTTGAGATTGGTAAATCAAAATGACATGGGACCAAAGGCATTGGTTAGAGGACTTCAAGAACTTTCCAAAATGTCCAAGAACATGTTCATATGATCCAAATTGAGCAAGATATGCATTGGAGAAGTTGGGAAATTTTTGTCAAATGGCCAAAGTCAACTATCCATGAAACTTCAATTTTTGACAAAAAGGGCCCACTTTTTCCACTTGATTCAGCTATGCCATGCCACCCACGTGTCCCATGTTTTATTTCAAGATTTAAAATTAATTTTTCTATTTTTATTTAATTTTATTTGATTTAATTCATTTTAAATCTTTAAAATTCAAATAAAAATCAAAGAAATTAATTAAGGGATATCTTGTGTTTTGAATAGCCTTGATGCATCATGAAACACATACCAATTTCGTGTACATCCTATTTCAAGCATGAAATTCAAAATTGGACAAAAAAGGCAAGTTTCTTCAATGGTGATTATGGTGATTATGGCAAAATCAAAAACTTCATGGCAATGGTTAAAGGCTCCTTATTGTGACTGATTCTCATTCAGAATCTTATATGCAAGCCTCTCCAATAGAATTCACGACCTAGAACTCTCTCAAACGGCCAAACAAATTTCCAAAATTCCAAAGAAAAGTGTGAAACTGAAATCTCACTTGCAGCATAATTCAAACCTCCCTTTTGATCCAAACACATTCCTTACACCCCCAGGAATCATTTGCAGCCAAGAACAAGCCAAAAACCTCAAGAACTCGTGCTACACAAGTCATACGGTTTACCTTCTTTTTCAAAATCACAATCATCCATTCATGCATTTTTAACACCTTTTATTGATTGCATTGTGCTCACAGGATCCATACGAAGCTTTCCATATAATTCAATTTGATTATGGTGCCTTAAAACGCAAAGTACCATTGTTGAGTTCTAGGTTTTTCAGAGCTTGCATATTGGGGCTTTTCTTATACTGCAAAATTAAGCCCCCAAACATACATGGTTGAAATCAGCATGACAAGACGAGTCTAAAACATACCTCGTGCCCTTTTTATATGCAATGAGCGCCTAGTCGCTATTTTTCACAGTTTTGTTTTGTGGGGGTTCAAAACCCCCGCTACATGTTCTTTGTTTGCAGGAACAGATGAAGAAGACAATGCGTGGATGGACATGATTGGCAGATTCAAATGGGCGCGCGCGTTTCCTTTTGATTCAGCATATAGTACGCTTATTTCATATATTCTTTTTTTCTTATTATGTTTACAAACAAACGCGCTTGGTTCAGTGGTTGGAGACGTGGCTAGGCATCATTGGGACCTGGGTTCGATTCCCAGGTCCCCCCATAATTCCAATGTTATTTTTTTCAATACGTTCTTGTGCAGGTTCCCAAACGTTGAACACCATACACCTCACAGATCCAAGCGCCAAGTGGCCTCTCTCATAGATCTGAAGGCCAGGAGGTGGTCCTCACCATGCGCCCAGTCAACTAACAAGCACTGGATTCCAGAGTCAACAGGCTTTGTGCAAAATGGGCCTCACAATTCAATTCAGAACACCCCATTTCTGGCTCATACCTCCCTTTGGTTTTATTATTTCTCTTTATCTCTTTATTTTTTCTTTTCTTTTATAACCTTTTTTTTTATTATTAATTATTAGTATTATTAACATAATTTATATTTTCATAAAAAAAATCAAAAATAGAATTAATATTACTATTATTATTATTATTTTCATATTATTTTTGTAAATAAAATATTAACAACTAAAATAGTTTAATTAGGTCAACTTTAATTTCTTTTTCTTTACAATCAATAAAAATAATTTAGAATTAGGTTAACTTAGAATTTTAATTCTTTTATTTTATTTCATTAAAAAAAACATAAAAATACAAAAAACCTTTCTTTTTTTAATTAATTAACTAATTAGTTTAACAATTAGTTTTAATCTCATTTAATCACAAAAAAGACAAAAATTCATTTCTTTTCTTAAAAGGGTCAAAACCCTTAAGGCATTCCCGATTAATTTTTATTCGCGCGCATTTATTTCATTTTTATTATTATGTAATTGCTTTCAAGAATGTAATAGTAAATAGGTTTACCGCTTTATTTAATTTCTCGTACTTATTTACCAAAACGGGTCTTTGTATTTTTGGCGATGTATAGACCCGCGCCTTGTAATAGCGTAGAATTTATCTTTCCGCAATTTACTTTCCGCATCCCTAACTGTTAAATGCATGAAAGAATGTATGTAAATAAAATTAACCCGTAGCTCACAAATAACATGTACAAAAACATTAACTGAAAAACAACACACAAAGCACATGCCACTCCTAGGGTACGCTTCACTCGTTGCCTCGAAACATGGTCATCAAGTATAGGGTGTCTTAGAGGTCGCCCTTTTGTCCAAAAGATCCAGTTGCCTCGAAGCGGTTGCCTCGGATAAAAAGGATCTAGGACGTTAGGGTTACCATTAAGATGTCCTACCATTGCTTCGGTGACCACACTGTCCCGATAATCGAATTGACCCGAACACCTCCAACGATGGTGCTACCTACCTCTCAATGGTGGGATAGCACTATCTAAAGGACTCTTACACAGCTTAATTCCTTAGGGTAGGTAGATGACTCATGGGTACTTGCTCTTTTCAAAACAAACAAAACAACTTTTCACACCTTACACTTTCAAAAAAAATTTCAAACAATACTTCATACACTCTTGAGGACTGATACAAGAGTTACCTAGAAGTTTTCAAACGAACTTTTTTCAAAACCCACACACACTTGAAAAGCAAACAATTTTTGAAAATATAAGAGCAAGTACCTAAGAGCCCATGGATAACCATGGATAGAAAGGGTGCTAGCACCTTCCCTTTCTATAAATCTACCTCCCGAACCGAGAAACATTCTCGAATAAGGAATTTTGCTGTGCTTTTGTCCTTCCCATGTTGGAGAACATAAAAGACGGTGGCGACTCTTGCTTACCGCGACATTTCGCGAACCAGCTTAAAAAACAGTCAGTTCTATTTCCACCGATCACACCATGCTTCAATTAGGACTTTCAAAGGGTTGTAACGTGGCTTGGTTCACGGTTTAAGAAACAAAGGATAAAGGCTCAAAGTATATTTGCACCCCCCCGCTCTTCGTGATGTTCTTCAACCCTAGGCTCAGTTAATTTGTGCGTCGAACTCCATTCGAATTTCGAACGACCTTTTGGTGATGGTTCACACCAATTGAATTTGGAGGGCAGTCATCCTCTCCTTTTTTCTTTTGCAACATTTTTCATGTTGTTTGAGGATTTGTAATGACCTCTTTCTTTATTTGTTATCCCTAACTTTTGCCTGATTGTTCCTGTTTTCGAGAATACAGTCAGCGGGATGCCCCAGCTTTCTTAAGCCTCCTTTATAGGTTTTGGCTCAGTGGGCTTTTTCTTTTTTTTTTTTATTTTTTTTTCTTTTTTGAGAAGTAATGACTGCCTATGAGATAAGGAACCATCACTGTCTTTTGATTCCAAAGGAATGTCTTTCTTTTTCTTTTTTTTTTGATGTCGTTCGTTGTATTACGAACTGAGAGTTTGTGACTTCAATGCGCACCTTTTTTGAATTAACTGAGAGACTACCCCGCCCCAGGTTTAAATCAAAGGTTTCAATTTGTTTAAAACAGAAAACTCCTACTTCTTTGGCTCGAAGGGGGTGACTAGGGATTATCTTCCTTATAACTCCAGTGTTTGGGAATTTAAAGAAATGCTTGTACATCATCAGCAAGGTCTGTTCAAAAGCATACTGTATGAGATTATGGTATTGTTTCGTCATCCTCCCTCTAAAGGCTTGCAGCTTTTTATCAAGAGTTAAATATCATAAAGAAAACATAAGAGTAGTGAAAACGAATGGATGAATTCAAGACAAACATATGCAATGCATTAATGAAACAGAGTTTGACATCAACAGATAATTGTTTGAATAACAAAGAGATTAGAACTTGAAAGTTCAAATGGAACAAAAGTCTCTCAGTTCGAGCTTTGTCATTTCAGGTAGAGAAACCCTTAACTGAAGATTTTCATCTTGCCATCTGGCATGAATCTCAGCACTCCAATGTCAATCATATCTTGAATCTTGTTCTTCAAGGCCCAACAGTCATCGGTGTCATGTCCCGGACTATAGGAGTGGTATACACAAAATGCGTCGGGATGATAGTTAGGAGCGGAGGTATTGGGCTTCCGAATAGGATCCCTCAAAGCAGTCAGATTGACCTCCAACAAGCGCTCCAGTATTAGAGATGACGGTATGTCAGTCTCAGTGAACTGTCTTCCCGACGTATTTTGCTTACGCCGATTACCCCGTCGATGTTGACGAGGTTGTTGATGAGCTTGTGACCCTGAAGCAAGTAGAGGAGCCTTCCCCTTGTATTCTTGTCTCAAAGGGGGTTGAATGGTAGCTTTCTCTTCAACCTCAGATGTTTGTCCCACCTGGTTGTCCCGAAGCAATTGGTTGACGAGAACCCTGAGCTCCTCTTGTCTTTGAGCCAAGTCCTGGATGAGAGCCATCTGGCCCACCAGTTGTCCCATCATATGGATCCTCATTGTTGCAAGCTCAAACTGCAGCTCTTCCAACTGATCACTCTTGTCATTGCTTGAACTCCCCTGGACCATGCCCCTTGTGCGGAGAGTTTTCACTTCTTCTTGCCCCTGGGACAGGTTCAAGAACATTTCCTGAAGTTGAGCATTTTGGTCCTGGATATCCTTGACAGTCCTCTCTAGAGCCATCTCTTACTGAAATAAACAGTAGGAGAATAAGGAAACCTGAAAAAGGAAAAACTGTCATGATGCAATGCATGATATGTGGATGCATGTTTTCAAGGATCTCTTGGGGTAAACACAAGAGAAAGTTAGAGGTTGAACTCCGATCTTTGATTGGAGAACTTTGCACCGGTGGATGTCTTTCCACGAGAATCAAGCTCACCATGTCAAGTGGGTCATAGCCCCTGATTCAAGTTGTTGCACTTGATCTTTGATGGCATATGTTTAGAGGAGAAACCTCTTTTCCCCTTGGTAAACGTCTGGTTCAACGTGACCCTGCATCAAAAGACCCTCGAGATCCTTGAAATGGTTATCGAAAATGCTATGGTATGATGTTATGATGTTATGTACATGTATGCAAAAGCAAGTAAGTGTATATACAGGTAATCATATTCACACAAAGCAAACAAGTCCTCATGTTTAGGCTTGCATGGGGTTTGTAGGTAAGTACCCTCTTGAAGTTAGTTGGCTCATCCTGTTCTAAAAATAGAAACCGGGTTCTAAGGAGCTGAATATCATTGGATTATTTTCTGTGTTCATTGTTTTGGTTTAGCCACTTAACTGGCGACCAAAATATTCCAAGAAAACAGCCCTCAATGAGTGTAGTATCGAGTATCTACCAACTTCGGACTGCACCAAAGTCGGTAATCTCACTACCCCTAAAAAGGCTAAGATGGTCAATTAAGGTTCTAAGAGTTCGTTAGTGCTTCATGACATCACTCAGCGGCCCCGTACTCTCCTTGATTGAACTCAAGGGTTACCGGTACTCACAAATATGTCGCATTAACATAGCTTACTGCTTCAACCATGTCGGTATACCTCGCACAGTTCCCTCACAGTTTTATTGCTATTTACCTAAGAAGGTGCCCCCAAATTCGGGTGTAGGATTTACAACAAACCCAAACAAGGACCCAAAAAGTAAAGCAATCAAAGCAATCAAAGCAAGTATGTAAAGGTGATCTAAAACCCTAAGGTAACCCCACTTTTAAATTATTCCCCAGCAGAGTCGCCAGTTCTGTGATACGGTGGGAGAACTGACTTGGGTTTTGCGTTTGTTTTCGCAAATGTTTCGGTTTAGCAAGAGTCGCCACCGACTTTTTATTTTATCCTAAGGAAAGGTTAAAAAGCACAGGAAAAACCTTTGAGATGTTTTCGTGGGTTCGGGGGGTAGATTATGAAAAGGGAAGGTGCTAGCACCCTTTTCATCCATGGTTATCCATGGGCTCTTAGTTACTTGTTTTAGATCACTTGCCTTGATTTTCAATTGTTTGAAATGGTGCTTTCAATTGTTTGAAATGGTGATTTGTGTGTGGTTTTGAAAATGTTTTGAAAAAGATGCCTTGTCTAGGCAACCCTTGTAACAATTCTTTACTCGAATGTTTTACAAAAGGTGTGTGTCTTTTTGAAAAGATGCTTCAAGGTTTTTGAAAGTTGTTTTGAAAGTTGTGTTGTGGAGTGTGTTTTGAAAGTAGGCAAGTGTGTTTTGCAAGTTTGATCAAGTAACTAAGAGTGGTCTACCCCTAAATTTACTCAAAGATCTTTCCTATGTTTTAACCCTTTTAACAGTATTGTTCCACCATTGTATTTGGTGGACAATCTTGTGTTAGGATGTTAACGGGACGGGCGCGGGTCATCGTTTAGACCATGAAGGCAATAGTGTCAAGTGTCTTTGGCAATTTTCCTTGAGGGACTATGATCGTTTCGTTTAGGCAACTTCGAAGGCGTCATCGAGGGACTATGATCATTTGATTTGTTTTTGTTTTACCAAAGAACTCAACATGAAACATGACCCATTTTGGAAGGCAACAAGCGGGATTACCCTAGGGGTGCAATAGTGAATTGTGTATTGGTTTTCATGCATTTGTCTTGTATTAGGTTATCTAGCGGTTGATTTTGAATCTTCGCATACAAACCCTAATTACTATACAGTATATAGAAAGCGATAAATTGTGGGAATTTAAAGTCTAAGCTATTACAAATAAGTATCCGGGGATGGGGGTACAAATATTTACAAATGGGGATGAGTCTTATCAGGATAGTAGTGTCCGAATAATATTTACAACCAAATCGAATCGCATTCTCAATGTAAAATATAGCAATGTATAAGAATCAAAGAGAAATAAAAGTAATTTGTGAGAGTGTATGTGATTATTTACTCATGATGCAAATATGTATTTATTAAGTATTATTATCTTTTTTGTGTTTTTGTTAATATGTACAAACAAAAGTTTTAATGAAAAGAAAATTTTAACTTAATAAAAAATCTATTGTTTATGTATTTTGTTAATGTTTTAAAGTTTATGTAAAAAAATAAATAAAAAAAAAAGATTTATTAAAAAGAGTTTTAAAAATCAATTAACCCAATTAAATCTAATATTCACATATTTTAGGTATAATAAAAATATTGTTAAAATAAATTTATTATGAAAAATTAATATATTATTTATTTAACAAAGAAAAGAATTAAGTTATCTAAAAAGAAAATAAAGTGATAAAAATAGTATTAGTTTGAAGTAAACAAAAAATAAATAAATAAAAAAGGGTAAAAAGATTGAATGGGCTTGGTGTATATTGTTTGGCCCAAACAAAAGAGCAAACAAAGCCAGAGAAGGGGGGTGAGGCGCCTGAATCAATTGGGCCTAAGGAGTTTTTGTACATGGGGCAGGCCCAACCGGGTTTTACAAAGAATTTGGGGTTTGTTTGTCTCATTCAGAACTAGGGTTACAGTTTGGCCTAGAACGGCGCTCTCATCTTCTCCTTCTTTTCCTCGTTTTCAAACAAAGGCCATTGATGCTCTCCACTTCTCCTCCGGCCACTAGGGTACCACCTCCACCGTTTCCTCCCTAAGATCGTTCAGACAGTGATGAAAAGAGAAGGTATTGATCTCTGCTTTTTTTCTTCTTCATGTTTTAGGGTTTTGAAAACTTATCTCTTGCATGTTCTACTTCTTACATGTTATTGACTTTTACGTGTTGTTTGTGTTCATGAGGTATATTAATGGACTGAAGTATAAGGCGATACCTTTGGAGGGTTTGTCTTTGGGGAAAGGACGGCGGTGGACCGGCGGTATCCTCAGGCGGCCGGAGGCGAGGACGCAATGATAAAGTCTTCCTAGTACTTGTATCTTGCTTTAGTTTAATGGTTTTATGATGATAGTATTGCAATCTGAAAACCCTAGGGCCTCTACTTCTGAAACTTCTTTTCCTCTTCTGCTTGCTTTTGATTGCTTATACTTCTGGCTTTTTTACTCGATGATGAACTCAGTTCTGAGAGTTTTGGATTTGTTTGCTCAATGATGATGAAATTGAAACTGAGATGCTTCAGTGTTGCTTTTGACTTTTTTCCTCTTCCTTCTTATCAATGATGATTGCTCTGAGATATTTTGCTTCAGTTATTGTTTGGCTTTGGCTTGGTTGGAAATGAGCTTTGGCTTTGTTGTGATATTTGGTTTGGACTTGCTTGAAAGCTTTTGTTAAAGGTTTATCAGTTTGCTTTGACAGGCTTAAGGTTTAGGCTTCAGGCTTGTATGGCTTGATGTATTATGCAGGTTTGTGATTTTGTTTGGAGTTTATGTGTTTGGTAGCTGTAACAGGTTTGGATGGCTTGAGGTTACAGGCTTCTGGTTTGAGGTTTGTTGTACTGCTTTTGACAGGCTTCAGGCTTGAGCAGGTAGTTTGGTTTTATACTGGCTTTGTGCAGTTTGTAAGCTTATGGAGGCTGATATGTTTTGCTCTAAGGCTTGTGTTATGCTTGATCTGTATTTTCTGGTACAGGCTTAAGGCTTGATGTTTGAAGCAGGTTACAGGCTTGGCTTGAGGTTGCAAGCTTGCTTCTGTAATTGTTTTGCCAGCTTGGTGGTTTTGAGGCTAGCTTTTTGAAGTTACAGCTTGGGAGCTTGTGTTCTCTTTTTATGTGTATTCTGCCTCCTTTTCTTGTTCTGATAACTCTTTGTTTTATATCTTTTAAGCCTAAGCCTGCAAAACTGTAAGCCTTCCCCTTCTCTCTCTCTTTCCTCTCTCCACAGATAAAAAGCATTTTTTATTGCTTTAGACTGTACTTACTCTGAAAAAGTGTGGCCTGGAAAATGATGATACTTTGCAATATTACTTGCCTTTTGTCTTTCCTCTGCATCTTGTACTTGTCCCAGATTTTCTGCATTGCTTTGATATCTTGTTAACAGCCTTTTGACAGTTTGACAGCTTTGCACTTGGTTAGGCATTTTTTCAGTTTGCATATGTGCAGTTCAGTTTGGACTTTGTAATTTGTTTGGCATATTCAGTTTGTCCATTTTGACATTTTTGTTGATACTTTGCAATTTGAAATTATGCAGCCTTGTACATTTAATTAATTCCAATGCTTACAAGATAATTTTCTATCCCTCTTTGTGACCCAAGAGTCCTCTTGTGATTTGCAGAGAGGGTGAAGAAACTGATTCCGGCCAATCACTTTTAATGATGAGTCTTAAATTAACTGTCTGCCTTTGATTTCATCTGTGTTGACTTCTTTTCTTTTTTTTTTTGTTTTTGCAGATGAAAATCAATTGAGCAATGGGGAGCAGCAGTAGAAGATGAAGATTTAGGAGATTTAGGATATAGTTTTTTAAATTACCTTTAATCATTGTAATAAATATTATTATAAATACTTGTAAATAAAATTACTTGTATTTAAATAACACTTGTACCAATAATTAAAAATAAATAAAAGTCTTTTTTGTCAGATATCCCTTTTATAATTCTTATGCATTTGTTTATTTAATCATTTATATTTCTTGAATTATAATAATTGGAAATTATCCAATAATTTTAACTTAGAAATTATAAATAATCGATAAACGTCCGGCGTTCCGAATAACCAAAGCATTGCACAGTTAAACAACAAACATCCACATGTCCTTTTTCTCACTGATCAAACTTTAACTTCAAACCTTCAATCAAAAGTCTCAACCCATGTCCCAGAGCCAATTGAAAAAAACTGCAGAATCAATTCCTTCTGAGAATGCGCGTGCAAACCCTAATTCTTGATTTATCGTCAAAGAAACGTCCGCCTGATCAAAACCTGAGCCAACTCAACCAAACCCTAACAATCTGCTAGAACTGATTCAAAATCAATAAAAACCCTAATTTTGTTTGACTGATAAGAAAAGTCTGTTTGACCGGTTCTTGAGCCAATTTGAAAAATCAGGAAAAGCCTGAAACTGTGATTTCTTGTGAAAAAGAGGAAGGCAAATTTTGGGGTACAACAGAGACATAGCATAAAATTATGAGGCAATCATTAGACAATGATGCTCAAAAGCAACAAGTAAGGAAGCAAATGTAGATCTCATTATGTCACCACATTAATTGGCCAATGAGTTCCAAATAAAAGGATAATAAGAGCATAAAGGATTAAGGTGAGAAGAGAATTCAAGGTCAAAACTTAAAACATTGAAAAGTTGGACTCAAAGTCCTTAGCAACAATTGACACATATCATTCATACACTAAGTCAAAACAAAAATGAATGTGAAGTAGAAATAAGTGTGTGATGGATTGACCATGGCATGGAGTATAAAACAAGAGTGAAGTAAGAAGAAAGCACATCATATTAGTACACTCTAAGACCTCTAATCATCCATAAGACAACAAAACTTAGACACATACACAAAGTAATGCAACAATTAGGTCAAAACATTTCCTAACATATTCCTAAGGGAAAATGAAACTTAAGAGGGGATGTGGATAAAGAGATATCATGATTAGATGACGTATCACATACAAGTCAATGAAATAGAGCATATAAAAGAAAATATTCAAGCATCACACATAATGTAAGAAGATCATGCACAAAAGCACAAGAAAGGGGGCCATGAGAAGCAATCAATCATTGATCAAAGAAATATGAGATAAAGGCATGAGAAAAATTTAGAAAGAGGGATAATAAGAAGACCAAGTCAGTATCATACCCTACTCAAATTACTAGCCTAAAACTATGCACATAAACCATCAATCCAATGCACTTTAGACAAAGCAAACCTCTATGCACACCTCTAAGTCAAAATTAGGTTTAAAAATAGGAAAATAACTTGTAAATTCATGTAAAATAAATCCTAGCTTCCTAAATACTAATTTTTGTACCCCAAAATTTTCCCTCTCATTTTACTCAACACATGCCCATTGAGGTCCCCAACTTGCCCATGGATGACCAAGAATTGACCAGACAAATTCTCCTCCTAAAGGCAATGAACCTCTAACTAGGGTTTCAATTTTCATCAAGATATGTGAACTCCAATGGTATAAAATGTTGTACATGGTCCTAATATGTCCTCAAGATTATCCATGCCAAATTTCAGGCCTTGCACAACAAGTTTGCTCAGTCAATTGCTCAAATGCTTGAAAGTCAACTATACTATGTCAAAAGTCAACTGTGGCCTACATACAATCAAACTTCAAGATTTTTTGTAAACATCAAAATTTTGAAGTAATATCCATCATTTGATCAAGGGTTGATCATGATTCCTCAAGAAATTCTCCTAATTCATCAAAAGTCAAAAATTGCTAATTAGGGTTTCTATAGGAAAAGTCAACCAAACTTTGACCAGGCATACCTTTCTAATACTTTATCAAAAATTTTCCACCAAAGCTCATTTTGAAGAGAATCCAATTCCCTACAACTTCTCTTCAGCCCTCAAGTTCAAGAAATGCCCCAGTTAAAAGATACAAGCTCAGACATTATAGGCCATCTTAAAAGTCAACAAAAAGTCATCTTTTTCCAAAGAAGCATACATGAACATGGAAGACTCAAATGAGATGAAACCAAAATGATCTCTTAGAGGACATCTTGGGATTTCCAAAATGGACAAAAACACTTCCATAGGACAAAAATTGAGAGAGTTATGACTTGTAGAAGTTGGGAAATTTTATGAAAATGCACAAAAGTCAATGTGAGTAAATTGGATCTTTTGAACTAATGGGCGTGGATTTTGGATCTCAAATATATCCATGGACTTATTCAAGACATTTAAATCCATTATTTTATTTTATTTAGATTTATTTTTATTTATTTGAATTTTCATTCATTTAAATATTAATAAATCAAATAAAATAGTAAAATGATGAATTAAATCCAAAAGATTTGTTTTATGATCATATCATGAGTCCAAAATCAGAAGATTGAGTCAAGAATTCGTGTGAAGGGTGATTGGAGAGAGATGAGCAAGTTTTGGCCAAATTTGGAAACATAAAATTCCAAGATGCAAATCAAATCTTTTCCATCCAATCTTCAGGATTCAATCCATTTTTGTTGCCCTAATGCATCCCAATATATAAACACAACATTGCCAGACAAAAAAAACAAGGATTGGTCGCACAAAACTCACGTTCCAATTTCAAATTTTGAAGAGAAAATTTCAAATCAGTTATGGAATTTGAGAAAGATTCAAGAGGTTCCGAGGGTTGCAAAATATTCCTGGAGGCATCCTGAAGCTAACTGCATCGTTTCCAAGCATCAAAGCTCCCAGAATCGCGACCAATACAATCACGGTTTGAGTTTTATTTTCAAAAATGATTATGGCCATACATGTGTTATAAATGTGTTTCGATCATGCATTCCTATTTGTATGAATGTTTAGAACGTGTTTGAATCATTAATTACAAGTTTTGATGAATGTATGATGGTCTGCCATTATTAGGGTATGGACTTTTGTTTTAGGGTTTTAAGGTACATGTAAAATTGGGCCCAAAGATTAGTACCACCGTGCTTAGGGGATCAAGCCTAATTGATCTATGGCTTTAGGTTTGATTTATATTGCGTACTGTGGATTATGGAGGTTGTAGGTGCTGTAGTGACGGACAACGTCCGTAGGTAAAAGTGCAGAGGCTAACACGACGAATGAGTGGAGAAGATGACTGTGTGGCGCAGCCCCATTGGCCAGTTCAAATCTGCGCATGTTTTCTTAAATAATTGCAGGAAATTCACATTATATTATTTTTGTTTTATTTTGTATAATGGATGACATGGTAGCATAGATGATCAGGCAGCGCGTGGTGAAGGGAGAGGACCTGGGTTCTAGTCCCAAGTCCAGCATTTTGCTATTTTCTAAACACTTCTTACAGGTTCCAGTGTGGTACATGGCCAGACGTCCATCCTGCATACTCACTCTCAGCCATTAGATCATCCACCACTCAGATCCAGCATCCAACAACGCATCCCCATGGTGGACCCTCAAACACACTCTCCATTGGATCACGCGGGACATTGGGCTCATGTGATCTGGGCCTAACAATTTCAGCTTCACACCCCCTAGACTGCTAACACCATCAGGCCCATTCTATTCTCTTTTTTTGTTTTTTTATATATTCTGTATTTTTATTTTAATTATTTTAAAATCAGTTTTTTAATATTTTAATCATAAAATCAAAAACCACAAAAAAAATTAGATTTAGGTTTTTTTAATTAAAATTAATTTTTTGTAAATAAATTTAATCATTTAATTAACCTGATAATTAGGGTTTATTCATATATTTAATTTAATTTCTTTTATATCAAAAACATAAAATATATGTTTTAATTAATTTTTTTTGTAAATAAATCATCAATTAATTTTATTTTTTGTAATTAAAGATAATTAGATTAAATTTTTTTTTGTAATTAACATTAATTAGGTTTAGATATTTTTGCCAATTAAAATTAATTAGACTTAGGATAATTTAATCAAATCTTTTCTTAAATTAATTCAATCAAATTTCTTTTTTTTTCTCTTAATTTAATCAATTTTGAATCTTTTGCCATTAATTTTTAAATATTCCTTTTTCTACTAACCCTAATCCTCCTAACCTCCTTTCCCCTGATTCTAATATTTTCTTGCCACTTTATTTTGTTAAGTTACTTTCTCGTATTTTTTAATTATGTAACTATTTTCCGGTTTGTAATAGCTTTAATTAGGATTTGAATTTCCACACTTAATTATGTAACTGTCCCAAGGCCTTATAATATCTTAGGAGCTTTATTTTCCGCAATTTATTTTCTGCATTATTATTAACTATTTAGATTAATAGGATTGCATGGAAAATACTGAAAAGAAAACGATTAGATAACCCTAAAATTCAAAGATAATATATCTGAATCAATACACTTGCACACGCTCACCCCTAGGGTATCTCCCACTTCGGTTGTCTTCGAAAACGGTCACAATTCTAGAAACGTGAGAATTTTTAGTGACTGTCCTTGAGTTCAAGAGATCACAAGTCCCCCGATGACCCTTTCGACTGTTTCCTCGGTTAAAAAAAGTGATCTTAGAACTTTAGGACAATTGCTAAGAGTTCTTGCCCAGTTTCCTTAGTGACCGTAAACGTCCCTTCGATAGTCCCTCAACATCCAACGATAAGGTTGCCTACTCACTAATAGTAGGATAGCACTATCTAAAGGAAATGAGGAAAATAACACCTTTTTTGAGTAGGTAGATAACTATTAAGTACTTGCTCAAAACAACCTTTTTCACACTACACTTTCAAAACCTTTTTCAAAAACGCTTTATCAACACTCTTGAGGACTGATACAAGAGTTATCATAAAGCAAACAAACTTTTCAAAACACACAAACACGAAAGAAGTTTTCAAAATGAGCAAGTACCTAAGAGCCCGTGGAAAACCACATATGGAAAGGGTGCTAGCACCTTCCCTTTCCATAATCTACCCCCCTTACTCAGAAAATCTCGAAAAAGGTCTTTTTCTATTCTTTTCACCCTTTCCTTTGTTGGATTAAAGAAAATTCGGTGGCGAGTCTTGCTTACCGCAACATTTGCAAATACAAAATGAAAAACCAGTATTAACAGTCGGTTCTGCCACCGTATCACACTAATAAAAGTCAGAAACATGCTTTAAAGTTCTTGGATCAACTTGAAAAGGTGAAAACGTATTGAAACTATCAAGTTAATCAAAAACAACTTTGAAAAATGAATTAAATGTTCTTTGAACTTAATCAAGCAAAGGAATCAAAAACAACAATTAACTTGCACAATTTTTAAAAATGAGCAAACTAAATTGTAAATCAAATTAAATATCATAACAAACTAGATTAATATCTAATAAGCACTAACCATATTTTTTCTGTATTTTTATCACAAGAGGAAAAATTAAACAAAAATTATTGCAAAAATTCAACAAAATTAGCAAAAGAATGACATTACCAAGTAATTGATTTAATTAGAATGTCATAAACTTCTATTAAATAAGACAAAATTATTTTCATGAAGTAGACTAAAAAAAACTCAGGACAATTTTTGTAGACTTTTTAGGTTAATGAAAATCAGAAAATAAAATTCAAAATCCTAAAAGGTGATTAAAACACCTAATGAAACTAAGTGAATTATTTAACCATGCAAAACTGATTTAAAAAATTAAATAAAATTCATAATATGAAATTATGCTAAAAATGAGGTTTAGAATATTTTTGCAATGATTTTTGAATCAAAAGAAATATTAAAACAAAATAAAAGAAAACAATTAAAAAATGAATGAAAATCCAAATAGATTGAAATCTGCTACAGATGTTTTAAGCAAGAAGCGCTATAAAAAGCCTTAGCACATGCTCAATTGAAATTAGACATATCATCGTCCCTACCAAACATCAAACCCTAACTCGTTGAAAATAATTTAACATGCAATGTTCATGCTACAATATCTCACTCATTTTTCATCCAAATCAAGTGAGGTAAAAACCAAAAATCAAGATCTCACAGAGTAGATCAACATAGAATCAATAATTTTTCAAAATTATGCACGAATCCCAGAGAAATAGTGGCGCAAAAATCACTGAATTCAAGAAAATATGAACATGCTTAAAACAAATATATCATGCAGTTTTCAGATCTGAAATTCTCTTTTGTTTCTCCACCAAATCAAATGATCCAAACATCAAAATTCATCACAAGAATGCAAGTAACAACAATATGATCATAGATTTTTCAAATGATGCAAGATCAAGTAAGGATCTGAGCACGAAGGAATTGTTTCATGCCAAATTTCAACGTATGAATTGAACATTCAATCACACATGGATATACATCAGATCTAAGATCTGGCTAGCTAAACCATAATGAACATGATCTACAACAAGAATGCAAGCTGAAATCATGGATTTGAGTTTAATAAGACTTACCTCAAGTTGTGAAAAATGAATTCACAAAGTGCCTCTGATTTTCAATAAGAAACCCGATGATTCTTCTTTCAACTTCAATGTAGTAAAAATGCGCAGAGATTGAAGCTTGAAAGAAGAATTTGAGAGAAGCTTGAAGAAAATAAATTCTGATTTTTGAAGAAGATGAAGCTTCTTGTGAGAGAGAGATGCAGAATATTGCTTGCGAATTCAGAGTGTGTTTGTGAATGATAGCGTAGTTCTCTTATATAGAGTGAGAAAGAGTGTTGAGGATGTTTGATTTTGAGGGCATAATAGTCATTTTGAGTTTTGAGCCGTTGGAGGGCTTTTGTGGAAATTTGTTGGCAAATTTGAGTGAAGAGAGCAAGGATGCATTTTATCTTTGCTAAGTTGATCATTTGTTGCATTTTGATGAGTGAAATGAGAGAGTAATTTAGTGAGATAAGCATGAAAATGATGAGTTGACATGGACTTCACATGGGGTGGGAGAAAAGTAGAGGAATATTACCCAAAGTAGAAACTCACGATGATTGCATGTACATGCATGGTTTGGCTTGATTTAACAACAGATAATGATGAAAACATAATGCACAATGCGTGCATGAAGTGTATGATAATAATCATACAACAGAAAATTCTCTCATGCACATGAATTGCCCATCTGCCTTGCCACACACACCATGTGCATAATTCATCTTTGATCAACATCTCAAAATCTACTCGTGCGTTTTCCTCAAAAATGAGGCCTTTGGAAATCCATGATGATGTACTTTAAGATTGATGTTGATGATAATATGAAAAGAAGCTTGCATCACATGAAAAACTTAGCACGAAAAAATGAGGCATGGCCTGTCCAGGCCCTCCGCACGCGCAAGACAAGTCTTCTGGCTAGAAAAATAGCATTTCATGCCCTTGTATTCATTCCACCATAACTTTCACCATAATGCTCTGAATAAAATTAACCTTAAACCAAAATTGAAGTGGGCACCATAATCTCAAACTTTGATGTTCAACTTTTTTGAAATTGGGATCAATTCAACAAGAAAAGTGGTGGTGAATGTGTGCCCACCAAGTGTTTGAAAAAAAATCCGCGCACGAGGCTCCCTTTGCGGGACAAACTTGCCTTATCAAGCCATCTTGTCCTAAACATCATATCTTCCTCTACAATGAACTAAATGAAGTGATACTTGAATAAAAAATGTATAGGAGAATTAAGCCTACAATTTTGATGTTAACACTTTACAAAATTGAAACCATTTGACACCTCAAAAATGTACATGAAAAAATTATACCTTAGGCATAATTTTGAGAAAATTACTAAGTGTCAAGATTCTTTCAAGCTAGATAACTCTTTCTCCTTTCACTTTTTGGTCTTGACCCCTCAAGGACAAAGTTGAAGAAAGTTTCCCCCTCTTTCCAACCATGTAAAGTTTGAATTTTTTTTCAATAAAAACTGATGAAGTTATGAATTTTCAAAGTTTAGTACTATGAATTACCAAAGAAATGTTTTAAATATTCAAATGACTTCTTTTACAAATCATCTTTAGATTAAAAAATTATCTTGATTTTATTCCATAAATGGACATACAATATAAAAATAGGAATGTTGAATTGCATGTTGACCAAAAAATCCCCTTGGTCATAGTTGACTTTTGTTAACTTTTTCTCAAATGATTGTTTTACCCCCAATTGATCAATTGAACAACTTCCAATTAAAATTGATACTCAATCTTTCAAATATAGGTGCTCATTAACATGTATAGAAGCATAGAATCAAGTCTTGCCCAAAAAATAAAATATTTCATGATTAAATAAAGAATCCTAGTTTTGTTCCTCTATGCTAGGAGATGATGATCAAGCTTCAAAACACTAATTCCAAGGAACATTTTAAGAAATTTCTTAAACAAAGATGTCTCATATGAAAATGAGAGGATATTGCTCCATAAAATTGGTCCACACAAGCATCAAACACTTCACCAGGTCAAAACCCTAATCTCAAGAGATGCATAAGAGGATAGTGATTCAAGAATCAACACTTGTACTTTCAAACTTCTGATGGATCAGAGAAACAATTAAGATATCTTGAGGTATGAGAAACCCTTAAATCTTGAGTGACTCAAATATTGAGAGTATGAGACCCTTCTTATTCTGACTGTCAATACAATCAACTTTCAATAGCTTGTAGAGGACCTTGGGGAATCAAAATACCTTGATCCTATCACAATGTATGAATGCATATGATGAAACATAAGCCTTTAAAGTTCTAAAATAAATAGGGTAAATTTTGTTGTGAAACTTATGTAATCTTTCTTCATCCAAGTCGACTAATCATCCATCATCATGCCCCGGAAATGGTCATACGAAATTTCATTTTTCCTTTGGATTATCACCGACTGCAAGCATATTTCGGCAGGTAGAACTACATTATGCCCAAACTTCATACAGAAAGGCATGGAATCAGTTTCCTCCTTAGGTGATATCTTGCAGGCCCAAAGCGCTTGGTCTAAGGTCTTATGCCAGTTCTTTGGTTTTTGGCCTATGTCTTTATTAATTAGACTTATGATGATTTTATTTGCAACTTCAACTTAGCCATTCGCTTGTGCATAGTAGGGAGTCGATGTTAGGAGTTTTATTCTTGATTCTGCAGCGAATTTTTCCACTTTTCAACCGACAAACACTGAAACTTGGTCTATTGTTATGGTTTCAGGGGTGCCATATCGGCACATGATATGACTTTAGATAAAATTGATCATGGTGTCTTGGTCAACATTAGATAAAGGAACTACCTCCACCCACTTCGTGAAGTAATTAATGCCCACTAAGACATATTTATGGCCTTTGGAAGATATGGGTTAGATCTCATCTATTAAGTCTAACGCATATCCCCTAAATGGATATGGATTAATGATTGAATGTAATTTTCAATTAGATACATGTTATATCCCTCCATCGTTCTGACATTCTTGGCATCCTCGAGCAAACTCGATGCACTCTTTGAACATAGTAGGCCAATAAACCTCATGTAGACACAACAACCACTTCATTTTATGGCTTGCTTAATGCGTTCCACAAGATCCACTGTGGATATTGGAAATTTTATTTGATGCTTTTATATTATTTTGTTAACTATTTGATTACCAATTTACAATCAACTTAGATCTTGACTGTAGTTGCCCCAAAGTATATAAAAATTGTAAGACATGTTATTAAGGCTTCATACTCATCCTCATTGTTATAACAACAACCGTTGATTTTAAACTTGTATTTGGTTGGAATTCTTTATAAGCAAATGATAAAAATCCCCACATCTATTCGCTTGGAATGGGCAGGACCGTTGAAATATAATTTCCATATCGGGAACTCGACATAGTTGTGTGCCACTTCGGTTATTGCATGATCTACTATGAAATCAACCATAATTTGGCCTTTCATGGCCTTTAAGGGCGCATAGATTAGAGAATATTTTGTAAGGGATAAGGCTCACTTTAAGACTCTTCTATGTATAATCGAATTTGACAACTTGTGTTTAACGACATCGAAATATGAATAAACAAACATATTAGAAGATTTTATATAATGCTTGAGTTTGGTACAAGAAAAATATAACGATAAACATATTTTTTCCACCATAGTGTATATGGTCTCAACATCATTCATAATTCGACTTAGATAATATATGGTTCTCTCGACACCATTATCGCCTACTTGGGCCTACATGCTCCCAATTATCCATTCATATGCAACAATATATAACTTCATCATCTTGTTCCTCATATGAGGTACCAACGTTGGATGCTTTGATGGGTACATTTTAATTTTGTCAAAGGCCCATTAATGTTCTAGTTCCCACCTGAAAATTTCCTCTTCCTTTAATCGTAGAACTGGTGAGAACACCTTCGTCTTGCCACTTAGATTTAAAATGAATCTTCTTAATAAATTGATCTTTCCCAAAAAAGATTGGAGTTATTTTTTGTTGGTTGGCGGTTTAGTATTTTGTATGGAATTTGTTTTGATTGCATTTATCTTGATGCCCTTTTGTGGACTACAAATCCAAGAAAATCATCTGCATGAACACAAAATTCACACTTTAATGGGTTCATTTTACGCCTATGTTTCCTCATTCTTTTGAACAATCATCAAATATGGTCTAGGTGGCCGCTCTCTAATAAAATTTGATGACTATGTCATCAATGTATATTTGCATAAATGTTTCAATAAATTCATGAAACATTGAGTTCATTACCCTTTGGTAAGTGGTGTTGCACCCCAAATTTTACCCTCATATCTTCTCTTTTATCCGGTTTAAGCTTCACATTAATTTGCTTCCTTTCATTAGGAAATTTTCATATAATTTATTTCATTTAATAAAGTACCATGGGTTCAAAGGTCAGTGATCATGCAAGCTATGGTTTCACCATTGTGTGAGGTGTATATATCAAATAAAGTCTGATTTTTTTTATTCTTCTAGTTGTTTAAGAAATGAAGTGTGAATTAGGGTTTTGGAAGTATGGTTATCATGAACCTTTTCTTCAAGGGCTATTATCCATCCAATTTTTTTCAATATCAAAGATTAAGGTTTATTTCCCTACACCGGGTCAAGAGAATCAGAGTTTCTACTCACTTTGTTCGAGCGTTGGTAATAGTTCCTCAACAAAGGTTCATTAGGCTAAGGTTTCATTACAAATATACATTGAGCCTTAATTTCCTTCCATGTTGAATATTCATCATCATATAAGGATTTCTAGTTACTTACTCCACAAGGAAATTTCTCAGAGGTTTGAATCAAGGCATTCTTCTTATGGTGTTATCTTGATCAAGGTTTACTTTGAAGTGTTTCTTGAGTGATTGGGTTATGTATTAAGATCTCAGTTATCATTCATTTGTCAAAAGGGATTGGGTTTCTTCAAGTAAAACTTGATGTGAATCTCAACATGGAATTAGGGTTCCTAAAGTATCAAGTATGGTTTGCATTAGATTGGAATTTAATTCATCAGGGAATCATGAAAGCATACAAGAATTGATTCAAAGGTACATGGATCAAGTTGACTTTGACTTCAGTGATATTCACGATTGTGGTTTCAAAGGCTAAGCAAATGGAAATCAATGCGTGGAATGCATAAGGATCCATTCAAGTTTAGGAATCATGTACAAAAGTCGTTTCTTTTCAAAAAGAACTTCCATTAAAAGTTTCAAAATTCATGAGGATCCTTCATGGAATATTTAAACTTGGAGCAAAACAAGAGAGTAGTATATCATTTCAAAAGGTTTACAAAATACATTCAATTTTTATCCTACTTGATTCCATTCAAGGTTCAAAACCTCTTCATTTAAATGTTAATCAAAAGGTAGGATTCACACAAAATGTAATTCAAGAGTACATGATTCTTTACAAAGAGTATACACAAGTACATGAGATCCTTAAATTCCTAAACCTATTCTCTAAAATTTCATCAAGCTTGTAATGTCCTATCCATAAAGTTTGATGCAAAACAGTCCCAAAACTTCATGACCAGGGCTCTATCATTTCAACAAAGCTCTGTCTCTAATCGTCTTCACTTCGCTCAAATTCCAAGATCTCCATATACCAACACTTCATGAAATCCCAATAACAAGCCTTTTCGTATTTCATAAACTAAACAGCACAACAAAAATGAGAAGGAGATACTTTCAAAATAAAAACAAAATTTTAGAGGGAATAAAAGAAAAATCATGAGGAAGTATGAAATAAGAAAATAACCAACTACTGCCTTATCATTTCCAAAGCCCTTCCAAACCGTAGCAAAACATAACCTACTACAAACCAAATAAATTACAATCCTGTTCAAAGAGAGAAAAACCAGAAAATACAAGATATAAGTTGAAAAATGCAAACCATGAAAAGAAAAAATATCAGAAACAGCTCAACATCAGTTCAATCCTAACCATTCAATCTCCAACAGAATTTTAAATTTCAATGGCTGAGATCAACTTACCTATAACAAACTCCAGATGGTATATAACAGAAATACTTCACAAAAACCATAATCACGATTCATTTTCACAACTCCAGAAGAATCACCATAAAACAAATCTCAGAAAACTCTCACAGTTTCTCTACATTCTCTCGGTAAATTCTCAATCTCTCTCTTTCTGAAACTGTATCAAAATCTTCATCTACCTTCAACTCTATGTACCTCTACTTCACCTTCTTCGTGCATCTTCATAATTTCGTCACAACAACTTCAATCTGCTACTATAACACCATTGCATGATTAAATCTCTACTGCTTAACGCTTCTTATTAACAACAACCGCAAAAATGCTTCAGTGCATCTTTGCTTCGTTAAAGAATAACCTCGCACTCACAGAACCCAACGACAATTCCCAGAAGCAAAAAGGAAGAGAAATGGAGAATTGCAGAAAAATGTAGAAGAAAAGAGAATAAGAGAGATCAAAAGAAAACGTATACCTGAGTTTATCTTCTGGATTTCTCGTTATTATCGCCATCGAAGAGGTGCCAGACTATCTCCGATAGGTAACACTCGTCGAACTCTTCCTTTAGCAAATATTTTTTGTTGTTGTTTGTTTAGATCAGTAACAGAATCGAAAGGAGAAGATGAAATCGAAGCTTAAAGGGAAAGAGCGCAAGGAGGTGTTGAGAGGAGAACGTCGACCGTGTTGAGGTAATAAGGTTATAAAACCTAGGTGAGTGCAATAATAAAAACTATGGTGCTCTGATTCTTACGAGATATGTAGACACAAGGTTATAAAACCGAGGCGAGTGCAATAATAAAAACTTTATTTTTGTTCTTTAACAATTCATTCATGCATTCCTTTAGCAAGTAAGCTTTATATATAACACACCATTTGATTAGAACAACTTGAGTGGATCTTGTGGAGTACCACATATGTGAGGGGTGCTAATAGCTTCCCCTTGCGTTACCGACTTTCGTACCCTGTTCTTTTTTACGAGACCTTGTTCTTTCCTACTTGAGGTTTACTCGATGTTTTCCTTTTCCCTTATGGAAAAAATAACATTCAATGGCAACTCAGTTTGTGTCGGTATTTTTTGCGGTAGCTGCAACTGTCGACTCTGTTATGGAGAACCTAAGAAAGTCAGTCCTAGATCTTGTTTGTTTTATTTTCATTAGGTGTTTATTTCTTTATGCTTTACTTGCTTGATTTATTTGCTTCATGTATGTGCATGCATTGCATTTTATTGATCTCCAGTATTCTCGATATATGTTGTGTTGTGCTGGGATCTTTTGTTTTTTAGGTTGGGTTGGGTATTACTTAGAGGTAAAAGGCCCAGTACCCAGGCTAGAGAGAAACACTTAGGAACACATAGAATTAGAGTGGAGTCATGATGGCTACTATATGCAGATCCTACTAGTGCATGTGAGCCACACGTAGACCAGGTTCCTTTGGGATGCTATTGTTATACATGTTTAGTGTTATGATGATAGTATTTTTCACGTGGACTATAGACTCTAGGGACTTTTTGACCATCCCAAAACCAGAATGAACATGTGAGATGGGGTGGGAATTATTCTTACAGGTAATGTTGTTGATCTTCATGGTACTTGGTTTTCTTGTGTTCTGAGATGGTCCCGGACCTTTGATCCTGTTACATTCAGCATGTTAAAGACTATACAACATTTATTCAGAGGAGTATGGTTGTTATCCATGGCATACTAAACTTTTGAACCCATGCATCTCATTCATTTCAACCAGAAGAATCATTGCAACCTACTTCTTATTAAGAATCCTAAAACTGATTTCCCGACATCGTCATTATCATGGATCACTTACAAGCAGATATGGCAGAGATGACAACACAGATGGGGAACCAGATGGCTCAGTTCTAGGAGGTTTTCCAGAACATCTCCCATGGACAAGAAGAGTTGAGACAGACTATTCAGAGACCAGTTGTTACTGTTAATCCTGTTAATGGTCAAAATGTTGTTCATCCTACCAGTGTTAATCTTAACAAAGGTGAGGTTCCTTTAAACCAGAATGTGAGAAAAACTGTTGAGATCCATGTCAATGAAGCTCCACACCATGAGGATATTTCTGATGCGTCATTTGACACGTTCAGGTTCCCAGATGATGAAACTGAGGAGGAGAAAAGGTTTCACCTCTTGAAAAAATGTTTAAAGCTATTAAGGGTCATAATTCCCTTAGTTTAGATATTGTTGATTTATGCCTAGTGCCTGGAATCAAGATCCGTGCTAAGTTCAAAGTCCCCAGCTTTGAGAAGTACAAGGTAACCACTTGTCCAATGACTCACATTAAGGCATTTTGCAACAACATGGCTCCCTATGCAGAAAATGACAAGCTTCTTATACACTTCTTGCAGGATAGCCTCAGTGGAGCATCTCTTGAATGGTATACTCGGCTTGAATGGACCCACATCCGAACTTGCAGTGAATTAGTTGAGGAATTTCTCAAGAAGTACGATTATAACAATAACAAGGCTCCTACCAGAATTCAACTCCAGGGCTTGACTCATAGAGTTGACAAATCTTTCAAAGAGTATGTATAATGATGAAGAGAACTAGCTGTTAGAGTTCAACCTCCTCTTTTGGAACGACAACTTGTATACATGTTCTTAAATACCCTACAAGGTCCCTATCTAATGGTTGGATATACTACTTCTAAATTTTCAGACTTGGTTGTCGCAGGAGAACAAATTGAGAATGGTCTCAAGATTAGCAAGATCTAGTATGAAGGAACAAGTGTAGTTTCTGAAGACAAATAGGAAGCCCCTACTTATTCTCAAGTTCAGATCCTTTACTATCAATTGAGTAAAGTTACTCCTAATCAGTATGCTCTGCAACAGCAGTATGTGCCACAACCGCAAAACTATCAACATAACCCTCAGCAAAAGGGTAGGTAGAGGTACAAGAAGCCAAAAAGAGTGTTTGACATGGTTCCTATGCCTTATAGTCAGTTGTTCCATCAATTGCTCAAGCTTTATTTGGTGGAAACCAAACTATTGGATCATGTTATTTATCCTTATCCTTTGGGATTTGATCCCAACGCTCACTATGACTACCAAGCTGGGGCACTGGGCCATTCAATCAAAGACTGTAGGGCATTCAAAGATAAGGTACAAGACCTTCTTGATTCAAAGGCTATCATGTTTGCACCAGATGGTCATAACATAATTCTCCTTTGACATAGTGAATGTCAAGACTGAAAATAATATTCTCTGAAGAAATAAGTCCATACAGAGAGAGTCTCATCAACATTGGAAATCTTTAGATCATCTGCATTCTCATTTGTAATCTTTCTTGTTTTATTCAATACTTTCTTGCATACAAAACTTGCTTGCTTTTGAATAATGATAATAAATTGATTTAATATGTTAGTTGTTGTACCCCAATTTATCCCATAAGATCCCTTCATCATACCCTGTTGATTCATTCATAACAAGATCACATTAGGATTCTTGGTTCCCCTCCCTATACTTAGCTTTGCTCTTTGAGGAATCACCAAGCACCTTGACTTATTTTTCTTTTGTAGTCATTCATTTTTTTTAATGAATTTCCTTTTAATTAATAAAATGCAATGTTGGTTTGTCTTACTTGTCAACAATGTAGGTAAAGGCAATAGGGCTTAGCAAGTTGATCCATAGGTTCATGAGTTTATTTCCATGACCTAGTCAATGAAGCTTGAGAAGTTCAAACCTCACCATTGAAGTTGTTTTGGAAGGGATGGCATGGAAATGTTATTTTGGTTCACTACATTTCCAAGTTATCAAGATTGATTCAAAAGTGCAAGGGGTTGATGGAAGAATTAGTCATGTTTGGATAAGATTTTATTCATTTTGGTCCCAAGTGCATGTTCCTCTCAATTATCAAGATATGGAAGTGGTTGTGGTTACTATGAGTTCTCATTATCATCCTCAACAACTTATATTTACAAAGCATTTGTTTTGGTACAAGAAGTTTGTTCAAAGTTGTAAAAGTTCCTCAAAGCATGTTTCTTCATCTATGAGCTAGGGTTTTGAACATCAAAGGAGTATATCTTGATCATCTTTTGGTATTTTTGAGTGATTCCAAAGACATCATTCTCTTAAAATGGATATTAACAAATCAATTTAAAAGTTCCAATGAGTTTTCATGTGGAAGAAACTTGATGATGAAGAAAGGTTACAAGTCCTCCAGATGAATCCCCAATTTTCCATGTGTGACTTCAAATGATCATAACTTGGTAAATTTTTATCACCTTGAGCCCATTATTTTTCAAAAATTATCTTGAATATGTGAACTTTATGCCTTCTTTTATATGCAAAGTAAGAAAATGGATGGAAGTTTCCTTAAGGATGCAAACGATTATAGGTCATTTTATGAAATTTTTCCAACTTCAACAAGTCATAACTTTCTCATTTTTTGGAGATTTTGATTGGTTCAAGTTTCAAAATGTAATTCAAGAGATCCACTTCATGCAATCTTTTTTTGTCAAGAGCAAATTCCAAGTGGAAGGCTATGTTTGGATGCAAGACATTATAGGTCACTTTTGAAGAAAAATTTGAAATATTTCTAAGTATGGAAAGTCAACATTTTTTCTCCAACTTTGACTCAACACAACTTTCAGCTCAAGCATCCATTTGATTCCATTCTTTTTCCATTGCAAAGCTTGTAACCTCATCTTTCTAAAGCATCAAGAATCATGCCCTAAGACCTATTGAGTTGAAAATGTCATTATTTTGAAATTGGTAACTTGGAGTTGAATTTCTCACCAAGTCAGAATTTTGAAATCCATAATGTGGCCTCTAATCACAAGTTTTCCACACGTATTTGCCTCTAAACATGTTTAGTGAAGTTCCAGAATTGTTTAGCACCTCAAAACGCAAGGATGGGATGAGTTTTGGTGAAAATTAGATCATACTTCACTCGTGTATCAGGTTTGCACGAATTCCCTCCAAAATGCATCATTCACTCTTCCTTTTGATCCCATTTGCTTCTCTTATAAATACATGAACTATCCCATTCATTTTCTCAAGCTTGAATAGCCAGAATCACCCTGCCAAACTTGTTCCCTAACTCAAAATTCAGCAACTTCGAAATTCATTCTCAAGCCTTTTTCAATCCAATTTTTTTCATCAATTCACCTTCCTTGATCTTCCCTGAAGCTAACCATATAATTACATTCAAGAATCGTGCCCTATATTGCTCCATAGAAGTCCAGTTTCAGAGCTCTGAACTCAACTTCAATAGGTAGATTCCTTCATCCATTCTTCAAAACTTTGATATCATTGTGATGCTCTCATTGCCCTGGTTCTAGTCACAACACTTAATTCTTACTGGAAACACGTTTTGACCATGAAATTTCAAATCCCTTTTCAAAACTTTCTTTCCAAATTGCTTGAGCTACATTTTATATAAATTTGGCGCGAGGGTGTGGTTGTCTTCGTCTTGAAGAGACGAAGCGAATGACATAAGTCTGAGCTTCTGATTTTATAGTTTGAGAGACCTGCAATTAACGTTGGCTGGAGGTTGAAGATGACCAACGTGTCACCTTCCAACCAATGATGGCACGCCAGTTGTTATTTTTGAATTCTGATTTAATAATTGATTCAGTGCTTTATTCACTAATGACCATGATATACACAGCTCGCCAGATCCCTTGGATTTGATTACTAACGCGTTTTGACTCTTATCCAATGGTCCACATATTTTTTACTTTTATTTTCTTTTCTCATTTTTTATATTTAATTGTTTTAAACTTCAAAAAATCATAGAAAATTCATTTTTAGTCCAAAAAATCTGAAAAAATTATGAAAAATATTTTTGATAATTCTCTTTCTGATTTTTATTTTTTCACAATTTAATTTTGTGTTTTGGTATTTTTTTTATAAATTTACACTTTATTTGATTTGTTTTAAATATTTAAAAATACTTTTATGCATTTTTAAATTCTGAAAAAAATTATAAAATGATCCAATGACACTGTGGCAAATATTGGTGACCTTATTTTATTTTTGTTTATGACTTTGGTATTTTTTATCATTTTTGGTTTATTTTACCCATTTCTTTTAATTTTTAAAATAGTTTCTGACTTTAAAAAATTACCAAAAAATTTATAAAATTATTTGAGCCCTTTTCTGATTTTTCTATGGTCCTAGTTTTTATTTCTTGATTAATTTGAACATAGTTGATATTTTTCTCTTTTATTTCTATTTTTAAACATTATCTTAAACCTTTTTGCATATATTAAAATGTAATATTATTTTGTGATTATTTTCTGGCTGACCTTGGGTTAGATTTTTTATCATGAACTTTATTAACATCATTGGATCTATAGTATTGAGTCTAACTCCACAAAAAATGGATGAATGATTTTAATAATAGTTTGATTAAATTTAATTCAAAAGTGGTTTGTATATTCTCTCCCACCCCTCTTCATCTGATCCCCTTCTTATTGCACTAAATGTTGTTGGAGCATGATCTTTATATCATGTCTCAAAATAAATGGTGCATAGATTGCTATTGACCGGCCTCAAAATAGGTGCGACTTCTACATAAGTCCACTTACGATTGCTTAACATAGCACTAAATTTTGTTCCGATTCGAATAAATGATCATTCGTGGCCCAAACTTGTGTTTGCAAGCCCAAGTATGTTAATTTGATCTCTTTGATCCAATAACCTTGAGATTCATTGTGTGGAGGATTTGGTTCTACCAATCCTCTAATGGATCTACAATACCTTTGGTCAACGCGGATCACTTAAACATCGTTGGTCATTAAATGATACTCATGAGGATTTCAAATGGATGATATACTTGACAAAAAGCAAATGCAACTTGTTGTGTGGAGGCTTTGGTTCTACCAATCCTCTAATGAGTTTCAAATGCAAGTTTCAAGATGATCATCTAACTAACCACTAATCACTAATAATTGATTTTATCCTTTATTCTTTTATATGCCCATTTTATTTTTATGCACTATTTACTTTTAGCATTTACATTTCATTCCATTTTCATCTTTGCTCATTTGAGTATTTACTTTCTTGTCTTTTATTTTGGCTCACTTGAGTTTTACTTTTCTTTTTTCAAAACACCTAATAATCAACATAAACCCTAAAAATATTTAATGATACTTGGACTATTTGGTTACTATCCTTGGCATTATGGAATATTGGACTTCTGGGACTTAGGATTAGAAACCTTGGCCTATCATTGGAGACCTTGTGATCTTATCTGATTATTTTGTCTGGAGCTCTTGAGGTTTACCTCAAGACATTGGGTTGTTTGTTTGTTTTGTGTGCGGGTTATTGTGATTACACCATTTGTTTGTAATCCAGAATTTACCCGTATACAACCGTTACTCTGCCCAATTTTTGTGAAGACTTAATACACTTGAAGTTTGGTTCTCTCAAGAGGTCTATTATTTTTGCTTGTTTGGTTTCAATCTAAAGAACGGGAATTCTATCTTGACTCATAGTGTCAAGTATTGGCTTCTTGTTGGTTAGATGGTTCTTATTCCTAGCTTTTACCTTATGCTTTAGGATAGCCTCTTCTTCTCCTCCCATCTTCTTTAATTTCAAAAATCTTCTCCCTCCTTTTGAAAACTCTTCTTGTTTTAAACTTGAACCAGTTTCATAATAAACTTGGACTTAGGTTCATGCATTTTCAAATATTTTCATAAATAAACTTCAATAAAATTAATAATACTTTGACATTTTTGTGAGAAGACTAAAAGTCAATCAATCTAATTTCAAACCATCTTGCCACTTTGGCTTTTATCTTTAAACTTTTCTTAAAAGATTGAACTCTTGTCAATCCTTGTAGTGATGTAAACAACTATACTTCTACAATATATAGTAAAGAGAGATATTTGCCACTTGGGTGTTGAGTGAGGCATTGTTCATTTTAAAATCCAAGCCATATCCTCCACTTTGAGATGATGCAAATTCTCCTTTCTCATGATTGTGGGTAGTAGGTATGTTTTCCACACGGACAATGACGATGATGTTTTATCTCATAAAATTGACCAACACATTTGTGTTTTAATATTTTTAAAAGAGGAACTACGTGTACCCTGATCTCCTATTGCACGAAAAGATGGTACGTAGGCACTAAAGGTTCACAACCGCAACAGGTGCAAAAATCATAAAAAATATATTTCTCTTCTCACCTCCACCATCCATTTTTTTTATATACAACATTTTTTATAGCTAAAATATACAGATTTTTCAAAGAGGTTACTGCGGAGTACCGTAGATGTTTAGGGTGCTAATATCTTCCCTTTGCATAACCAACCCCATTACCTTGAATCTTTCCCCCTCTTTTGGGGTTACTCGCTCTTTTCCCATTCCTTTGGAAACAATAAAGCACGGTGACGATTTTTATTTTGATTTGTATAAAGTCTAGTCAATCCAATGGCCTAGTCTTAAACATTTCTACCGCTACATTAGTCTTCAAATCACCCATTTGTATTCTCTTAAATTTTTTTCTTTGCTTTTTGATGCTCAACTCTTGATAAACAAAGCAAAATAACTCTGGAGGGAGGATGATGAAAAATATACCTAAAATCTCAGACGGTATGCTTTTTAATAAAACCCTACTGAAGATGTACAAGCATTGTTTCAAACCCCCAAACACCAGAGATATAAGGGAGATAAACCCTCTTCAACCCCTTTGAGCCTTGAAGTAGGAGTTTCTTTTCTATTTAGAAAAAACTCTCATTTTTAAGCAGGGGTCGGATAGTCTTTAATTAATTTGATCGAGCGTTTAAATTTCAAAAAGGAGTGAACATTTAAGGATCAACCACACCTTATCCCTAACACATCAAGAAGTCGAGAAAAAAAATCAAGTCTGTAATGGTTGTCCCTCACCTACCAAGGAATGAGGAAGTCACAATACTTCCAAAAAGTCAAAATACTCAGGGTCACACGATTTATTCAAAAAGAAAATGAATGAATGATAAAATCAAAGAAACGAAAGCCCACTAAGTCAAAAACATGAAAACAAGTGACTTAGGAAAAAGTAGGGCATCTCACTGGACTTCAAAATCCAAAATCAAAAGGAAATATGTCTAGGAAAAAATTAGGGAAAGCGAAAAAGAATGAAAGCCTGAAAAGCGAAAAGGATTACCAAATAAAAATCCTCAACAAAAGAACAAAGTTGTGTGATCAGACACCAAGAACAAAAGGGCGAGTGACTCTCGTGTCTAAGAAACCTCAGTGGTTCCTTTACCATCTCAAAGTCCTCTTGAGAGATGAATGCTCGTATCGAGTTAACTGAACATAGGACTGGAGAACATCATGGAGAATGGATGGGTACAAATAACTTTGAGCCTTAAATCTTCTTCTTTTTTTTTGAAACTGTGAAACAGGCTACGTTACAACCCTTAAAAGTCCTAACTGAAGCATGGATTATTTCGAAATCATACTGTAACGAGAGTACGGTAATCTAACCCCTAGAAGGTTTGCTAAAACTTTTGAGTTGGTATCACACCATCCTTTACTTCCTTTCATACAAAAAAAAAACGATATTACGACATATTTTCATCAAAAGTTTTTCAACTTCAAGACAAACATGAGATTTGCGTTAGAATTATCATTCTCATAATAAGCATTATTTGCATGTAAACAAGTGCTTAACATCAAGTGAGCTTGCATAATGAGCATCAGATGAAAAATTTAAACATCCCAAGGGACAAATTACTCTAGGAATCAGTTGCAGAGCAAATATTTTTGAAGAAGGATCTTAATTTGGGGCAGACCTTCTAATGACTTCATTGAGTAAAGGTAGACCAGTTGAGAAATGATCAGAAGCAGATTATTTAGAAATTTTGATGATTGCAAAAGTATGATCACCTAGATGTCTCTGTTGAGCAATGGTATATTACTTTTAGTTGGTCCTAAGGGACAGATTTCTCCAAGTATTTGTTTGAGTACAAATTTGATCCTAATGAGAAGTATGATTGTGAAGTAGCCTACTTTCAAGACATAAGTCAATCACCCTAAGGGGGTGTTGTATTCAAAACTCTGTGAGCCTCTCATTCCTCCATGAGCATGAGGTGAGGAAATAGATTGCCAAGACTCCATTGTGCAGGGGTAAGATATTTCAATGTTAGTACTCCGTTGAGAAGAGGTAAAAGTATCTCAAAGTTTGATTACCCTAAGGGGCATAGAAGCATGTTAATACTTTGTAGAGTAAAATTTCAATAAATTTGGGACAGTTATGTCAAGATTCTTAGAATCTCTCAAAGTTCAGTGTAAATAGGGGCAGATACCCAAGCATGGTCTAAGTCGTCTCCACCATTGGTTAGCCAGGAGCAGTGTTCCAAAGTTCATTACACTGGGGCAGAATATTCATGATGATGCATATCTCAAGAAGTCCTTTCGAGACAAGATTCTTCAAAGCCCCTAAAAGCTAGGGGGCAAGGCAGTATGCAGGGGAATTTCCTCCTCTTTAAGAGTTGATCAAGTTGAGTCTCGGCGTAGGCTAAACAACTCAAGAGTTCGAAGAGCATGTTGGGATGTCGGGATTGTTATCCTCAACAGAAGTTAGGATCGTTATCCTCAACAAAAGTTAGAATCGTTATCCTCGGTAGAGATCAAAGATCTAAGTCCAAGATATTGGTGTTCCTCAGCAGAAGTCCGGAATCTATCCTTTGAGTTCCCTGCAGATATTTTTTGTTGGCACATTGCATATAGTAATCATCATTACATTGCATTGCATCACCAAAAATGCATAGCATTTCCACCTAGAACGAGCATTACGCTAAAAGATCCCAAACATACATTGAAGCATAAGCTAGATTCATGTCTTTCTCAAGCACCCTTTTATTCCTCAGTTAGGTTGGTGGTACTTCTCTGAAGAGAATTTTTCCCTCAGATTTCCCAAGTGGTATCCCCCACAGGTTTTTCTCAAATTATATCTTGTTGTTATTGTTGTTATTTGCAAGCATTCTTGACCTTGCGTCATTCTATTCCCATAAATACCATCTTTTTCATATACCCGACATCTTTTCCAAAGTCCAGTACCTATCAGGCAATCTTTAGACCACTATCAGTTCCAGTAACCCTACTAATTATTCATTTTCTAAACCATACAATTTGTTGTCTTCTGGTAAGCTTGTTGTTGCTAGTAACCTTACTTCCCATTTCGTTTCCCAATCACCTAATTGAATCCTTATGATAACCATACCGATGTTGGTAACCTTTCCATGATATTTTTTCCAAATACTTATTTTTCGTAACCCAATCAATGTTAGCAAACTTGATATCCTTTTTTGTCCAATCACCTGATTGTAGCCTTCCAGTAACCATACCGACATCTATAACCTGAAACATTTGTCATTCTAATCACCTGGTTTATCCGTAGTCCAGTAACCATACTAAAGCCAAACATTTTCTCCATAAAAATTATTTTCCAAAACCTGGTCATCATCCAATAACCTTACTGTTCATTCTTTCATTCGTTAATCCCCATGGTGTTTGTTCTTTGCCTTTTGCACGAGAATTGTTATTCCCTAGTGGAGTCTGTATTCACCTTTTGCAAGAGCGATTGGTTAAGAATCATTTCCACCTTTCACTTGCCTCTTCCAGATGTGCAACACATTATCTCTTTCCTTTGAAGAAATCCTTCAGGAATATCTTTCTTCTACCTATCAAAGCTTGTTAGTAGAGGCATCTTACCTACAAAAAAAAAACATGTATATAATCTACCTATTCTTCAAAGCACAAATTTTCTGGTTCTTTTGGTATTTAATCTTCTTCTACCTTGAACATTCGAAAGGGTAACACCAATCTCACCTCCAGGCTTAAGACGATTAAATAAGGGTAGTTGTTGCACCCCAAAATTTGCCATCATATCTTCTCTTTTATCTGGTTTAGGCTTCACATTCATTTGCATCATTTCATTAGGACATTTTCATATCATGCATTTCATTCAATAAAGTATCATGGGTTCAAAGGGTCAGTGATCATGCAAGTTAGGGTTTCACCATTGATTGAGGTGTATATATCAAAGAGAGTCTGATTTTTTTACTGATTCTTCTGGTTGTTCAAGAAGTGGAGTGTAAATTAGGGTTTTGGAAGTATGGTTATCATGAACCTTTTCTTCAAGGGCTATTCTCCATCCAATTTTTTTCAATACCAAAGATTAGGGTTTATTTCCCTACACCAGGTCAAGAGAATCAGAGTTTCTACTCACCGTGTTTGAGCATCGATAATAGTTCCTTAATAAAGGTTCATTGGGCTAGGGTTTCATTTCAAATATACATTGAGCCTTAATTGCCTTCCATGTTGCATGTTCATCATCATCTAAGGATTTCTAGTTACCTACTCCAAAAGGCAATTGCTCAAAGGTTTGAATCAAGGCATTCTTCTTGTGGTGCTATGTTGATCAAGGCTTGCTTCGAAGTGTTTATTTATTGATTAGATTATGTATAAAGATCTCATTTATCATTAATTAGTCATAAGGGATTGGATTTCTTCAATTAAAGGTTGATATGAATCTCAAAATGGAATAGGGTTCCTCAAATATCAAGTATGATTTGCATTAAATTGGAATTTAATCGTCATGGAATCATAAAAGTACACAATAATTGATTCAAAGGTACATGGATCAAGTTGACTTTGACTTTGGTCATTTTCATGATTGTGGTTTCAAAGACTAAGCAAATGGAAATCAATCTTAAAGGTAATGTATACGTGGAATGCAAAAGGATCCATTCAAGTTTGGGAATCATGTACAAAAGTCGTTTCTTTTCAAAAATAACTACCATTGAAAGTTGCAAAAGTCACAAGGATCTTTCATGTAATCTTTGAACTTGGATAAAAACAAGAGAGTAATATATCATTTCAAAAGGTTTACAAAATACATTCAATTTTTATCCTACTTATTCCATTCAAGGTTCAAAACCTCTTCATTTAAATGTTAATCAAAAGGTAGGATTCACACAAAATGGCATTCAAGAGTACATGATTCTTTACAAAGAGCATACACAAATACATGAGATCCTTAAATTCCTAAACCTATTCTCTAAAACATCATCAAGCTTGTAATGTCCTATCCACAAAGTATGATGCAAAACAATCCTAAAACTTTATGACTAGGGCTTCATCATTTCAACAAAGCTCCATCCCCAATCATCTTCACTTAGCTCAAATTCCAAGATCTACATATACCAACACTTTCTAAAATCCCAACAACAAGCCTTGCAGTATTTCATAAACCGAACAACATAAGAAAATTGAGAAGGAGGTACTTTCAAAACAAAAACAGAATTTCAGAGGGAATAAAAGAAAGATCGTAAGGAAGTATGAAATCACAAAATAACTCGTTAAAAGAAAAAAATATAAGAACAGAAAATCAAAAATATTAGAAACAACTCAGCATTGATTCAATCCTAACCATTCGATCTCTAACAGAATTTTAAATTTCAATGGCTGAGATCTACTTACCTGTAACAAACTCCAGATGGTATATATCAGAAATCCTTCACAAAAATCTGAATCACGATTCATTTTCACAACTCTAGAAGAATCACCATAAGAAAAATCTCTGATAACTCTCTAAAACTTCTCAATCTCTCTCTTTCTGAAACCGTGTTAAAATATTCATCTATCTTCTTCTCTGTGTACCTCTACTTCACCTTTTTCACGCCTCTTCATCATTTCATCACAACAACTTCAATCTGCTACTGTAACATCATCACATGATTAAATCGCTACTGCTTCACGCTTCTCACCAACACAATGATAATTCGCAAAAGTAAAAAGGCAGAGAAACGAAGAATCGCGGAAAAATGTAGAAGAAAAGAGAAGAATCAAGATCCAAAGAAAACGTGTACATGAGTTTATCTTCTAGATTTCTCATCACTAACACCGTCGAAGAGGCGCTAGACTATCTTTGGTAGGTAACACTCGTCGAACTCAATCATTAATAAAACAAAATGCTGACAATCTGGTGATGAATTACCTTTTTTTGAAGCCTCATTTACTTGGAACAAAAAAAAATGCTTACGGACCTTATTGCTGATGGGCCTAGCGCTTAACTTTTACTCTGCTACACCACTGGATTCTGCATGCACCCTGGCTTCTTGCATGTTATTTTCTTTTTATAATTCTTGTGCTGGTCTTCATTAATTGTTTTGTGTGAATTTTTGCAATGACATTGATTAATTGTTTCACATAAAAATGACAAAAAATAAAAAGATAGTAGAAATATGCTAACTGATTTTAGGATTTTTCTTTAGAATTTAATTAGAGTTTTCTAGTATTCATTTTATGATTAATTTTTACTATCATTTTGTCATACTTTGTGGTGAACGAGGAGTCACTCAGTCTTGCATCCTAGCTGAGATTATGACATCGCTCTTTTGTTTAATTGTGAATGAGGAGCCACTCAGGCTTGCATCCTAGCTGAGATTACGACATCATTCTTTTGTTTGCTTTTAGTTGTAAACGAGGAGTCACTCGGTCTTGCATCCTAGCTGAGATCACAACATCGTTCTTCTTGTTTTTTTGTTGATTTCTTATGCTCACATGCTCCCTTGGGAATTTTTAATTCGATTTAGATTCTAGATTAAGTTCAATTAAAATAGACTTTTAGCAAGATTTCCCCTTGAGATCAACTTTAGGTCCACATTGCATGACTATAAGTAGGACTTGAGTTCCCCTTAGTTGTTTTCTTTTTCTTTTGCATTTGCATCTAAAACAAACTTATTTTGTTGAGAAAAAAATTCAAAACATCTTAATCATACTTAAATATTTTCACAAATAAGTGGAGAAGTAGTGAGTGTCCCTCCATTTGGATCATTTGATATGATCTCAACAAAACACACAAAAATTCAAATCTCTTTTGCCTTAGGGCTTGTCTTTTAAAAACCTTTTTCGAAAAGGGCATGTTATTTTCGTTCTACCACAGTCAAGTAACACGTGAGTCTCCAAAGGTTGAGCGTGAACACCTAACTGTTAGAATGCGAATGTAACATTGCCTACTAAAAAAACACCAACAAATAAAAAAAATTAGAAGAATTATGGTGCTCTGATTCTTTCGAGATATGTAGGCGTGTTGTAAAATCGAGGCAATTGCAATAATAAAAAACTTTATTTTTATACTATAACAATTCATTTATGCATTCCTTTAGCAAGTAAGCTTTATATATAACACACCCTTTGATTAGAACAATTTAAGTGGATCCTGTGGAGTACCACATAAGTGAGGGGTGTTAATACCTTCCCCTTGCGTAACCGACTTCCATACCATACTCTTTGTTGTGAGACCTTGTTCTTGATTAATTGAGGTTTACTCGGTGTTTTCCTTTCCCCTGATGGGATAAATAACATCGATGGTGACTCTATTTGCGTTGGCATTTTTTGCGATAGCAACAAGTGGCACCAACATTCTTCAGGCCAAAAGGAATCATTACCCAATCATATATGCCCAAGGCTCCTGGGCATCGAAACGTCGTTTTTTCTACATCTTCTTCTGCAATAAAAATTTGGTTATACTCAGAGTAACCATCGAGGAGGCTAAGATACTCAAATCCAACAGTTGAATCGACGAACATTTCAGCAACAGGCATCTTATATTCATCTTTAGGGCTGGAAGTGTTTAAATCCTAAAGTCAACACAGACTCTAAGAGTACCATTTTTCTTAATAATTGGAACAATATTTGCTAATCATTCGACTTACCTTACAAGGACTAGTGAACTTGTTTTAGAGAAATCTCTCAATCTCGACTTTAATCTTCTACAAGATTTCTGGCGCAAACCTTCTTGGAGTCTTCTTCACTAGCTTCTTGTCAAGTATGATCGATAGCTTTAGTTCCACTAGACCACGGCTAAGTCCAAGAATTTCATCATAGTCCCAGGAGACCAATATTTAAACTCCTTCAAAACATTGATTACTTTCTCTTTCAGGTGTGGGGTGAGTTTGGCACTATTGTAAGTTGGCATATTCGTCATCCCATCACCCAAATCTACCTCTTCCAATGCATCATGCGCTTGCATTTTCCTGGTTGAGATTGTTGTGTATTTTTCGAACCCCAAAGGCTCATCATCAAAAATGCAATCTAGCCTCCATCTTTATGAAGCCGTTATTTGGCTGGTGTAGCCATATTGGTTTGCCTGAGCATTCTTAGACCTAATGGCTTAGATGGACATAATTTGTTGAGATTTAGTCTAAGGCCACTATTATTATATTTTTAGTCGCATAGGCCAAAATCTCAGCCAAATTTCTCAACTCAATCATTGGTCTTATTTGGCTTTAGACCAACGGTTGTAACCTCTGACAGTCTCATATTCCCAAGTGAACCTGTGTTGAAGATATATGTTTACCAAATAGTACACCTCACATCCTTCAAAGTTAAATCCTTTTTCAAGCAGGTCAACATGGAAAAATCTTCCCTAGTTTTTCATCAAAGTTCACTCTATCGATGTGAATAACATCAGCTCTAAAGAAACTCTAATTTTCCTCAATATGCTCTACAATATCGTTGGGCTTCCAAATAGTGATCCACTTATGCATGGACGAAGGAAAACCTCCCATTCCATGTAATCATTCCCTACCCAACAGTAGATTTTATTTTGCCTTTGTAGGTACCACAACAAACAGCGTTGGTCTTGTAGTGGTTCCCAAAACTATGTTGACTTAAATAACCCCTTAGGGCCTTCTGGTTTTTTCTTCATAGTTGGACAAAACCATATTGGTACAAGCTAGTTCTATAGTGAACTTGCATATTTTCTCCAAGAGGGATTGTGGCATGACATTGACACATGCCCCACAATCAATCAAGACATTGTTGATCCCTATGCCATTTACTTTGGCCCTGATGTAAAAAGGCTTCAGGTTTTGTTGCATGGCTATATCTAGCCTTTCAAAAATGGTGTGGTCTTCATTCATTGAGCGATTATTCATTACATAGTATCACAAAGGCTTATAGGTGGTTAATTCTTCATCGAGCCCACCTTCTTCTTCAGTCACTTTAGTGATTGTATCATACTCGAATGGAAAGAAAAATATCATATTGCAAATTATATCTAACTCTAGTTCAGACCCTGGGTTAAAGTTATCGGCCTCCATGTCATCATCTTCGTCCGTTTTGGCCTTTGCCACTTTCTCCTTACTAACTGGTGAAGAGGGGGAAATAAACTTTGCTTAACATGCCTTCGACCAAATTGGCATTCGTTGGCAGCCTGAGTGCTAGTCTCTTTATTAGAATTTTCAGCCTCTCGTGCAAGCTTTTTGTTTCTTTGGTGTATCCATCATTGAGTCTAGGTCATGGTATTTTTTCCAATGAAACATAAGAATACTTCTTTGAAACTTGTGAATTATCCCTATATGAAGAACTAGCACCAAAATTGATTACTTTCCACTTTACCCCTTTGGTAGTTGGCTTTCTTGTAGGTCGTAGCCCCTTCTTCAGGGACGCATCAACATAAGGGACATACATCTTGGTTTGGAATATCTTTGAATCGACTTTCTTGTTGATAAAAACGTCCTTGGATTTGTCCCGTTGGAAAAACTTCGCTGCTAGGTAAGGGTTAACCCTCTCCAGCTCTTTAGAAGCTTCTTTATCAAAAACAGAATTGCATCTGAGCCACAACACGACTTATGAATATTTTAACCTGGATCGATTCAAAATGTTAATTAGTTCCTCCTCAATTTTGGGGTAGACAAATATTGTTTGATCTTTATAGTTTGATTTGATGTCTTTGGCTCCATATTCATCGACAGTGTCAACCATCATAACTTCCAATGGATCCACAAAGAGAACCTCTTCAAAATTTGTCTCAGTATCTCCTGCGGGTCGTGGTATTTTCTTGTCGGAAAGCTTGAGCCTGCCATCCTTGAGAGCATTTTGCACCAGATCCCTGAAAAGGACACATTGAGAAGTTTTATGACCCAAAAACGTTATGAAATTTACAAAAACCCTTTTTCTTAGTTTGTTCAAATGGTGGGGTTTAATCCCCCTTATGAACAATAATTTTCCCATCATAAACTAGCAGGTCAAAGATCTCGTCACACTTAGTGACATCAAAGGTATACGTTTTTAAAACTAATTTGTCATATTTTGGTTTGACGAGATTTTTCCCGTTTGAGAGTTTCAGTAGTTTGCACGTGTAAGGGGGTCATGGTTTTAATTCTACCATATTGACCTCACTCTCCTCCACTCACTCATAAGTTGAATCCTAGGAATTTCCTATGTTGTCGACTTCGACATAAGCTACTTTCTTTTTACTGAACTTTGTGGTTCTGGCTTTTTCAGCCTTCAATCGTTCGACTTGTCGAAATCTATCAGCCAATTGGGCCATTTCCCTTAGGGATTGGGTGTCTAATGTCTTCCTAATAGATTAATCAAGACTCTCTAGTTCCAATTCGACAAAACTCATGTTATGGCACTTATGTAAAACATCTCGATTTTAAGTTTCTAAACCTATTGAAATAATCATCAACACTGTTACCCATCTTTCACCTTACATTGGCCAGTTCTTTGAGACTAATCTTTGACTATCCCATTGTTGTACCCCAAAATTTTCCCTCCCATTTTTCAAAGACAAATTGATTCAAGATGCTCAATCACTCAAGACTATTAAAGGATTGATCAGACAAACTCTCCTCCTACGCAATGGCCTACAACTAGGATTTTGGTATTCTCAAGGAAAATGGGACTTATAATGCCTCAATTGAGTTTTGTGGTTCCCCATATGCTTCAAAGAATCCTCATGTCAAATTTCAAGCCTTGCAGCATACGTTTGCTCAGACAATTGCTCGGATGATTGAAAATCGACTATATTGGGTAAAAAATCAACTATGGTCAACATACAGTCAAACTTTAAGTTTTTTTGTCAGCGTCGAGATTTTGAAGTCACATTCATCATTTTATCAATGTTTGATCATGATTCATCAAGAAAACTCGAAGATTCATCAAAAGTCAAAAGTTACTAAATTAGGGTTTTCTTTAGGAGAAGTCAACTGAACTTTGACCAAGCATAAATTTCACATGCTTCATCAGAAATTTGATGGAAATTCAATTCTCTACATTTTTTATATCTAAGATTATATCTCCCTGTGTTGGATGTTTTAGCCAAAATTAAGGCCACCAATGAATTCGCAGTCATCAAATTAGAGGGGTAGGGTCTTTCTTGATCACTAACAATTATTATTTTGCAGGTTATAAACATCACCTCGCTGGAGAAGACGACCGGAGCTAGGGCTATGACGCTCCTCCGATGCATTGATTTTGTTTGATAATATATTGATTTTGTTTCATTGGATTAACAGATGAAACAGTCACCCCAGTGTCAGATATGCGTTCCCTAAGGCATTGGTATACAAGGGTGTGGGTTTGATCCCTTCCTTTTGCAACCTTTTTTGTTATTTTCCTAATTTACGCAGGTTTCTAATATAATATGTTGTGCCTGTTTCCCATCACTAACCAGCGTTTGGCCTGGTGGCAAGTTATGCAACTGTGAATGTTGAAGGGCGTGGGTTCAACACCCACCTCATACAATCTTTTTCTCCTTATTTCCACTAACCTATCTTCTTTTCCTTTTAATTACAAAACCCTAATTTTTAAAATAACCCTAATTATTTTCTTAATCAACATTTAATCCAAATTAATTCTTTTTAAAAACCCTAAGAAATTAGGTTTAGTTTTTTTTAACAAATTAATTTTGACTTTTTTTATTATTTATTTATTTATTAATTAATTAGGTTAATTAGTATTTTTCTTAAATAATAAAATTAATTATACTTTATATTTTTTTATTAATTAAAATTAATTAGACTTAGGTTTTCAATTAACATTGAATTAATTCCATAAAAATCACATTCAAACATTTTTTCATATTTATTTTTTTCTTAGAGAAATTGTAGGTCGCGCGACGTCTTGTAATAGTTTAGATTTGTCTTTCCGCATTTTTCTATTATGTAACTGCTTACGCAGTGTAATAGTCTAGGGTTAATTTCTGCACTTTATTTTATGCATTCTATTTTATGTAATTTCCCCAAAGCCCTTTAATATCTTAGGATTTATTTTCCGCACCTTTACTTTTCTGCATTTTATACTGCTAGTAACTATGCATGTATGGCAAGATCCAAAGACAATCGATAGATAACCCTAATATAAGATAAATAATTGAACTGAACACATTATTCACACTCGCACCTCTAGGGTAACCTCTCTTTGTTTCCTTTGGAATAAATGGTCATGTCCCTCAAAAGTAGGGATGCTTTAGCAAAGTCTCCTTGAATAAAGATCATAGTCCCTCGATGACCCTTCGATGTTGCCTACGAAAAATTATCCAGTCCCTCCGATAAATTGCTAAAGTATCTCTATCTGTTGCCTTCAATAATCATACGATGACCCTTCGTGTGTCCCTTTACATCCAATGGATAGGGCTACCTGCCAACTAATGGTATGGATAGTACTATCTCTAAAGGAGAAGGAAAATAACAAGAATGACCTTGAGTGGGTAAGAACTGTTAATTGCTCGCTTACAATCTTTTCTAAAAACATTTTACACATGACGCTTTCAAAATATTTTCTAAAAACACTTTGTACGCATTCTTGAGGACTGATACAAGAACGATTACAAAGTTAGTCGTACTTTGGCTTTTCGAAATATTTTTTTAATCACACACCCAAAGCAAGTTTTCAAAAGTGAGCTAGCAATTAAGAGCCCATAGATAACTACTGATGAGAAGGGTGATAACACCTTCCTTTTTCATAACCAACCCCCCTCCCCCCCCCCCTTCGAACTCAAAATTTATCAAAGGACTTTCCTATTCTTTTCACCTTTCTTAAATATTGGATAAAATAAAATTCGATGGTGACTCTTGCTATCCGCATATTTTGGATAAAACTGAAAAAGTAAGTTATCCCGCCGTATTACACATATAAAACTGTCTGTGGAATACTTTCTCTAACCGGCTCCAATTAAATTTAGAGGAAGAGTGGTAAACCATGTGAAGGCATTGTTTGTTAATGAGCTAGAAAAATATTTTATTTTCAAATTCTAATTGTTGGTAAAATCATCGGCCTTGGTTTGAAACCTGGCTATGTGTTCGATGGTGGACTCACTAGCGTCACCAGCGAACTTGGTAAATTCCAGGATTTTCAAACCCTTGGGAAATTCAGTTTACCTTACGTACTATGACAATGGTGACACGAAATTTGGCTTGGGGTGGCCAACATTAAGGCCATTCTAGGCCAGAATTCATTCGACCATATTGGTGATATCATTTTCCCCCCAAGATTATCTTGTTGGAATTGTCTGAGAACTTGATCGACATCCTGGTCTCGTTGAACTAGTACCATACCTAGACCATTTGGCTCTTGTTTATTCTCGAAGACCCTAGCTTTTAGAGGGCTAACCCTCGGAGGATGGTTATGCGTTAGGGTCGTTGGTACTGGTGGTGCACCAAAAAAGTCAGCCATTCTACCCATTTGTCGAGCCAATTACTAATAGCATTATGTCGTGTTTTCTATTAGTGGGTTAAAGACACTGCCTATATGCATGAGCATGTTGACCATATCATGGTTACTCTCGTCATTTTTTATTTATGGCTTGTACAAATTTATTGGCTTCTACATAAGTCAACTTACGATTGCTTAACATAGCGCTAAATTCGTCCCGATTCAAAAAATGATCATTTGTGGCCCAAACCTATGTTTGCAAGCCCAAGTATGTTTAATTTGAAATCTGGGACATGATATTGGGCCATGTCAGTGAAAGGGGTCTGGTCAAATTGGGGAAACAAAATATGCTTGGTGGAGACAAAGTCGAAAAGCTGGTGTTTTGTGAACTATGTGTACTTGGAAAATCTTGTACATTGAAGTTCAATAAAGCCAAACAAAGAACACATGGATCTCTTGATTACATTCATGCTGATCTTTGGGAGAATGCTAGGTGTCCATCACATTCAGGAGCAAGGTATTTTCTATCCATAGTTGATGATTATTCCAGAAAGATATGGGTACTCATCCAGAAGACTAAGGATGCAATTTTTGAGAATTTCAAAAGCTGGAAGACTTTGGTCGAAAAATCAGACTGAAAGAAAGGTCAAGAGGTTGAGAACCGACAATAACCTTAAATTTTGTAATGAGGTGTTCAACAGTTTTTGTGTAGCCTCTGGTATTGCAAGGCATAAAACTACTGCAAGTACTCCCTAACAAAATGGTTTGTCTGAAAGGTTTAATCAAACCATTTTGGAAAGAGTTAGATGCATGTTGACTAGTGTTAGGTTAAAGAAGGTGTTTTGGGAAGAGCCTGTTTCGACAGTAACATATCTGATAGACAAATGCCCTTAGAATGTGTTAGATATGAAGACGCTTGAAGAATTTTGGTCGGGACATCCACCATATCTTGACAAAGTTAGAGTATTTGGTTACATAGCCTTTGCTCGCATTAGGCAAGACAAGGTCAAACCTAGAGCTCTAAGATGCATGTTCATGGGATAAACTGAAGGAGTCAAAGCTTATAGTCTATGGTGCCTAGAGCCGGGTCACAAAGGTGTATCACTAGTCGAGATATAGTTTTCAATGAAGCTGAGATAGCTTTCAAGAAAACTGATAACGTTGGTCGAAGTGCAGAGATATTTGAAGAAGAGTTGGAACATGAAAAGATTACTGCTAAGGTGGAGCATGTAGATGCCGAATTGTGTATCCTAGAACAAGTCTAAGAAGAAGCACAAGATGCTGAAGATACTGAGGAAGTTGAGGAAACTGTAGATGACTACCCGGGACTTGGGTATGCAGATCTTATAGCTTATGCCTTAATCTCTGTAAGTGAGGTTCTAGATTAAGAATCTAGAGACTATAAGTTGTGAGGATTCAAAATAAGATTGAATTGATGATGAGATGAAATATCTTCATGATAATCACACTTGGGAACTAATCAAGAAACTTGGTAGAGACAGGTTAGTCAGTTGTAAGTAGATTTTCAAAGTTAAGGAATGAATAAATGGAGTGACGTTAAAGAGATACAAGGAAAGATTGGTCGTAAGGGGTTTAACTCATAAAGAAGTTGTCAACTTTAATGACGTGTTCTCTGCTATTGTGAAGCACATGTCCATTTGAATGTTACTTGTCATGGTGGCACAGTTTGATGTAGAACTGGAACATATGGATGTGAATATTGCTTTCTTGTATGGAGATCTAGATGAAACAATCCTGATGAGACAACCCGAAGGGTAGGTAGAAATGGAAAGGAAGATTATGGGTGTAAGCTGCATATATCTTTATCTGGACTGAAACAATCTCGTCGAATGTGAAATAGGAGATTCGGAAAGTTCATGGCACACATAAGTTTCATTAGAGATTCGTTCGACCACTGTGTTTACTTCAGATTTCGATCGGGAAATTCATTTGTTATTTTATTGCTTTCTATGGATGATATTCTCATAGCAAGCAACAATGTTGAGGATATAAGGTAAAGGATAAAATCAATAAGGAGTTCGACATGAAGGACCTGGGAGCTGCATCTAGGATTCTTGGGATTGATATCCGAAAAGATAGAAAGAAGTTGAAGTTTAGTATGTCAAATTTAAAGCCTATTGTGACTGACATACCCTCAATTTAAGGTGAGTATAGATCAATGTCCCAGTACTGAGGTCAAAAGAGCTTACACGAATAACATCCCATATGCTAACATAGTAGTTTCTTTGATGTATGTTATGGTATGTACTAGACCCGACATAACATATGTAGTAAGTCTTGTAAGAAGGTACATGGAAAATCTTGGAATGGCTCACTGGAAAGCATTGAAGTGGATTCTAAGGTACATAAATGAGTCTTTGGATAAAGTACTATTATGGTAGAGCCTGTGATAAAGATAGTAAAGTAGTAATCAAAGGATATGTTGATTATGATTATGTAGGTTGTATCGGTTCCAGAAAATCTATTTCTGAATATGTGTTCACTATGTTTCGCACAACAATCAATAGGAAAGAAACACTTCAGAAGGTTGTCTCCTTATCAACCACTGAAGCAGAATATATTTCCCTCACTAAAGCTGAAAAAGAAGTATTGTGGCTTGAAGGTTTTGCTAAGGAGCTGAAACTTCAAGGTCAAGTTATCATTGTTAAATATGATAGTCAAAGTACAATACACATTTTGAAGAATTCAGTCTCTCATGAGTGAACCAAACACATCGATTTAAGGCTACATTTTGTTAGAGGGGTAATCGAGCCTGGAGAAGTTCAAGTGCTAAAGGCTTCGACAGATCACAATGTTGCAGATATCATCACCAACACATTACTAAGTTGCAAGTTTTTCCGTTGTATGCAGTTGATAAAGTTGCATGAAGAAAGCTAGTTTATTCCCATGATGCTATAGATTTTTTTCCAAGGTGGAGATTTGTGAGATATTGGATTGAACTCTAGTATGGTCGAAGAGTAGCTTCTTGGTTCGACAATTCAAAAGGATCTAAGCATGAAGTCGAAGTTGGTTTGCATAATAGGGTCGAACACCTGCAACACTGCAGTCAAAGTATGTTCAAGTATGTAGTAGTCGAAATGCTAGCATTGTTAGCATGTCGAACCGGGTTTGTTTGTTATGTCCAATTGTTTAAGTTATTTTTTTACCTAAGTTAGCTTGTAATGAGTCTGTGTGTAAAAGCCTGTTAATTTATTATGTTAGTTTTCTTATAAATAGCATACTAGTCTCTTATTATCGCACAACACAAATCGTAATTAGAGTGAGAGAAGTTATTTGGTATTATATAACACTTTTAATCTTGTTTAAAGATAAAGTAAAGAATAATAGTTTATAACCAATTCATTATGTTCTTCTTGTTTCCCGTTTTCCTTACCCTTTTGGGTTTCTTGGTAATCAAGAATCCTGTTATAATCTGTTCTTCGTATTTTTTCCACAACATTTATGTTGTTGTGATCAAGTGAGACTGATAATATTTTTGTATTATTGAGAAAGTTATATTTTATTGTTGCATTTGGTGCATTGTTATTGTATTATTGAATTGAGATTGTTATTATGTTGTTGACAATGTCGTTGATGTTGTATTTTTTATTTTTTTAATTATTGTTATATATTATTTTTCCATATTATGGAAAAGTAACTTATAGTAAGTTGTTGTATTGAGATTGTTATTATGTTGTTAAGAATGTTTTAATTGTATGTTGTGCTAATATTGTTATATATTGTTGAAAAGTGACTTAGTAAGTTGTACTGAAATTGTTATTGTGTTGTTGTGAATTTTGTTGTTGTATTGTTAAATGATTTTACAAGCATTTGATATAAATTTCAGAATGTATTATGGATTACAGTTGGGTGAAAGTTGATATATTAGGTCTGGTGTATGAGAAAGTAGTTCTTGAATTTCTTGAATTCACGAAAATAATGGGATCTTTTATTGACCTTGTGTTATATGCGGGAATATAAAAAAAAGTTGAAAAAAAAGTAATATCCATCACCTAAACCGCGATGGAATTTGTAAAAGTTATACAATATGTATGTTGCATGATGAAGTAGATAAAAACCAAATTGTGATGTCACAAAGAAATAAAGTTGATGTAGATATGGATGATCATAGAAGATATGATCTGTAATATTGGAGAAGATTCTTTTTGGAAAACCCATATTTATGATACCTTATATAGTGACAAGCATGCGTCTTTATATAAGGGGTGTACAAATTTTACATGATTGTTTGTAGTGTTAAAATTGTTTAATCTAAAGCAAAAATGGATGGACAGAAAAAAGTTTCACAAAATTGCTCGAGTTGCTGAAAAAATGTTTCCAGAAGATAACAATTTGTCAGACCGTAGCTATAAGGTCAAGAAGATATTATGTCCAATGGTTTTGAAGTATATCAAAAATACATGTAAGTTGTAATGATTGCATATTATATAATAATGAGTTTGAAAAATCTAATCAGTTCCCTAAGTGTGGGGATCTCAAATTAATTGACTCAAAATCTCATGATTGTCATGACTTGATGCAACAACTTCTACCAATGGCAATCTGAGGAATCTTACCAAATATATAAGGGTGACTATAATCAGGTTGGTCTTATTCTTTAATGTTATATGTAACAAATTACTTGATTTCAAAAAAATTAGGTAAATTGGAAGATGGGGTTGCAATTATCTTGTTTCATTTGGAGATGTATTTCCCTCCATAATTTTTGACATTATGGTTCACTTAATTATTCATGTAGTAAGGGAAATCAGATTTAGTGGTTTATTTTATTTAAGGTTGATGTATCCAATAGAGCAATACATGAAGATCTCTAAAGGATATATAAATAATCATCATCATCAAAAGCTTCGATCGTTGAAAGGTACGTCACAAAAGAAGTTGTTGAGTTATGTTAAAACTATTTTTCAGAAGCTGACCCTATAGGAATTCAAAAGTCTCTTCATAATAGAAGATATGAAGGTAGAGGTACTCAACGTATAAATTTTATATCAATGGCTCGGAATGTAGTTATTCAAATACATTTTTATATTTTAATAATGTTGATGAACTTCAACCTTACTTATCTTCTCATAAAATACTTATCAAAGAAAAATATCCTCGAATGAGTGATAAGTGGTTGTTAAAAGAGTATAATAGGAATTTCATAATTTTTTTTTTGTGAAAGGATTTCTAATTATGGTAGTGCATCCAAGATAATAAAATGGATGTCATAGATGCCTAAATTTAATGTAGTAACTTGGACTGCAAATGACATCAGTAAATTTTCCTTTTATACAAAGTTAAAAGATGATAGTAGTAGAATGAAAATAATGGGGTTATGGTTGAGGCTAAATCCATGTGTTTTTCTAGTTCCAAAGATAAGAATCTTATAGTGACATCTAAACCATACTTTTGGATCATTGAGGATATTTGGGATATTGATTATGTTCTCTTCAAATTGTTTTTATTTAAATGCAAGTGGATTAGTAGTAACACTGGTGTACAATCTGATAAGTTAGGATTCACACGGGTTGACCTTGGAAAGACAACTCATATTACCAAACCATTCATCATCATGGGTACAGTCAGGAAGTTTGACGTCTCCCAAATCCTTATTGATGATAGAAGCTACTATGATATTATGTACTCAGAGTTGTCCGAGAATATGGGCCTAGAAAGAAGCAGGTTGTGGCCATATGAAGGGTATGGGTTGCACACATTCAATGGAATGACCACCCTTCTATGAGGATACATTGAGATAACAATATCAGTAGGAAACGGGAAGGACGTCTAAGGATATTAATTTACAATTCCTTGTCATCCCTTACATGAGCGTCTATAATTTCATCCTTAGGAAGCCATTCACGACCACCATGGACGTTGTAGCCTCACTAGTGCATTTCAACTCAAGTAACACAACCTTTAGGGAGAGCCGATCACTATTAATGCCGATCTCAAAGGAGAAAGAATATTTTAAGTGCTAAAAAAGACTAAGGGAAAGGCGTAGCCATGGAGATCATTGTGGTTTCCCTCACCACCAGCTTAACATGATGGGAATCTGTCCCCTAAGAAGTTGCTAGGCCAATAAAGGCGAACAAGAGGAATAAGCGATGACTAGCCCTTCTAGTTATGTTTCCTTCTCCATTTATTTTAAATGTTGTAACTATATAATCATTCTTCTTATGTATATGGGCAACGAACAATTATAAATGAAATATGACTCATTATGAATATTCGTTTATTTATGATTGTGCATAGTAACAACGAGTCTGCGACACGCCTGACGAGCTGAAGGCCTGATACAAAGAAATTTAAGGGTTTTGTTAGAGATGTTGTGCATGTCCAACTATAACAATCAATTCCCCATAATACAGAGCACACACAAAGAAAGTCAGGGATGATGTAGAAGATACTTTTCATGTCCGACTATAACAATCAATTCCTCACCATCAATGGTGTTATCCGAGACGCTTTGTTCGTCTAACTACAAAAATCAATTTTCCCTCATCATGGGTGTTATCAAAGATGATTTGTACGTATGAATACATAAATCAAATCCCCATAGTCAATAACAGTCCACCCCCTCTGGGGATAGCCACTATAGAGGCCATTATGGGTTGGGCACACGTCTACCCTGAATTAGACTTTCACATGGAGGAACCGACCATTGAACAAGAACGACTCCAATGATATCCAATAAACCTCGAGGAGAGACCTTATAAGTTAGCACAAGAACCAGAGCTCTACACTCATGATCCTACAAGTACACCTCCAATAGGTAAAATATCATTTCATTCCAAAAGTGAAAACATATACACATCTTGTCTTCTATTGCATCAATACTCAATATATAGTACACACGCAAAAATTATGGCCGACATGACTATTCCTACAAAGAAATGATATCTATATCTTTAAGCACATGATCAAGTCGTACCTGCTCCCTCAAGATAAGCAAAAGATTATGAAATTTCTCCACTTGCTGCAAAACATTCTTAAACAACTGCATGACCACCCCAAGGCTGGAATTTGTACATTCGACTAATTAGTGAACTAGAGAAGCATTCTTAAGACGCAAGGGTTATAGTTACATTTAAGCAGATAATAAGTTACTCTAAGCAACAACTATAGTCTGGTTATTCCTCATCACGGTCCTCACCAGGTGAGTCACCAGACCGGACAGAGATTCGGGGAGGTTAAGGGGAGAAAATAATCCTTCATTTTAGTAAGAGAGGTATAAGTTGTATGTATTTCTTGCAGGTACTTATCCCATTGAAGCTTCAAATTTTTAACATTCTCTTCTAGCTGTTGTTTCTCTGCACGTAGGTTAAACCAAAAAGATTCTCAGTAACTAGCTCCACCTAGGGCCAAAGTGGTACAAGCACGCCAGGTATATTGAGCCAGAGTCACCAATTCTTCCTCCAGAGCAGGCCCTGGTACATTGGCAAAATATGAGAAATCTTGCTTTGAATGAGTGGTATGACGGTCTTTAGAAGAACATGAGCTTGACCTTGCTAGAATTAGATGGACTAAAAGACATGATACACTCAACAAAGTCGGAAGGGTATTCAAAGAAATGTTACTCCTTGCTGGCCGTATCCCCACCTTATAATTCGGAGTTGCACTTGATCCTTTATCCAATCTGCGCCCAATAGTTGTCAGAATAAATACATCAAGAATAGAAAAACTGAAGGAAAAGACACCGAGAGCTTTCAAAACTTATCAAAAATAACTTTCATATCTTCTCAAGGACGGGCCTTCGTCATCAAATGAACGTCAATGAGGCACTGCATACATTTCTGGGGTCAACCTCATTTGTTGCAATGCATCTCCCAAAGTAACCCAGGTTACTGATGAAACTTATCAGTCGTTTCTTCAGGTACAAATCTTCTGCAGTGAGGTCCTCCTCTTTATATACATACACATTATTCCCCATAAGAAAGTGATACTTAGTCAAGTACTTGGGGAATAACTCAACACATCTTCCCTCCACTCCATCCCCAAATACTCAAACCATAACATGAGCTTCCGTGCGGATGTAGGTGACCAGAAAGAGTCGATCTTGGAAAGTTTGCAGCTCAGATAGGGGCCCCAAGCCACACACGGTCGGCTCTAAAGAAATTAACCCTCTACTCTGCGTCTGAGTCGCAGGCCTATGATGACATCGAAAGAGATGAAAGAAAAAGGTTTCATAATACTGATGGACCTTCAAACATGTCCACCTTGCAAGATGAAGTTGTGAAGGAGCCATCACCAAATGCTTCAAGACTTATGTCTCAACGATAGTGAAGGGTGAAGACCCAGAATTGAGAAAGTGAATTCATAAAAGGAAATGACACAATCACCATATTTACTGCATATAATTTCATACTCGATGGGAATTAAGAAACCTCAATCAGAGGATGAGCCAATTTTACGAAAGGCTCCATCGAGACTTCTGTTTTTGAAAGTAATAGAAACAGTGGAAGAGTATACATAATTCACCCAAGAAGATGAAACATTCTTCTTGAATTTGTGAGCACTCTTCTGTGATTTTTTATCCATAATGAACTAACTTTTCATATACAAGAAAGTGAAATGTCTAATAAAGAAGGTAATAGCTAAACCGGGAAAATGACTCAAAAGAAATAGTCGTTGATTTTTCAGGAGCTATACTCGAGCATGTAAAAATAAGTTGACTCTATCAAACCTGTGAAATCACTCGCACTCAACACTCAAACACTCAAGTGTTTTGATTCCCAAGAGTCATAATGATGACACCTCCAAAAAATGCTTGAAGTATGAAGTATTAAATGTGTGAATCGCCAAGAAACTGAAATGATTCTCTTTCACTCTTCCAAAGACAAACAAGAGAATGATCGACATCCGAGGCTAACGCGACAAACTCTCGCCTTACTTCGCATAAGCAAGGACTTGGAGGAGAACTATTATAGGATGACCATATCCACCTCGCCCTACCTCAATGAAGGAACCATAATCCTTCCAAAATCTTCTTAGCACACAATGACTCATCTCCTTATGATCACAAAAGATCTTAACTGCATTCACATACAACGGTTATCGGTAACTTACTCCGAATAAATAACGGGTTTGTTATTATATATATATATATATATATATATATATATATATATATATATATATATATATATATATATATATATATATATATATATATATATATATATATATATATATATATATATATATATTCAGATAACATGTTTCAAACTCAAATTTAATTTACACTTTTTTTACATCCTGACTTGAATATTGAAGTATTAATATCGGAACATAAATGTTGAACAGTGAAAAATTGTAAGTTATATATAATAAAATATATCAAATGTATTTCATTATTAAGATTACATATTTAAAAATATTTTCAAATACAGACATGATAATTGTACATCCAATTTTTAGACACATATACGGTGTCCTTTGCAATTTTGAGGGTATGATATACTTTTGAAAATTATAAAAATAATATAATTAAATAGTGGTTAAAAGATTGTAAGGAATACAGTGTTGAAATATTTGGGTGTACAAATATGAGCACTCAATATGCTGAATTTCATCATGAGCGGCGTTTGCATGTGATCCTTAAATCAGAAACTCCAATGTTTAACATATTTACAAATGAAAATACATAAATATATGTCCAAATTGAAGTTGGCTACTCGAGATTAGAATGATTAAAGTAAGGATAGATAAGAAGACTCTGAACACGTTAGTTGCATGATTTATGACATGACTAGCATAGTAATACATGAACTTGGTACGATATAAATTTCTAACAAAATCGTTTTTTTACAATTTTGCATATTGTAACGTCAATTGTGCACTGAGTCACTGAATCAAATAAAAGAGTGTGTTTAGCTCAAAATAGAAAGTCATGGGGTCCTTTTGAATTTTTTTTATATACATGGCTGTCAGATCAGACTACGGCTGTTTAAATGCTGGCTAATATGAAACTCAGTTTTCATTATTTCGAACGTCAAATTGTTCAACATCTCTTTGTTTAAGTGGAAAATTTGATGTGTAACAACAAAATTATTTTTATGTTATTTGAGTTAAATGATGGTAAATTACTGTTGATTTAGAATTCAATATTTGATAATACTAATATTTATTATATTTTTATATCAATATAAATAAATTATTGATTTATATTTTATATTTTGCGATGGGGCATTCAAAACAAAATGTATTTTGCAATTTGTTATAAGTTTTATTAATACTAAATATTTTGAAAATATTTAAGATGAAAATTATTTTTTATGATTTTATGTATAAATCATTTTTAAAACTAATTTTTAAAAGTAAATATATAATTTTAATTAGGTTTAAATATTTAAGAATAATTATCTAAATGAATGAATATAAAAAATTATATTGTTGCGGCTAAGAGCCTATAGCCAATGATGCCAACTATCCATATTTTCAACATTCTTATTTGTAGCACATTGAATTCTAAATGTGATAGTCATACCGATACATAATTCAACGAATTTTCCTTGGTATAAACAAGGTCACAGGGATTTATCTTGAAGGGATTTATCTTGAAAACATTTGTCAATTATGTGAAACACATTTTTTTTCTTTCGATAATCTATGTGAAACACATTTGATAAAATGTAATATTCAAATAAATCAAAGATAGAAGATAACATTCAGTCAAATGAGATAGTTAATATTACCTTTGTCGTAAATTATAGTTTTGGGTATTTTACATATAAATTAAAAAGTATAACTAATTTTGTATGAAAATATAAATTTGAATAAATTTACAAAATTATTCTTTATTAGATAGTGTTGGAACAAAATCTATTCATATTTATTTGATTTTGATGATAACAAATTAGTTAAAGAATAATTGAATATACTAACATTTATTTAAGCGTGCAAGATCTTTAAGCTATAAGTTAATTTGGTTTTGACCCAGTTAAATAGTTTATAAAGAGAAGTAAATGATTCAGATTATGAATGATCAAAATTTGATGTCTCAGCACTTGGTATATCAGCTTTTGATGACAGCTCAAAACCTGAGGATCTAGAAACCTAGTACTGCGCCTCTAATATGTACTCCATGAAAAGCATTTTTGTCTTGTCTAGAGCCAGGTTATGGAGAAAGTCAACTAGGATACCTAGTGCAAAGCTCAATGTATTTTGACACGACTTCCAAACATGCATACAACAACGCCCAAGTCACCACGGTTCTTTCAAACACCGTAGTGACATCTTTAAACTCAGGCGCTAATATTTTTTTTATTAATTTTTTTTAGGATATAGTATCGATTTACGACCTCACTGTAGTGATACAACCAAACATTCATGGGTTTGAACCTCATCGCCCTCAAATATTTTATTCCTTTAACGTTAAGGCACGCATTTTATTTTTTATTTATTTTTAAATAAAAATAAAAGGGATGTCACTACGGTTGTTTTGTACAACCATTGTGATATATTTTGTGCAATTGTTTCTCACTATAGTTGAACTTTACAACCATTGTGAAATTGTTTCTCACAAAATAAAAAGATAGTATATGTACTTTATTTCGTTCATAACACACAAGAGTGTCCTAGTGAACGAGACGACAGAGATAGCGAAATCTTCACCATCCCCTTCGAATATCATTTATGATAAGTCATCATTCTCTTTCTCTGGTGCTTATGAATGTTTAGGGTTACCACATCTGTTAATGTTCTAATGAATGTGTATTTTTCATGTTTAGGGTTACCTCGTTCATAACCATAGGATGAAAGCTGATACATTAGTGTATATTAGAAAGCCCAAGATTTTGTGAATCATTTTGTTTGAATCATTAATATGGATTTGTGAATCATTAGTGTATATTAGTGTAAATTATAAAGCCCTAGATTTTTTTCTTATGAATCGATTTGCTTTTATTCAGATTTTGTATATGAGAAAGCTCTATAGTATACGTCATACTAAGAGTTAAGCTAACATAAATTGAAAAAACTTAAGAAACGCTTATAGAACTTTTCATTAAATAAAGAAAAAGGCCTTAATAATCATATCTAAATCATCTGGCTGGGAGGAATTTTGACCAAGTATAATCTGCTTTATCCTCATCATCAGAATCGATGATGCTTAGCCTTTTCACCCTTCTTCTTCTTGATCTCCTCTTCCTAAGAGCTCTCCTGGGTCTCAAAAGTTCAGTTGCACAAATGTGGCCACTTTCCACATCTTGATTATGAGGAGGGTTTTTCACAAGAGTGGCCTCTACAACCACAATAACTTCTTGATTTTGATTCATCTTCTTCTTCGATTTCTTTTGATGAAGTTTTTTTTTCTGTTTTGGTTCAAATAGGAATTATGCTTTTATATTATTTCTTCTGATTCTTCCTCTTCTCTGATCCTTGAAAATCTAAAAGCCAAAAGATTTCAAGCATGTCAAGTTTGCTCAGTATTGATTCTTTAATTCTATATGTTTTATTCATTGGGAATTCAGAAAGATCTTCTGGCTGCCTACCTCGAGCTCTTAAATAATTACATCTCTTTGTCTTTTCAAATTTATTTTTCCCTTCTTTAATATTCCTTCTTACGCATAATTTGATGTAATAATGTGTAATAATGGAATTGTGTCATTGATGTATACAAGTTTTGATATTTAAATTAACAAATCGGTGTATTGTTGATTCTGGTATGATATGATTGAGAAATAACATATTTTGTGTTTGATGTAAATATTACTTTTGACTTTTGATGCAAAATGTAGGTTATTTTTTATACTGAGAATCGAACCTGGAACCTTTAAGTCTATCATAAGGGTTGAGTTAACTAACTATTGTGATATCGTGAACGCTTTCCAATATACTACAATGGTCTCAAGACCGTGACTGTAAGTAACGCATTTACAACAACACTCTACATAACAATGCTTGGACCTGCGTGATTATATATCTTTTCCAATTGCTGTTAAATTCCGTTTTTATAGTAGTGGTCGCTTTACTTGAGAAAGACACTGTGGATAATGTTGCACCCTAAAATTTGCCCTCTTCATACATTCTCATGATGAGATTAAGGTATATTGGTTCCCAAATTCTTCTACAGGCTATAAGAGATGTTTGTTTGGTCAATCAGTGAAAAAGAGGATCTTATATCTTCAATATTTAAACTCTCTCAAGCTACAAGGGTTTCTAATATTGCAAGGCATCTCATTTGTCCCATATGATCATTAGAAGTTGGAAATTTGCAAAGATTTGAGAAGAATTACATTTCTACTGTTCATTTCTCATGATTAGGGTTTAGACCAGTTGAAGAGTTTGAGGCTGGTAAGAGTCAAGTGTGTGAAGTATTACCTTCGCATCATCATATAAGGCATATTTGTTCAAAGAATCTCTCAATTTGTCCAGAAGAATGAGGGCTTTGAAGATTGGTCACTATCTCTTAACATAGAGGGCTAAAATTAGGGTTTTGATTCTAATCAGGAAATGTTTAACTTTTTGGGCAAGACTTAATTCCATGTATCTCTATATGTTGATAAGCACCTATTATTGAGAGATTGGGTGCCAATTTTGAGTGAAAGAAGTTCAATTGATCAAAAGCGGCAAAATGGTCATTTTGACCAAAAGTCAACCAAAGTCAAAGTTGACCAAGTGGACTTTTGGTCAACCATCAATTCAAGCATCCTATTTTCATATTTCATGATCATTGGTGTCATAAAATCAAGAGAAGAGGTCAAAATGAAGATAACTTGTTCAAGAAGTTATTTGGTCATTTAGAAAAATTTCTAAGTCCTTAAGTCTCCATAGTACTGAACTTTGGACATCTATAACTTTCTCATTTTTTATAGAATGAAGGCAAACCCTATATGCTTGGAAATATTGAGAGAAAACCTACAAGATTGTCAATGTGTGTTCAAGTCCCAAAAGTGAAGTATTTGTGAGTTATTGGACTTAGGAGTTTAGGGCATTTAGATGGCAAGTTACAAGTCATGCCTACACGCCCAGGCCAGAATTTTTCACAAACACATGGTGTGCCCCCATTCGTGATGCTCTATCTCTTAATACAAGTGATGATTGAGCTTGAAATTCAAAGAGAATTTGTAAAGGTACATGTAAGCTTCATGTGGATAATGAAGAAGATATGATCACAAGAAAAGGAGGTCACGAAATTGGGTTTCTTGCCCAGCATGCAAGCCATGTCACGTGCCACTTAGGTTGACAGTTTCCCCATTTCCTCAATTTCACACTGACTTTTCTTCATGATCAAAGCACCTTTTTCAAAAGTTCAAAGCTCTATAATGATCTATATTGAAAGAGCTTTTCAAAGGCCCCTTAAGCAAAGAAATCGCACGAGTCAATTGGGAGATTTTTTAAGTTGGAACTGAGTTAACCATGAGCCATATATGCAGCATATGAGATTTTGTTTTTTAGACATGCTTTTGTGTCACATGTTGTGCACGCCTCACATTCTCATTATTCTCCTTATAAGTTCTCAAAACGATTGCAAGCTTGAACACTGATGGCACAAAACGCAACAACCCCTAATTTGTCTCCAACGACTCTAATTTGAAAAATACCTCCATACCCCTAACAAAACTTCTTCAGCACACTTCATTGCTCTATATAAGCTCTCATCCATTCTCATTTTCAGAAAAAAAGCTTGTTGAGTACTCATACCAAACCTCTGAAATTCTGCTCGAGGCTCAACCTTCTTCTTGAAATGTAATTTTCTCCTTTGTATTATCTCTCAAGTTCTTTGCTCGAAGCTTCAATTTCTGCACAACTACACTACATTTGAAGTGAAAGAGCAACGTTCATTGGATTTCTTGCAAGTTCAGAGGCCTAGAGTGAATTTATTTTTCACTCACTTGAGGTAAGTTGTTCTTGAACTTCGATCTGAATTTGTGCTTACATTTTAAGACGGAGATCTTGTATGATAGCGTAGCTGGCCAGATATTAGATATGATAAGTGTTCATGTTCAAATTAAAGCTTAAAATCGTGCTCTGTAAGTTGTGCGCAAATTGCTTATTGCAGGGAATTCATGTTTAATTTTTGTTTTGTTCTTGCAACAATTGAAGAATCTAATAGCGTATTCTTATTCCTTGCAATCTCCCAATGAACTTTGATGTTTGGATCATTAGATTTGGTGGAGAAACAAGAGAGATCGATGGATCTGAAATAACTTGATTGATTTCTGTTTTTACATGTTCATAACATGTTGATTTCAGTAATTTTCACGCGCGCTTTTCTCTCTGATTCATACATCATCTTTGAAAATCTTTGATCCTACATTAATCTACTCTATGAGATCTATAGTTTGATCACAATTTTGTGTGTTTTCATCAAGAAATGAAGGAGAAATCATGATCTGAATCCAGCATGTAAAACTAAACAAAACATGTTAGAGTATGGTTCAAGCTCAAGGACAATTACGTGGCGCGCATCCATTGAGCATGATTTGAATTTCTTTTACAGCATTTTTGAGCTTTAACAGGTGTAATAGGCTTTGGCATGTTTGAATTTTTAATACATTTTTAATTGTTTTCTTAATTTTGTTTTAATATTTTCCCTTATCCAAAAATTATCAAAAAAAATATATTAGGCCTATTTTTTACTATATTTTCATATTCTGAATTTTATTTCTTTTTTATATATTTTTTAGAATTAAATAATCTAATTAATTCAATTAGGGTTTTCTTCTTCATTAAGGTTTTAGAATTGTATTTTTCCATTTTCACTAATCTGAAAAATCACCAAAAAATATCCTAGGCTCCATTATGAATCTACTTCATAAAAATACTTTTTATTTGATTTTAAAAAAATTCGTGATAAGAAAATAAAATCAATATTTGAGAATATCATTTTCTTTACTTTTTTTTGTCATATTGTGCAATTAATTTTTTTTTTATATCTTCCTTCCATAATAAAATTCTATAAAAATAGTTTTACTGACTCTTAGGTATTAAACTAGTTTTCTTTGATCATTAATTGAATTTACACCTTAATTTTCTTTTATTTTCTAATTTTTAGAAACTAACATTGGTTTTTGACCTTTCCTCTTACTTAGGCCTTAAGAAACATTTTAAAATCTAGCTTCCTCTACTTGTAAAAATCAAAGAAAATATGTTTAAATTCCTTGAAATCTTTAAAATCAAAAAATCATTTTTGTTGAATTTTAACTTTTGATTTTACATTTTTCACAAATATTTTTGCTCAACTCACTAGTTTGACCCTTTTATTAACTAATCTTGTTAATTCCCAATCATTTCTAATTCTTAAATTTAATTCAAGGAATTTAAATCATGTTTATGACTTTTACAAGTATTTATAAAGTTAAGTTTTAATTGGCTCAATTTTACAAATTTTTCTTCTATTTTTAACTTAATTTTGATTAAGGAACATATATAGGGCTTTACCATGACCGAAGTGTTTGTGTTTAAATATTTGTGTGCATAGTTTAGGGTTAATTTACTTAGCCTAGTATATACTACTGATTTGGTATTAGTAGGGTTTATCTCCTTCATTCTTTCACACTTCTAACACCTTTCATTCCCATCAAACCTTGAGTACTTCTTATCCACCTGTTTTAGTGTGTTTAAGATTTACATCCCTTATTTTGTTTGATAGATGTTGAATGTTCTTGATGCTTGATCATTTCTTTTCTCTTCTCTAGTAGACCCACCTCTTGTATTCTCCCCATAGGATCTTCAACTCAATCTTTTCCTAAAGTTTAAGTTGAATAGACCTCAGGCTTATATCCATGTACGCTAACATTATGTAGAGATGCCCCTATTTTATCCCCAACTATAGGATCAATATTGCATGACAAATCTAGGGATATTTTGCTAGTATTCCCTTAGACTTTTCTTTTCCCTTTTGCATCTGCATTAAAACAAAAACTTCTTTTCTGACAAACTTCAAAACACTTAAAAATTGCTAATGAGAATCATACCTTTGTTGAGCATAAGAGGTGATGAGAGGGTTTCTTCTCGATCTTATTGTCCTTCCATTCTAAGCCTTGGTGTGGTTCAAGTCTCAAAGACTTATTTCATGAATAAGTGGAGAAGCGAATAATATCTCTCTCTTGAGATCAACTAGCTGTTATCCGCAACAAAAACACCAACCGATACAAACTCTTTTTTCCTTTGGGCTTTTCTTTCAAAACTTTTTCACAAGAATATGTTAATTCACTTCTGTGCTAACGCGTAAGTCTCCAAATGTCGAGTTGCGGAAGAAGGAGAAATTAATACTGTTCATTAAAAAATACAAAACAAACAAAACTTTTGAAGCCGAACTACGACTACTCTGATTCCTTAAAAAGGATACATAGGCGTTGGAGTAGGGCCCGAACAAGCACAATTTTTATTTTCCCTACATTATTTTCTCTTTTCATTTGCACGCATCCCCCTTTTGCATCTTTCTTTTTAGCTCTTAAGCTGTGGACATATAATTTTTAGACACCCATAAATTAGAACAAATATAAGTGGATCCCGTGGAGTACCATAGACGTGTGGGGTGCTAATATCTGTTAGAACAAGATTGGTTCTGATCATATCTCAGAGTTTTGATGATAACAATAAAATATAGTTTATATAATTGATACTCTGATGAGCATATTTATTTGTTTCAGATAATGTTCTGACTAAAGTATTTTCCTAGATGAAAATCTATTTGACGTGCTGACCTGAAAATAAATGAAGAAGTTCTTTGATGAAAGAACTATTTGTTTTAGCGCAAGTTCTGATGCTGACTTTGATAAGAAACTATTTTATGAATCTTCTAAAGCTTAACAAGTTTCCATGTAAACCATGTTCAGAAGTACTTTTAAAGCAAGCGCTGATAAGAAGAGTTGCAAGCATATTCTGAAGCAAGTTGAGAAGTATATTCTGAAGCAAGACGTGAAGCAACCATGTTCAGAAGTACTTTGAAAGCAAGCGCTGATAAGAAGATTTGCAAGCATGTTCTGAAGCAAGATGTGAAGCTAGTTCTAAAAGAATAAAGAAGCTAACAAGTCTTGTCAAGTCTCAGGAAACATGCTCTGACAAGTGCCATTTGCTCATTTAATGCAAAGACGGCTACATGCACTCAAGTGTCTACGCTAGTTCATTGGAAAATGCAATACCACAAGCAAACACGCAAACATTAATTGCTCTCCACTTTTGAAGGCAGCAATGGTCATTTTCTTCATGCTATAAATAGAAGATCATTTATTGCAAGCCAACTACTCAACAAATTCAAAAGACCCCAACAACGTGAAAATATTTTGTTGGTCACAAATCATTTTACAAACACTTTGTGCAAAACTAATCTTAGTGAAAAATCACAGTTTGTGATATAGCTTTCTAAGAAGCAATTTGTTTCACTATCTGTAAAGATTTAATTCTTGTAATTGTTCCTTGAGAGACCAAGTTTGGTCAGATTTCTCAAGAAGGCTAGGACTAGTTTGAGTCTTAGTGGTGTTAGTCACTTGTAACTTTACTTGTGCATTGTATTGTTAGTCACAACTGTTGTTGTGTGATTGTAATCAGTTTGATTATAGTGAATTAAGTCCTTGTTGAGAAATGCGAAATCACCTTGGCGGGTGGACTGGAGTAGTTTGAGTTCAAACGAACCGGGATAAAAATAACTGTGTCTTTCCATTATTGTTGAGCATTTAAGAAAAAGAAAAAGAGAAACTTATTCAACCCCCCCCCCCCCTCTTCTAAGTGTTTTCTCACCTTCAATATCTTCCCCTCGCGTAACCGACTTCCTTACCCGATCTATATGGTCACAAGATTGTGATTTCCCCCCCCCCCCCCCCCCCCCCCCCCCCCTTCAGGTTTTCTCGATGTTTATCTTTCCCTTCCAGTGGGATAAAATATGTTCGATGGCGACTTCATTGAATTTTATCTTTGATGATTTCAGCTGGTTGTTTAAGATAAAGCTTTTACTCAGAATATGAAGGTCATCAAAGTACCAACTCTCAACATCTCTCTCTTGAAAACTGTTCTCTTCAAAGACCCTTGTGCAAGTCATTTTCCAACATCTCTTTTGTTGCCTCTTAATAAGGAGCTGAAGATTAGAAGGAAGATAACAAGATTGAAACAACAAAAACAAGAATTAAAACTCTGCACTAAGCTTTATTATCCTTGTCTATCTTAGAAATCTCAAGTGATAAAGTTTTTTCTTGTGTTGTTCTCTTTGAAACACTTCTGATTGTATATCATATTGTATCATGTTATCTAAACATATAAATTGTTTGTTTATAAGTTCAGTGGGAGTCTCTTGCTAGGTTGCTTGAGCAAAGGAAAGCTTTTTCTAGGTTTCTTGAGCAAAAGTTTTTTTCTAGGTTAATTGAGCAATGAAGTCTTGAGCGGTTTTGCTTAAGCAATTTTAATTAGGTTTTAATTATAGTTAAAAATCTCTTGTGGGACAATGTGATTGAACTACTCTCGGTTGTATAGTAACTAGGATAATTTTGTGAGCGATTTTACTTATTGCTTTTGCACTTAATCTATTTATGTTGTTATCTAATCTAAAGTCATATTCTCATCATAACAATCAGTTTCCGAAGTGGTTTTCGAAAGAAGAAAAAGAATCCACCATACACAATTCAATCCCCCTTCTTGTGTATTTTTTCACCTTCTGGTCAAAGAATGTTGGGTAAATTCCTCTATCCAAGAGCTAAATCTTGAGAAATCCATTCTTTCTGAAGTATCTGGTATTCCTGTCACCATCACTCCAACTATTATTGCAAATGCAATAATCCATGAGGATGATGGTGTTACTCCATATATGATGTTTTGGGAACACAATTTTCCTTTTAGCACTATATTTAATGATTTATCTAACATATATAAAGCTTCTAATCTGAAACCTTTGGCACTAGTTTGGTATCAAATTCTGGCCTCAAACCTTCTGCCAAAGAACAAGGATATAGACTCCTTAGATATTGATGAACGAGATTTTTTGATTATTTTAATAAACTCAAATTTGAAGATCAACCTCCCTTATATTTTCTTTGATTATCTAAAGAATACTCTCTTGTCCTTTCAAGAAGGAAAGTTAACTTTCATTCCTTATGGAAGAATTCTTTCTAAACTCTTCGTGCAACAAGGACTAGAGAAAACTATGGCTGAAGTGAAATCACAAATCTAGGGTGATACGCTAGAGCTACCAAGAGTTCTGAAAGCCTCTGATAATGACCTATTTAAGGTCAAGGTGGTATCTCTGGATGAATCTTCATCTTCTTTTGTTTAATCTTTTGTTCCTTTCACTTGTATTTTGTTTTTCTTGTACCTTCCTCTTTTAAAATGAAAACTGCTTTATTTCTGAGTTATTTTTATTTATATTAGTGTTTAGTAATTTCTGTTTTGACTAAACTGATAGGTCATTAATAATTTTCTACAAACTTTATGGATTTATCAAATGGATTTAATGGAAAATCAGGCATAGAATTAAAAAGACTATTATTCATTAAGAAAAGAAAGTACATGTTTTGTATCTTAAGGCTATTACAAGATAACTTCAAGGAAGACTATAAACTACCGGTGGAACATTCAGACTTTTTCATCAACTTATCCAGATAAGCCAAATAATATTCATCAACCTCACATTTTGGTGAATTTTTCTTCTTCTTGAGCTTTCACATTATTGTCTCAAAGGTTCTACTTCTGTCCCGAGTAGTGAATCCAGCTAAAGTGTCTGCTCCTTCAGCTGTTAGTGGCTTTTGTGCTCGTGCAACTTCATCATCTCTCTGGTGCACCTCACTTTCTTGTTTCTTCATCCGTTGATTTATCTCTTTTTTAAAGTCTCTCTTCTCAGTCTTGCATGTTTATCGTTTGCACATCTTGCTGAAAAGTATTAACTGAAAAAGAGAAGTGTGATATGGTTAGGAGCTACTACATCTACTTTTATAGGAGATCCCTTTGGAATGGGTCATTCTACCTCAAAGACCATGCTTATGAGGTATTGTTTTCTATGCTATATTGTTAGAATCTCACTTTGATCATCTTGGAAATTGTGGTTTGCATGCTTGTCCATCTATAGGTTTTCTTGCCCTTTCACTGTTCCTTTATGTATTACTTTTAACTTTGAACCCGTGTTACTCTAAACTTCTTTTACTATCTTTTATGACTGCTCAATATCATTAATTATATCTTCTTGTTTAATTTCTTTTACGATCAATATCATTTTCTATCTCTATCTCTTTTTGTTGATGACAAAAGAGGGAGAAATGAGAGTATTTAAAGAGGATAGTAAAAATATGTTTAGATGTTTTTATTAGCACCTAAACCCATATAAAGTAACTTTTTTATATGCATAATTTTATTGATTAATCATTTTAATCATTAATAAGTTTAAAATAACTTAGATAGGACTTACAGGGAGCTTATAAAACTCAACCATTTGACTATTAAACTCAGGGGGGCTTACAAACCTCTAACTCTGATGTTGTCAAGTTAATTAAACTGATCCACTATTGTTCTTAAATACATTTGTTTGTCATCATAAAAAAGGGAGATTGTTGGAACAAAATTTGTTCATACTCCTTGAGTTTTGATGATAACAAAGTACTTAAAGAACGGTTGGATATACTAACATTTGTTTAACTGTGCGGGATCTTTAAGATCTAAGTTAACTTGATTATGGCCCAGTTAAATAGCTTATAAAGAGAAGAAAATGAATCAGATTCTGGAGGATCAGAATCTGATGTTTTAGGACTTGGTATCTCAGCTTCTGATGACAACTCAGAAGCTGATGACCTAGAAACCTAGTATTGCGCCTCTGATCCGTACTCCATGAAAAGAAGTTATTTCTTGTCAAAAACCATATTATGGAGAAAGTCAACTAGAGTTTCTAGTGTAAGACTCGTGGTATTTTGACACGACTTTTTTAGTCTGCGCCAACATCCTTGTAGTCTCTTTTATTGAGAAAGACCCTATGGATAAAGCTTTTACTCAAAAGATGATGATCTTCAAATTATAAACTCTCAACGTCTCTCTCTTGAAAACTGCTTCTCAACAAAGACACTTATGCAAGTCATCTTCCAATGTCTCTTTCGTTGTTTCTATATAAGGAGCTGAATATTTGAAGGATGATAACAAGATTGAAACGACGAGATCAAGAACTAAAACTCTGCACTAAGCTTTCATATATATTTGTTGTATTGCACATATCCTTGACATTTCTTATTCTTATATATCTTAGAAATTTCTAGTGATAAGAGTGATAAATTCTTCGTTTATGTTGCTTTCTTTGAAACACTTCTGATTGTATATCATAGTGTATATTGTTGTCTAAACATCTAAACTAGAAGTTTAGTGGAAGTATCTTGCTAGGTTGCTTGAGAAAAGAAAATATCTTGCTAGGTTGCTTGAGCATAAGTCTCTTTTTAGGTTGATTGAGCAAGGAAGTCTTATGCGGGTTTGCATAAACAGTTTGAAATCAGGTTTTGATTATAGTGGAAAATCTCTTTGGAACAAGGGGACTAAACTACTCTCTATTGTAAAGGAACTAAGATAACTTATGTGTGTATTTTTATTTATTGCTTCTACACTTAATCTATTTCCGCTACTATCTACTCTAAAGTTAAATTTGATCTTAACAATCACTTTCTGTAGTGGTTTTCAAAAGAAGGAAAAGATTCCGCCATATATAATTTAACTTCTCCTTCTTGTATATTTTTTTCACTTTTAAATAGTATATTAAAAAAATTATTAATATTGAATTTAAATTGTAACCGACTTGTAATTTAAGATATTTTCTTCAAAATAATTTATAATTAAAATAGATAGAATATTATTTTTTGTCTAATGATTAATGCTTCACTATTTAAGGATGAATAACTCATATGTTGCTGATTCAAATTTGTCTTCTTCCATTAAATATCTCTGTAAAAATTTTAATAAAGACAACTAAATGAGAGATGATTTTACCAATATTATGTGCAAGAATGAGTGAAATTGAATTTTTGTTGTTTATAACTTGATTGTTAGAATTAAACAATGCAGCGTATTAGTTGGTACCCGCAAAATTAGGGAGCAAATAGAGGTTTGGTAAATGATGCCAAAACTTCAATAATTAGTTTTTGTCTTTCCCATTTGGTCATCAATCTCTCTCTCTCTCTCTCATTCTCTCTCCAATGTTGTCACATTCATACTCATGTTTGAGTAGTTTAGTCATTCATCTTGTTCTACATGCTTCGTCACATCAATCTTCTATCCTCATAAAATTTAGATTAATTAATTAGTTAGCACATACAAGAATGTTATGCGACAATATTACAAATTTTTCTCCTGTCAAAAAAAATATTACAAATTTTTCTATTGTTTGTCCATTGAAATTTGGCTCCCATAATGGACTAAGGTGTCTACATGGCAAACAATAACGTTTAAATGTTAGGCATGCTCCCTTGATATACATTTTTTACATTATATTTATACTATATATTATTCACCGTATTTATATAGTAAATAATATTTTTTAATAAAATAATATTATTTAAAAAAATATTTATTTTTTAAATTTATTTTATAACATAAAAATAAGATTGTGTCATTAATCAATTTTATAATTGAATTAACCACAAAATTATATGTTATTAATCAATTATTTTATTTATAATTTATTAACCACTTTCACTATTTTGTTAACCAATAAAATACATATTATTAATCATGTTCTGACACTAAATTATAAATGTATTGATCAACTTTTATACTCTATTAACCAATTTTATTTTATTATTTAATTTTTTTTTACGTTTGAGAAATCATTAACTAAATTATGATTGTATTAGTCAATTTTATACATAATATTAACCAAAGTCTGAACTATATATATATATATATATATATATATATATATATATATATATATATATATATATATATATATATATATATATATATATATATATATATATATATATATATATATATATATATATATATATATATTAAATTTCTTATGTAAGAATATATATTAACTAAATTTTATATTGTATTAATCAAGTTTTAATATTTCATTAACCAAAGAAATTTTTAGAGAAAAATATATTAAAAAGTCAAAATACTATGTATATACTATTCACGTATTTGTTAACAATGTATACGGTGTAGTGTCAAAATGGGTGTCAAAATATCATTTTTGTTAAATGTTACATAATTGAGAAAAGGAACTTACCACAAAATGGTAGCATAACAATATTACATCATCCACGCTACGCTTGAAGGTTTATATTGAAGTTTTATTTTGCCAAAATGTCTCTGGTTACTTAGGCATGTTAGCGCAACAACCGGAGAAGATCGAGCGAGGGGGATTCTTACTTTGAGATTTTTTTCTAGCAATACAGTGGGTTCTCTCATTTATAATTTCTCCATAAATGAAAGTTCTTTCTTCCACATACAATTGTACCGCTATTGACTCTCTTCAATAGGACACTCTTTATCCACATGTGAGACGCTTATCCTTGACCATATGGGGTGCTTTTCGATACAAGTAAGTCGGCCCTTTTCTTTAAACCAAAGACTCGTGATACCATTTATTAGCGCAACAATCGGGAGAGGTATTGATGTGGAAATTAACATCACAGAAAAAGGAAAAATATATTTGATACTTGATATTATGAATGTACATAATGGACTTTAAATAGAGATAATAGTAACCAATTTAGCCTAAAAGGTAGGAAACAAACTTCCTAATCTCAAACTAATCAAAGAGAATAAAAAGGGAAAATAAGAATAATAATATTATAAAGTATAGATATCTAAGATACCCCCACAAGCTGGATTATGGAGATTGATGAGGCCAAACTTGGAAATGTGTGTGGCAAAAGCTGGTTGATAAAGTTTTTTGGTTAGGAAATCTGCGATTTGAAGTCTGGTGTGTATAGGGAAGAGTTTGATAATCTCGGCTTTGATCTTCTCGCGAGTGACGTGGCAGTCAATCTCTATGTACTTTGATCGTTTGTGAAAAGAAAAATTGTGTGCAAGGTAGATGACGGAGTTGTTGTTGCAGTAAACAGAAGCAGGTTGTGTGAATGAGTGATTCAAATCCTTGAATAAGTTATGTAGCCACTGGAGTTCACATGCTAAACTGGCTAGAGCTCTGTATTCTGCCCCAGAGCTGCTCCGAGAAACGATTTGTTGTTTTTTAGATTTTCATAATATAAGGGAAGCTCCTAAGAAAACCGCATAGCATGTGATTGATTTGTGAGAAACATGGCAACTTGCCCAATCTGAATCTGCAAAACCGGATAAAAGTAAGTTTGAGTCGATGGAATAAAATAAACCTGATGTAGGAGTAGTTTATAAATATTGCAGAACAAGGATAACAACTTTGAAGTGAACAACTTGAGGTTTGGAAACATGTTTCCTAAGTTGTTGGACAACAAAGGAGATGTCCGGTCTAGTAGTGGTTAAATAAAGGAGCCTGTCGATAAGCCTTTTGTATTGGGTTTCATCCTCGTAAAGAGGAGAATCGGGACAATTGAGCTTAAGGGAAGGATCATAGGGGGTTTTCGATGGCTTAGTGGCAAGCTCGCCAGATTCTTCAAAAATCTCTAAGGTGTATTTTCGTTGATTAATTAAAATGCCTTTGGAAGATCTAACAACTTCAATGCCAAGAAAGTATCTAAGGTTACCTAAATCTTTGATTTTGAAGGAGTCATGGAGAAAAGCTTTAACAAAGGAAATTTCTGCAAAATTATTTCCAACCAACACAATATCATTGACGTATATGAGTAAGACAGTCAAAGAAGAGTCATTATGCTTAGTAAAAAGGGAGTAGTCGGCAAGAGAATGTTTATAACCAATGGAAAGAAGAGAATCAGAAAGTTTAGCATACCACTGTCTACTAGCCTGTTTAAGTCCATAAAGGGACTTTTGTAGCTTGCAGACTTTGGTACCAGTACAAACAGAATTAATTAAATGAAAACCTTTAGGTAAAGTCATGTAAACTTCTTCGTGTAAATCACCATGTAAAAAAGCATTATTTACATCTAATTGTTCTAAAAACTAACCTTTAATGACAGCTAGAGCAAGTAAGGATCTTACCATTGTGAGTTTGACAATCGGAGAAAAAGTGTCGAAGTAATCTATACATTCTACCTGTGTGTAACCCTTTGCTACAAGGTGTGCTTTGTACCGGTTGATAGAACCATCTGAATTATATTTAATTTTGTAAACCCATTTGCAATTAAGAGATTTTTTGTTAGGGGGAAGATCGACAATGGTCCAAGTATTGGTGGAACTTAGGACATCTAGTTCAAGTTTCATGGCATGATTCCAGTGTTCGGATTGACTAGCTTGTTTGTAAGTTTTTAGTTCAGTAGTTGAAGATATGGAAAGGCAAAAATTTGTGCATGTGGGAGAGAATTTTTTATAGGCTAGGACAGAAGAGATGGGGTAAAGAGTTTCATAGGATACATTTTTGGATATGGGTTGGTTTTGGAGAAGGTTATAATGATAGTCTTTGAGATAAATAGGAGGTTGTGTGGTTCGGGTAGAGTGTCTCAAAGTGTTAGGAGGAGGTGTAGGAATATGATTTGGGTCATGTGTGTTTATGGTGGTTGGGTGGATATGTGGTGGGGGTATGGGAGGGGGAAAAGGAGGTAAAGGAGTGGGTGAAGGGGGTTGGATGAGACTAATTGGTTCTAAGTCAGGGGCTGGTGGGGAAGGACTTGATGAGGGGAAAATTGAGTAAGTTTGAAATGGAAAAGGAATTCAATTTCATAAAAAATAGCATTTCTAGAAACTAAAAAATTATGAGAACATATATCATACAAGATATATCCTTTTGTGCCATTACGAAAACCAAGAAAAACAGTTTTGTGTGCACGATTATCAAATTTAGTTCTGTGAGTAGTAAGTGTTGAAGCAAAGGCAAGACAACCAAAAGTTTTTAAATGCATTAAAGGAGGAGCCTTATTATATAAAAGTTGAAAGAGAGAAAGGTTTTTCAATAAAGGAGAGGGAAGCCTATTTATTAAATGAATAGAATGTTGTACAAAAAAAATCCACAAATGTTTAGGAAGGTTTGCTTGAAAGGAACGAGCACAAGCTACATTTAGTATATGTTGATGTTTCCTTTCAACCAAATCGTTTTGTTGAGGGTATTCGACACAAGATCGTTGATGTAGAATGACATTATCATTGAAAAAACCAGTCATTAGAAATTCATTCCCATTATCAGTTCTAAGGCATTTTAAAGAAGTACCAAATTGATTTTGAATAAAGGAAGTAAAAGTGGAAATGTGTTGTCTAGTTTCGCTCTTACATTTCATGAAAATGAGCCAAGTAAAATGACTAAAATCATCTACAAGAGTTAAAAATAACAGTGATCATTAATAGAGGGGGTAGAATAAGGCCCCTAAATGTCGGCATGAACAAGTTCAAAAATGCTATAAGAAGTGCTAGTGCTAACAAGGAAATGTAATAGTTTTTGTTTAGAAAAGTGACAAACGTCACATGGACCAATTTTATTAAAAGGAATAAAAGGAAATTGAGTAGTAATACATTTATACACAGAATCAGAAAGGTGACCTAATTTTGATGCCCTAAAGTGGCATTTCTATCTAAGAAAGAAACATTATGAGAAGCGGGGATAGGAAGGATAGTACGGGATAAAGGCAAAGCATAGAAGACGTAGAGATCGCCTAAGCGCTTAGCTATACCAATCATTTTTTGGGACAAACTCTGAAAATTAAGCATTTATTAGCAAAAAAAATTGAGATAGCAGTTATAAGAACGTGTTAGTTAAGGAACAAATATGAGATTACCAGTAAAAGATGGAATGTGTGATACGGTGGGAGAACTGACTTGAAGGTTTTGCGTTTGATCGCAAATATTGCGGTTAGCAAGAGTCGCCACTGACTTTTCTTTTATCCAAAAGGAAAGGTGGAAAAGCATAGGAAAGACCTTTGAGATTGTTTCTTGAGTTCGGGGGGTAGATTATGAAAAGGGAAGGTATTAGCACCCTTTTCATCCATGGTTTTCCATGGGCTCTTAGTTACTTGCTAGATCACTTGCTTTTGTTTGAAATTGTGCTTTGCGTGGTTTTTGAAAGTATTTTGTAAAAAGGCCATTGTTTTAGGAAATCTTTGTAATGATTCTCGTTCGTAAGAATGTATACAAAGATGTTTGATCTTTTGAAAATATTTTCAATTTTGCAAGATGTTTGAAAGTGTATGTGATTATTTTGAAAATAGCAAGTATGTTTGTTTTGAAATGGAGCAAGTAATTAGGAGCAATCTACCTACTCAAATGTCTTTCTTGTTCATTTTCTTTTTCTTTGACATTGTTGTCTTACCATTGATTTGGTAAGCAACCCTATCTTTGGATGTAAACGGGACGAGCGTGGGTCATCGTATAACCATGATTAGCAATATTGCAAGGTATCTTAGCATTTTTTCTTTAGGGGCTAAGATCATTTTGAAAGGCAACTTAGATAGCGTCATCGAAGGTCTATGATCTTGTATTTTTGCTTGTTTTAGGCTAAGATACCTTACATGCGTAATATGGTCATTTTGTATAAGGCAACTGTTTCCAGTGATTTCTGGTAAACAACCGCTAGTCTTCCAAACTATCGAATAATCTTTCTGACTGTTATTCAATTCCTCTGGTAACTCACAGGATCGACTAGATTGATCCTAGGACTCCTTGGATATTAAGGTTACTCTTACGATCGAACAGATATTCATGGTTGATATTGTATATGTGTTTGGCTTATTTCGATTTCTCTCTCTAAAAGTCTAAAGATGTAATCAAAATGTGTGTGTGAAAACTAAGTTACATGAATAAATGCTAATTGTAAAGACATGTAAAATTGCATAAAAGTGAAGTAAATGGTTTCGACTTACAAAACAGTTAATATAAAGGATTTCTGGAACGTAAAAGGTTTGAAATATGAAGAAAGCGTTTAATGCATGAAATCTTTAAATGACTTTAAGTAAAAATATGCGTTCGAAGGATAAGACTTGAAGGTAAAGGTATGGAAAATATGACAGTTTTCTGAGATATAAAGTGCTTGAAATATGAAGAAAACATTAAAATGTAAAACTTTGAAGAAGAGATTTCGAAGTGAAAAGACTGTAAATGAGAAAACTTGTAAATGTTATTTGACAAAAGGATAAAGGAAAGTGCTGGAAATGGTAAAAGGTTTTCATTAAATCAGAAATACATGGTGCTATCATACATACATTTCTCTTGCATTCGTTTCCCTTGCCATGTGGTAGTTTGAATGTTACTGAGTATTTTGTATAATAGATATGACACCCCAAATCCTAATACTAAGACTTCTATTTATACTAATTCGACTATAACGGTCTTGCTATAGGATTATGCCACGTTTAGAACATGTAGGACAATGCCTCTTTCGTCTTTCCACGTGTCCCCAAATGCTCCAGCACATAACTTTCAAACTTCGAAAGTCCCGCTTCCATTTGAATTTCAAATGCTTTGGTACTTCTCCGTTTCGAACGCTCTTCCCAGACACAGCCTTGTTGTTATTTCGAGACTTCTTTAGATATGTTCCCATAATTGCCACTCGAAGCTCCAAGCTTTGACATACTTATTCGAAACACTGCTTCTGCTACTTCGAAACATGACGCTTTACCTCATTTCGATCAAAATGTTTAATTCATTTGGCTTCTAATAACATTATCAAAATCTTCAGCCAACAAATTGCCCCTTTAAAATATGTATTTCGATTCCTCTGAGAAATACCTATTTTAAACACCTACACAAGATTTTGATGGGACTTTCAAATCATCGTAACATTTAATGCATTTGACTCCAGTCACGTCAATCATTGCACCTTTTGGATTCCTTAATCGCCTGGAGCCACTTCACAGCATGGTGCAGTTACAAATAATGATTATCTTTAAATCACGCCTATTACCCATGTTAACTTTACGCCACCTCTTCATCACACCAACCCATGATCTCCACGTATCACACCTTTATTCGGTGGATGCTTAAACTTCCCCATTATAAAACATCACCAACTTAATCTTTTTATTTTCTTTTCACACTCTAAATCTTTTACCCTCCTTCTCTCGTAAAAAAAATCCAAGCTTTCAACATCTTTCAAAAATGTCTTCTTCTACTTCATCCCAACTCAAGAAAGTCTCCAAGAAGAAAGGAAAAACTGCAGGAGCTACCATGGAAAGTAAAATCATCACTCACCAAGGTCAATCCGTTCTTGCCCCTCAGATGATTTCAAAAGAAAAAGAAATGATGTATGCGTCACAGGTACTCATTCCTACCAACGTTGCTGGTAAGAGGTTAGCTTTAAATGGCCCTCTTACGGTTTTTGAAATATTAAAAGACACCAGGACGATTTTCCCAGTTTGTTATAGCTTCAAACCCTTATTTAACAAAATGGACGCCCCTAAGGCAGTAGAATCTCCTAGTTCAAATACCATAGAAACCCCAACTGTTCCTCCTAAGGACCCCTTTGTTTTGGATTATGTAAAAAGTAATTTTAAGCCATTTCGATCTTGCCCCACCTCTGATATTGCTTATCAAAATTGGTTCACGAAAGTAGAAGCTAAGAAATCCCAGCAATGGGAAGAATTAGGCATCTATAACCTGATTAAGCTATCGAAGCCTGGTTTCACCTACAGCCACCCTCTTCTATTCGCGTCCCTTTATTTCTGGGACAGTACCTATAACACTTTCCATCTCCCAGGTGGAATGATCACCCCAACCTTCTTCGACATAGCGGCCATCACTGGGCTATCGCCAGTGGGAGAAACTTATATATCCGACAACGAAGAACACTCAAGCATAATTGACTTCGAAGTCAAGCTAGCCAGTTTTTCCAAATTTATCAGTCATTACCATGCTGAGGGGGACAATGTGTCTGACGTAGAGCACATTGCTTTCTTAACCCTGTGGCTGTCAAGATACGTTTTCTGCAGTAGATCCCTACAGGTAGCTAGTAGGTTCATTCCTCTAGCTAGGGACTTGCATGAAAATCGAAAAGTGTGCCTAAGTGAATTGCTCTTAGTTGACCTCTATGAAAGCCTGAGGTCAGCTGTTTCGAGCCTCAAATCCCACACCTCCAAAAATATTCTATTGGCTGGCCCTTTTTGGTTACTCCAACTATGGCTAAATGCCATGTTCGAACCCTCCTTATCAACCGCCAACACCATTGATGAGCAAGATCCTGAGATAAATGATAGGATAGTCGAAGGCACTAGGCTTCGAAGATTAACTCCCAATGACGACAAAGATGACTTCAAAGTTCAATTCTCGAAGTACATCATGATATTCTCCAAAAGGCACAAGTTCGAAGAGAGCATGGCGCCTTTTGCTTCGAGGGCTCATGGACCTTCTTGGTTCACCATGGCTCTCTCAGAAGCTATCAAGAGCAAGGAGATTCAGGATGTATGGAGAGCTTTTTTGCTGCCTAGACTCATTTCTTCAAGAATAACCCCAGCCAAGAACCAAATTTTTCTCTTTGCCTACCAACCAAACTTCGTTTCGAGGCAGTTTGGCTTATGCCAACTGATTCCTGAACCTTTATTTCAAACTGAGAGCGCCATCACTTCTGGACGAACTTTTAAGGCACGGGAAGCCAAAATACAGCAAGAACAATATCAAGGCTTTGCCCAATTTGAGCTGATAACCTTCGAACCTACCCATCTCACGGCTAAAGGATTTCTGGAATGGTGGACCAAGTTTTATCAAACTTATATGTTCGATACACTTACAATTCAACAGAAACTAATTGATGCCTTCGATGTGCAGGTACCAACAAAGAAAGGTATGTTTACTCATGCCAAAGAGATTAAAGCTTTCCAAAATTATTTTGAAACTACTTATGACCCCACGCGCTTGGACTCCACTGTGCATCAAGAAGCTGAGACCTTGAAGGAAAAATTTAAACAAAAAGCTTCTAAGCTAAAACTTCCTTCAGGGCTGTCACCTGAGGATAGGTATAGGTTGGCATTCGAAATGCATCCACCTAAATTTCTCAGATTACCTACCTCAGAACTGGCTCTGGCTTGGTTTCCCCCATATCCATGGTGGTTTACTTGCAAAGAGATATTCAAATATCTTCAAAGGAAACCAAAGCCATCTGAGACTGTGACATGGGCTCGATACTGGCTTCATGATTTCCCAGGACACCTTCGATACGACCTTTCTGCCATGTCAATTAAATCTGATCAAGGCACAGGTGCGAATGCTTGGGAAAATCCCAAATGTATTTTACTTTCCATATCTTTAACCTTTGCTTTAATTGTTTCGATTTTCAGCCATCAGGATAAAGACATCTGCCTCGAAGTCGAAAGAAGGGAGTGCCTCTCAAGCCTCCATCGAAACTACTGACAAAGTGACTCCACCCGAAACAACCACTATTGCTGCAACCATAACAACAACAATAATACCAACAACAAACAGTGTTCCAATTCCAACGGTAATCACTTAGCCTTGATGTTTCGAATTCACTCATGCTTTATGGTTTGCATCTAACTCTTCGTTTAAAATTATTTCAGACCAACAAGCTTCCTCCTACTACTCCCAAGAAGCGGAAATCAAGCACCACTGGGGAAGACCCCAAGGCTGGAGGAAACTTAAATACTGCTTCGAAGAAGAAGCCAAAGAAAGATATTTCGAAAAGCACCGTTCCAACTAGTGTCTCTGGACTTGATTCCAGGGATGCTGCTCCCTCACCCAAATCCAAAAATCCACCTTCGACCTCTAACCCAACGTTGGAACGTATAGCTAGTAACCTCTCCTCTGAGAGTCCACAGGTAAATTGAACCTTTAAATTTTTTACAATACTAACTTCTTATTACCTTGGTGAATGTTTTTTCTTAACATTCTGTTGTTCCTTGCAGAACATCTTGAATCCAGCTTCCACTATTTCGAACTCACCATCCAGAGCTGCTGCTCCGCTCAACTCCTCTCCTCAAGGAGATTCCAGCAACCTGGTTCAAAATAAAGGTTCCTCCAATATGGCGGTTCTGGCTGGAACTTCTGAACAGCAGGATGATCAAGGTACCTCCATTCCTCTGAAAGAGATAAACGAAACAACACTTCAAACGTCTGCAGAGGATTTGCAAAGGGCTTCTCTTCAAAAGTCCCCTCTTGAAACTCTTCAAGAGGACCCAAAGGACACTCAAACTGAAGAAGAGAAAGCTGATTCTGGGCAAAGAGCCGAAGAATCTGCAGACGAAGAATCTGAGGAGGAGAATGCCAATGACGGTTCGACTGTTGGGACGGAGTCCAACGCAAATAGCAGTGAAAGGGATGGTATCGAAGTGGTGGACTTGGATGAGGATGAAGAAGACCAAGAGCACGAAACGAATGAAGGGGATGGTAATGCAACCAACGAACCCATAGAGGTTGAAATGGACGTGGCTCCCCTACGTGTGGAACTCCCTCAATCCTCTCTGTCTCGAATGACTGACGAGGAACTGGCACTTCTGAGACGAAATGACCCTATTGGGTACATGAAGGCAAAGTTGGCTCAGAGGGACGTCCCACTTGCTAGGGCTGGCACAAGTTCGACCAGCTATCCTCTTCCCACAGGTGAAAGAATTGTTCTTAATAAAATTAGGAAAACCATTCTCAATGTGGATATATTCGAAGTGCTTAAGCAAGATAGTACTGCTTGCTATACTATGAAGGAGCTGCTCACAAAGGTCAATCTTTCCACCTGCTCCTTGCCAGTTAGTACTCTCTTGTTCGATCTTCAGAATTTGCTGGACAACGTAACTGGTTACCTTCTCCAAGACGAATCTGCTGCCAAGAAGGTTCAAGAGAAACGCATTGCCATGGATGCCGCTTATGAACAAGCTTCGAAACTCTCTCAAGAAGCTGAGGATCAAGCTATGCATCTGAAGCAGGCGAAAACTAATTATGAGGCTCGAGCTGAGTCCATCCTTCTTTGGAAAAGGCAGATTCTGGAACTTCAACAGAAGGTTAAGGAGGCTAAAGAACAAGAACTAGCCTTCGAAACCAATTCTGCTGGTAACCAATTCGAAGAGCTTCTCAACCAGGGGCTTGCAGAAATGGAGACTGCAGAACAACTTAAAGGAGAAGTGGAAACCTTGGAAGGAGCCAGGCGGTTCGCTCAGCAGAAACTTGAATCATTTCGAAGCACTTTTAATCGATTGAAAAATAATTCTTATTTCTAGATTTTGATGTTTATTTGACTATAATTTTGGTTTCTTACATGTAATATTCGAACAACGCCATTTTGGCATTTTATCTTGCCATCTTAGCTTTTTATAACATCTTGTTTACGTTGTTACTATTCGAATCTCCTGCAGGCTTGGCTTATATTTCTTTAAATATTTCCCATTAACCTTTAGGACACGTTTATCATCCATGAGTTCTTCGATTTCGTATGCATTGTTTGAGAATACTTTTAATATTCGAAAAGGTCCTTCCCAATGAGGTGACCATTTACCTAACGCTTTATTCTTCTTGTCCATAGGCAATATGACTCTCCAAACCAAGTCATTAATAATGAATACTTTTTTCTTCACCCTTTTATTGTATGTTCTTGCCACTCTTTCTTTTTGCCTCATCAAAATTTCCAATGCATGTAATCTAATTTCGTCCAACTCAACTAATTCATTCATCATCATTTCCCAATATAATGCAGTTGGGATTTCGTTTTGTCTCTGAATTCGAACTGATTGTAGATGAATTTCTACTGGCAACACTGCATCATGACCAAATGTGAGTTGGAAAGGCGTAGTGTTAGTAGCTTCCTTAGGAGATGTTCTACAAGCCCATAATATTTGGTCCAGAGTTTTGTGCCAGTTTCTTGGCTTTTTGCCAATATGCTTCTTGATTAATCCTATTATTACTTTATTTGCTGCTTCGACTTGTCCGTTTGCTTGAGCATAATATGGCGTTGATGTTAGCAATCTAAACCCCATTTCTTGGGCAAATCCTTGCATCTTTCTACCAGTAAACACAGAGCCTTGGTCTGTAGTTATGCTCTCTGGCAATCCGAACCTATAGATAATGTGCTTTTGTATAAATTCAATAATAGCCTCTTGATCAGCAACTATCAGTGGTATAGCTTCGATCCATTTGGTAAAATAATCTATTCCCACCAAGATGTATTTCTGTCCTTTGGACGAAGCAGGATTTATTTCTCCTATCAAATCCAATGCCCATCCTCTAAATGGCCATGGTTTGATGATCGAATGCAACTCACTTGCAGGGGCATGTTGAATTCCTGCATGTTTCTGACATTCCTCACATCCTTTAGCAAAGTCTATGCAATCTTTGAGCATGCTAGGCCAATACAAGCCGTATCGAAATAACAACCATTTCATTTTATGGCCTGCTTGATGTGCCCCACATGCCCCATTATGGACTTCAGACAATGCTAAGTATGCCTCACTTTCTCCTAGGCATTTCAATAATACACCCTCTTGGGTCTTTTTAAACAATTCGTTCCCCATGAGGAGATATGACAATGCTCTATATTTTGTTTTTCTGTCCACCTTTAGAGTTGGGTCTGCTAAATAACTCTTCAATGGACTTCGCCAATCTGCATCTGACAAAGTATTTATGGCTAATATTTCGAATCCCTGTTTCTCAGCATATCCCAATCTCATACTTTCCAGATCCGATGGTGTGAATCTAGTAGCCATAACTCTTCCCCTTAATTCGACCAAATCCTTGAAGTTCTTGGTAGACACTTGTTGCACCCCAAAATTTGCCCTCCCATATTCTTCAAGAAATGGCCAAGCCAGGTCACAAAATTCCCTAAGGGTTGCCCAGTCAAAGAGCCTCCTATACAGTCAAAACTAGGGTTTGTGTTCTGATCAAGAATTGAAAGTTTTCAAGGACCCAATCAAGTCTCATATGCCTACAAAGATGGTCAAGTGTCTTCATATCAAGTTTCAAGGCATTCAGCTCAAAATTGCACAGTCAAAACCCTAGATTGCACTACAGTCAACTGTAGGGGCAAAATGGTCATTTGACAGTCAAAAGTTCAAATTTTTGGTCAACACATCATTTTGAAGCCACAAACATCATTTGATCAATGCTTGATCATGATTCTCAAAATTTGGCTCAGAAATCATCAAAGATGCAAAAGTTGCCTTATTTGGACAGCTCAAAAAGTCAACTGAAATTGACCAGGGCATAACTTTCACATGGATTATCAGAAAAATTCCATCCAAAGCTCATTTTGAAGAGAAAGACATTTCCTACAACTCATCTTCATATTCCAAGTCCAAGAAATGCTCTCACAAAAAGTTATCAATTTCAACATTATAGGTCATTTTCAAAAGTCAACAAAAAAGGACTTTAAGTCAAAGGCCATAACTTGAGATTGGTAAATCAAAATGACATGGGACCAAAGGCATTGGTTAAAGGACTCAAAGACCTTTCCAAAATGTCCAAGAACATGTGAAAAGCTTAAAAATTGAGCAAGTTATGACTTGTGGAAGTTGGGAAATTTTTGGGAATTTTGAAAAGTCAACAATGGTTCAAATGACCTAAAGATGCAAATAGGCCCATTTTTCTTCCAAGTTTCTTCATGCCAAGCCTATGCACGACCATTAGGCCCAAAGGGAAGTATTTTCTCATTTTTTAATTATTTATTTGAATTTATATTAATATTAATTCATTTAAATTATTTTAATACATGAAAAAAATAAAGCTTGACCTAAAAAATCTTTTTATGCACATTCTAGACTCAAGATTTCGTGCACATCTTAATTAGGCAAGTTTTGGTGTGATTGGAGCATGATTGAACCAAATAACATGAAAAAAGATTCAAAAAAGATTTCACAAAATCAAATATGCCAAAAATTGAATTCATGAGATTTGGTGCAAATTTGTTGACCTAGCATGCTCACTATATGATCAGAATCAAAGACCTAATGCCTAGACACTCAGCTGCGCTCAGAAACCATATACAAAGTTGAAAAATTCTCAAAAAAGGTCAATACTGAAAACCAGTTTCTAGTTCGATTCAAGCCCCAATTCTTGTTCTATCATCATCCTGAGACATCATTGAACGATTCTCAATCACTAACATCAACCAAAACGCCCTGAATTGGTACCCATAAGTCAAACTGTGAAGCAAAATTCTTGAAATCGCATAGCATAATTCAAGCATCCTTTTGCATTTTTCTTTATGGATTCTTGCTCATAATGATGTTTCTAAGCTAACCAACATGTTCAATTGTGTTTTTGTGCCATATATGCGTTTTTGCCATTGTTAAATATTAGGGTTACAGGTTTTCCAGATTGGGGTTTTTCACCCAAGGCAAAATCATGACCCAAGACTAAGGCCACGAAACTCAACGCGTCTGGACGAACCTGAAACATCGTTCGCGATCAATTTATATATGCTATAGCGCTAGTCGCTATTTTTCCATAGCCTGCCTAACACCACGGTTGCAAAACCGTTGCCTATTTGTTTTATTTTACAGGGACGGGGATGAAGACGAAGCCGTGTCACGTGATGGTTGGTGCGTTTAAAAACGCGCGCGCTTTTCCAGGCCATTAACGCATTTGCCTTTTTGTTATTTGTTTGTTATTATATATTAAATATAGTTCACATGGCATAGTGGTCAGGGAAGGCATTGGCAAGGCATAAGACCTGGGTTCGAATCCCAGGTCTGAACAAATTCAATATTATTTTTCACTTACAAATCCCATGCAGCTTCAGTAATGCAGACATACCATATGTCCCCTCATCCAAGCGTACACATGCCTAATGGATACAGATCAAGGGCTGAGATTGAAGGTCCACTATAAGCCTAGGTCAACGCGCTGGTACACCAACTGGAGAAGTCAACGAATCAAAGCTTGTTGGGCCAGAATTGCTAGGCCTGAACCTCACATTTGGGACTACACCCCACCCTGGTTTGCCAATTTTATTTATTTTTCTTATATCTTTTTAATTATTATTTTATTTGTTTTGTTGTTTTAATTCAATAATTACCTCTTTTTTATAAAATATGAAAACATCAGAAAAAATATCATAAAAAATCAGAAAAAGGCAGAAAAAATATAATTTTTATTTTAATTACTTTTGTAAAATAAATTACATGTAATTATTTAGTTTAATTAGGTTTTTAACTTTAATTCCTTTTTAATAAAAATCCAAAAATATAGAATTAGGTTAATTAATAATTTTTATACATTTTTAATTTTCTTTTTCTTATCACAATATTATTTATTTATTTATTTATTTTTATAATCAAATGTACATAAATAAATTAGGATCTAAATTAGGTTAAATTTCAATATCTTTCATAATAAACCTAAAAAACATTAGAATTAGGGTTTACATCAAATTTTTTTTTAGTTTTAATTAATTCTTTTTCTTTTAAATCTTAAAAAACACAAAAATACTAAAAACATTTAATTTTTCAGTTTTAATTGTAATGTCTTATAAATTTAATCTTTTTGTAAAAGAGTCCAACGCCCATTGTTTTAATTTAATTGCGCATATTTACTTCATGTCGTTCATTATAATTATGTAAATCTCCCAAAGCCATGTAACTTTACTTTTCGCACTTTTATTTACTTCGCATTATTTACTTTTCCGTCAAATCGGGTTCTGGAAATTTTGGCGATGTGGACCCGCGCCATTTGTAATAGCCTTAGATTTATTTTTCCGCGAACTTTATAACTGTTAAAAAGCATGCAAGAATGAATGTCTTAATTAAAAAAAAAATCAAGCGTAGATCACAAATAAACATGACAAGACAAATATCTGAAAACGACACACGAACCGCACACACCACCCCTAGGGTCCGCCTCACTGTTGCCTTTCGAAAGGTGATCGTCGAGTAGAGGATGTCTTAGTAAGTCCTCATGATCCAGGAACCTGGCATGAGGGTAGCTTCTAAGGTGTCTTCCTATTGCTCTGGTGATCACCATGTCCCTAAAACCCGAATTGACCCGAACACCTCCAACGGTGGTGCTACCTACCTCTCAATGGTGGGATGGCACTACTTTTAAGGACATTTACACAGACGAATTCCTTAGGGTAGGTAGGTTCTCAAGGATACTTGCTCTAATTTCAAACAAACAAAAATCTTTTCACACTGACACATTTTCAGAAGCTTTCAAAGCAAACTTTTCAAACACTCTGACGTATGAGTCGATCTGAAATTTTTCAAAGAAACTTTTTAAACCCACAATTGAAAAGCAAGCAAACATTTTGAAAACACAATGAGCAAGTATCTAAGAGCCCATGGATAACCATGGATAGAAAGGGTGCTAACACCTTCCCTTTCTATAACCTACCTCCCGAACCGAGAGCAATCTCTTTAAAGGAATTTTTCTGTGCTTTTGTCCTTTCCATTTGGAGAAAATAAAAGACGGTGGCGACTCTTGCTTCCGCGACATTTCGCGAACCAGCATTAAACAGTCAGTTCCAGATCCACCGATCACAGAACTGGCGACTCTGCTGGGGATACTACTTAAAGTGAGGTGTACCTTAGGGCTAGGTCATAACTATGTTTTCAATTGTATTGCTTTGCTTGCTTTATTATTGTGGGTTGCTTGGGAGTTCTATAGATCCTAAACCCGGATCTGGGGGATACCTTTCTTAGAAAGTAGCAACAAGGCTGTGAGGGAACTGTGCGGGGTATACCGACACGGTTGAAACAGTCTGCTACGTTGATGTGGCACTTTGGTGTGTACCGGTAACCCTTGAGTTCAGTCAAGGAGAGTACGGGGCCTCCGCGTGGTGTCGTGAAGCATCAACAGACCTTAGGAACCTTAATTGAACTATCTTGGCCTCTTTAGGGTAGTGAGATAACTGACTTTGGTGCAGTCCGAGGTTGGTTGATACTCGATACTACGCTCAATTGAGGGTTGCTTTCCTGGAATATTTCGGTCGCCAGTTCAGTGGCTAAATCGAAACGATGAACAATGAAAGCAATCCCGTGATATTGGGAACCTTAGAACCCGGTTACTTTGATTAGGACAGGTTGAACCCACCAACTTCAAGAGGGTAATACCTAGACCTCATGCTGGCCTGAACCCTAAGGGCTCTTTTGTGTGACTTGCGTGCCTTCGTACTTGACTACTTGCATGCTTGTTATCTGACCCTTGATGTCTTGCAGGTTTTGTTCATAGTCCTTAATTGGGACTTATAACAGGATGTATTAACCACTTGCAGGTTCTGTTTATAGTCTTTAATGGGGACTCATGACAGATTTTACTTAGGTTTCTTGCAGGTTTTGTTCATAGTCCTTAATTGGGACTTATAACAGGGTGTACTAACTACTTGCAGGTCTTGTTTATAGTCCTTAACTAGGACTCATGACAAGGTTTACCAAATTTCTTGCAGGTCTTGTTTATAGTCCTTAATTGGGACTCATAACAGGGTACTAAATTTCTTGCAGGGTTGTTTATAGTCCTTAATTGGGATTCATAACAGGGTACTAAATTTCTCGCAGGGTTGTTTATAGTCCTTAATTGGGACTCATCACAGGGTTACTCATATTACCCCATGCATAGCATGACATCATACCATTGCATACCATTGCATACATCCTAACCCATTTCAAGGACCTCAAGGGCTTGTGATGCAGGTCATGATAAATCAAACATCTAGCAAGCGGCAAAGAGGATTTATTTTCCTCTAAGCTAAGGTTGTCAGAGGCTATGACCCACTAGATATGGTGAGCCTTTGACCCTTGATGAAGGACTCTCAACAAAATGAAGTTCTTACAATCAAGCTACCGGTTCCAAATGCTAACAAATTTTCTGTTTACCCCGCGAGGTCCTTGAAAACATTACATGCATGTCATACATCTCATTGCATTGCTGGTATCCCTTGACAGGTTGCTTACCCTTCCTCGCTGTTTATTTCAGCCGATCGCCATGAATCCTGAATCATCAGCCGAGCAGACTATCAAGGACCTCCAGGCTCAGAACGCCCAGTTCCAAGAGCTGATCATGAATTTGACCCAGGGGCAACAAGATCTGAAGGCTCTGCTCTTGAAAAAGGACAAGAAGAAGAAAAGGACTGTCTTGTTCAGCCCTAGACGCAGATCTGGGAATACACCGCAGACTGAAACTGAGAGGACAACCCCATCTGTGAGGGAAAGCAGTCACCATGAGAGAGAGGTGCCTAGTCCAGTGGTCTCCGACAATGAGACAGATTTCGACGACGAACAGTACCCTCCGGCTGAGGACAAGTACAAACAGTTGGAGGATAGGATGAAGGCTATGGAGGTGCAACAGGCACCTGGGCTGGATCTTGGAGATTTGGGTCTGTCAACTGGTGTGGTTATTCCCCGGAAGTTCAAAGCACCATCCTTTACTAAGTATGACGGGGCGTCTTGCCCCAAGCTGCATCTAAGGTCCTATGTTCGGAAGATTCAGCCATATACGGTGGACAAGAATTTATGGATCCACTTCTTCCAGGAGAGTCTTTCAGGGACTCATCTCGAATGGTTCTATCAGCTGGATGGGACCAAAGTTCGTAACTGGGAGGAGTTGGCTACTGCTTTCTATAAGCAGTATCAATATAATGCCGACCTTGCCCCTACGCGTACCCAACTCCAGAGTATGTCGTTAGGATCAAGTGAAGGTTTTAAAGAATACGCGCAGAAATGGAGGGATCTTGCTGGAAGGGTACAACCACCTCTGACTGATCGGGAACTTGTGGACATGTTCTTGGGGACCTTGTCTGGTCCATTTTATAACCATCTGATTGGGAATTCGTCTGCTGGATTCACAGATCTTATCTTGACTGGAGAGCGAATAGAAGCTGGCATCCGGTCTGGGAAAATTCAAGAGGCTGCACCTTCAGACAAAAAGCCTCATCATGGAAAGAAAGAATCCAATGCCGTGCACGGTAAAAAGAGCCGTCATGAGGCAGGGGCAATCCAGATCTCCAATCCTGGACCTGCTCAACAAGGACAGGGGCAACAGCGAAAGGAGAAACGGCAGTACACCAAACTCAACATGTCGTTGGATCAAGCCCTGCAACAACTGTTGAAGGCAGGACTAATCACCTTACGGGCTCCTCTTCGGAATCCGAACACTTCTGCACCCAACTATCATCCCAACGATAGGTGCGCATATCATTCAGATAGCCCGGGGCATACTACAGACAACTGCTGGCCTCTCAAGAACAAAATTCAAGACATGATCGACGCCGGGGAGATTCAGTTTGAAGTGTCTGAGACTCCGAACATAATCACTGCTCCGTTGCCCAATCATTGAAGACCTTTTGTTTATTTGAATTTTTGAGTTGTATTTTTTCTTTGCTTATACAAACAATTAATGTCATAGCAAACTCTTTTATTCTATCAATGCATCGCATATGTCTGTTTTGGGGAATTAATACAATTATTTTTGTTATATTCTTTTCATATTTTTTCTGATGTCAACTCTCGGTTAATAACTCTGAGCCTCTTGAGGGAGGATGACGAAAACGATACCGCTATCTTTACAGTATGCTTTTGAACAGACCCCGCTGATGAGGTACAGGCATTGTTTCAATTCCTAAACACTAGAGTTATAAGGAAGATAATCCCTCGTCAACCCATCTGAGCCAAAGAAGTAGGAGTTTTTCTTTTCGAAATTTAAAACCCTTAATCATAACCTGGGGCAGGGTAGTCTCTCAGTTGATCCAAGTGCATAACGAATGGCACCAAAGAGATCCTTACGAAAAAAGAAAGACAGTGATGATTCAGAACAATCAAAAGGACAGGCAGTCATTATCAAAAAAAAAATCATAAACGAAAAGCCCAAGAAGTCAAAACCTATAAAAAGGGACTTATGAAACTGGGGCATCCCGCTGACTGCAATTCCAAAGAAGGAAGCAGTTCAGGCAAAAAAGAAAGGGATAACAAAAATCAAGAAGGAGGTCTTATAAACCCTCGACAAAAAATGACTGCCTATTCAAATAAACGTTCAATGTCCGAATCATCACTAATATATCAAAGCAAAGACTCCAACAAGGTCTAACGTATGATCAACTGAGTTTAGGTTTGGAGAACATCACGAAGAGCGGGTGGGTACAAATACTTTGAGCCTTTATCCTTTGTTTCTTAAACCGTGAACCAGGCCACGTTATAACCCTCAAAAGTCCTAGCTGAAGCATGGGTTAATTCGAAAGCATACTGTTACGAAGGTATCCTGACTCCTTAAGGCTACGGTAAATACGGAGTTGACATCATGTTTTTACAAACAATTACTTGTTTTATGAAAAAGAATGCATCTTCAAAATCTTCAAGACAGACATAGGTTTTGCATTTTTAACATAACTTTGTTTGCATATGACTTGTTGTTTGAACAGCAGGGAAATTCGCACGATGAATGCCTAATGAATAGAAGCACTTCCAATCAAGAGGCACGGCATGATCATGGTCTACCATCTGGGGCAATCCAATCAAGATTCGGAGAATCTCTCAAAAGGCCAACCAGCCTGGGGCAAATCTCCGCCTGAGTCACTTGGGGCATTCCAACAACGAATCTTGCATGATCAGACACCTCCTGGTAGTATGGCAACACAAGCAGCCAGGGGCACCTCCCTACATTCTGAGAACATGGACATAGCCGAAAAATACTACGCAAAATCAAAGATCCGCTAGGTTGACATACCTAGGCAAAAATAAGGGCTTCCCGGCGAACCAAAAGGGTTCGGGCAAAATGAAGGGATGAAACGAAAAAAACATGTACACCCGGCAAGTCGAAAACCTGAAAGGGCGGCTTGGGCAAAAATGGGTATCCCGGTGGACTGAAAACCCGAAAGGGCGGTCCAGGCAAAAGTTAGGGATTAAAGCGTACGACTATGTCCTGCCATCTGCCTACCAGAAGAAGGTTTGTCCATCAACGACTATCAGCACCCCACAAATGCCTCCCCCATAAAAACAGGGGCAATAAAGAATGGTCCAAGCAATCTGATTGTTCTGTCCTCCAAGGCATCAGGGTAGGTTCCGTTGAAGAACATCCCAACATATCAAAGCTTCCCCAGGAGAGTCCAACCCAAGATCCCCAGGAAAGTTGGAATTCATATCCCCAAGCAGTGAGCTTATCCCCAGTAAGTTACGGAAGCTTACCCCTCTCAAGGCACGAACGCGTCGCCCGACTTTATTTAAAGAGTTATTTCCTCAATAGGATATAACTGGGTTATCCTCAGCCAAAAGCCACGGAAAGAGTGTCGTCGACAGAGTCTTCTTATCCCCAGCGAAGTCCATTCATACTTCCAATACAGCAAGGTATCCTCAGCGAGTCATCCTCAACAAATCAGCAAAAGCATCTCCCCACAGAGTATTACTTCCCAGCATGGCCGCTAGAGTATCTTTTCTCCCCGCAGAATCCTCCATTCGCCAAGTTTATTCCCCCAACGGAGTTATCTTCGCCTATAGGAATTCTTGCAACTATTCTTCAACATCAGCCCAGGATACGACTTCCCGGCACCCGTCAAGGATTTATTTTCTTAGACAAACATATGTTCATAAACATCATATCTTCGTACATTATAGCATGCATATGCATCATATGGCACGAATCTCATTAATTTTGAAGACATATAGTTCATGCATCATGATCTTGCATACAATTATGTTTTGCCTTTTCAGGAAAAAGATCAATACAAATGACTACTACCAAACTATCGCAATTCTGTCTAGATATAGTTTCAGATATGATCCAGAGATGGTGACGTTCTGATACTGCTTCCAGAATTCCTTCTAGATATAGTTTCAGATGTAAACCCAGCGATGGTGACGTTCTGATACTGCTTCCAGATTCCCTTCTAGATATAGTTTCAGATATGACCCAGATATGGCGACGTTCTGATACTGCTTCCAGATTTCCTTCTAGATATAGTTTCAGATATGACCCAGAGATGGTGACGTTCTGATGCTGCTTCCAGATTCCTTCTAGATATAGTTTCAGATGTAAACCCAGCGATGGTGACGTTCTGATACTGCTTCCAGAATTCCTTCTAGATATAGTTTCAGATGTAAACCCAGCGATGGTGACGTTCTGATACTGCTTCCAGATTCCTTCTAGATATAGTTTCAGATGTAAACCCAGCGATGGTGACGTTCTGATACTGCTTCCAGAATTCCTTCTAGATATAGTGTCAGATGTAAACCCAGCAATGGTGACGTTCTGATACTGCTTCCAGATTCCTTCTAGATATAGTTTCAGATGTAAACCCAGCGATGGTGACGTTCTGATACTGCTTCCAGAATCCCTTCTCGATATAGTTTCGGATATGATCCAGATATGGTGACGTTCTGATACTGCTTCCAGATTTCCTTCCAGATATAGTTTCAGATGTAAACCCAGCGATGGTGACGTTCTGATGCTGCTTCCAGAATTCCTTCTAGATATAGTTTCAGATGTAAACCCAGCGATGGTGACGTTCTGATACTGCTTCCAGATTTCCTTCCAGATATAGTTTCAGATGTAAACCCAGCGATGGTGACGTTCTGATACTGCTTCCAGATTTCCTTCCAGATATAGTTTCAGATGTAAACCAGATATGGTGACGTTCTGATACTGCTTCCAGAAGTCCTTTTTCAGATGTTTCCCTCTCCGACGATGAGTGTGAGGTGATCATTCCTTTCAAATTATAATTGCCTATGGTTCTCTGCCCAATACTGCGAAGATAATAATTCCCATCAAGATTTTTTTCAACGAGCGTTGTTGAGATTAAAGTCACCCAAGGGTCTCTTATCATTCATGCTAAGGTAGTAACCATCCCTGGTTCATTCATCAGCGTTTGAAGCCCCAGACTCAGCTCCTGTAACCAGTCAGGACACATCTATACCAAGCATCTGAAAACCAACTCCTGCAACGTGTCAGGTACTCATTTTTCTTTTGCAGGTATGCAGGTTCTCGCTAAGGAATCTCTTACGCGATCAACATCCAGATGGCATCTATAAGCCCATCACCCTATCCAGCAACCTCTAAATGGCATCTATAAACCCATTCCCCCATCATCACTGCCACTATGTGAGCGCAAATTTCTGGGCACTTTAGTGTTCAATCATCTTCTACCCTCGGATTACGAAAGGCACGTCAGCCAATCTGCATCCTCAGGTCTAAGACGATTGAACAGGGGCAACTGTTGCACCCCAAAATTTGCCCTCCCATATTCTTCAAGAAATGGCCAAGCCAGGTCACAAAATTCCCCAAGGGTTGCCCAGTCAAAGAGCCTCCTATACAGTCAAAACTAGGGTCTGTGTTCTGATCAAGAATTGAAAGTTTTCAAGGACCCAATCAAGTCTCATATGCCTACAAAGATGGTCAAGTGTCTTCATATCAAGTTTCAAGGCATTCAGCTCAAAATTGCACAGTCAAAACCCTAGATTGCACTACAGTCAACTGTAGGGGCAAAATGGTCATTTGACAGTCAAAAGTTCAAATTTTTGGTCAACACATCATTTTGAAGCCACAAACATCATTTGATCAATGCTTGATCATGATTCTCAAAATTTGGCTCAGAAATCATCAAAGATGCAAAAGTTGCCTTATTTGGACAGCTGAAAAAGTCAACTGAAATTGACCAGGGCATAACTTTCACATGGATTATCAGAAAAATTCCATCCAAAGCTCATTTTGAAGAGAAAGACATTTCCTACAACTCATCTTCATATTCCAAGTCCAAGAAATGCTCTCACAAAAAGTTATCAATTTCAACATTATAGGTCATTTTCAAAAGTCAACAAAAAAGGACTTTAAGTCAAAGGCCATAACTTGAGATTGGTAAATCAAAATGACATGGGACCAAATGCATTGGTTAAAGGACTCAAAGACCTTTCCAAAATGTCCAAGAACATGTGAAAAGCTTAAAAATTGAGCAAGTTATGCCTTGTGGAAGTTGGGAAATTTTTGGGAATTTTGAAAAGTCAACAATGGTTCAAATGACCTAAAGATGCAAATAGGCCCATTTTTATTCCAAGTTTCTTCATGCCAAGCCTATGCACGACCATTAGGCCCAAAGGGAAGTATTTTCTCATTTTTTAATTATTTATTTGAATTTATATTAATATTAATTCATTTAAATTATTTTAATACATGAAAAAAATAAAGCTTGACCTAAAAAATCTTTTTATGCACATTCTAGACTCAAGATTTCGTGCACATCTTAATTAGGCAAGTTTTGGTGTGATTGGAGCATGATTGAACCAAATAACATGAAAAAAGATTCAAAAAAGATTTCACAAAATCAAATATGCCAAAAATTGAATTCATGAGATTTGGTGCAAATTTGTTGACCTAGCATGCTCACTATATGATCAGAATCAAAGACCTAATGCCTAGACACTCAGCTGCGCTCAAACCATATACAAAGTTGAAAAATTCTCAAAAAAGGTCAATACTGAAAACCAGTTTCTAGTTCGATTCAAGCCCCAATTCTTGTTCTATCATCATCCTGAGACATCATTGAACGATTCTCAATCACTAACATCAACCAAAACGCCCTGAATTGGTACCCATAAGTCAAACTGTGAAGCAAAATTCTTGAAATCGCATAGCATAATTCAAGCATCCTTTTGCATTTTTCTTTATGGATTCTTGCTCATAATGATGTTTCTAAGCTAACCAACATGTTCAATTGTGTTTTTGTGCCATATATGCGTTTTTGCCATTGTTAAATATTAGGGTTACAGGTTTTCCAGATTGGGGTTTTTCACCCAAGGCAAAATCATGACCCAAGACTAAGGCCACGAAACTCAACGCGTCTGGACGAACCTGAAACATCGTTCGCGATCAATTTATATATGCTATAGCGCTAGTCGCTATTTTTCCATAGCCTGCCTAACACCACGGTTGCAAAACCGTTGCCTATTTGTTTTATTTTACAGGGACGGGGATGAAGACGAAGCCGTGTCACGTGATGGTTGGTGCGTTTAAAAACGCGCGCGCTTTTCCAGGCCATTAACGCATTTGCCTTTTTGTTATTTGTTTGTTATTATATATTAAATATAGTTCACATGGCATAGTGGTCAGGGAAGGCATTGGCAAGGCATAAGACCTGGGTTCGAATCCCAGGTCTGAACAAATTCAATATTATTTTTCACTTACAAATCCCATGCAGCTTCAGTAATGCAGACATACCATATGTCCCCTCATCCAAGCGTACACATGCCTAATGGATACAGATCAAGGGCTGAGATTGAAGGTCCACTATAAGCCTAGGTCAACGCGCTGGTACACCAACTGGAGAAGTCAACGAATCAAAGCTTGTTGGGCCAGAATTGCTAGGCCTGAACCTCACATTTGGGACTACACCCCACCCTGGTTTGCCAATTTTATTTATTTTTCTTATATCTTTTTAATTATTATTTTATTTGTTTTGTTGTTTTAATTCAATAATTACCTCTTTTTTATAAAATATGAAAACATCAGAAAAAATATCATAAAAAATCAGAAAAAGGCAGAAAAAATATAATTTTTATTTTAATTACTTTTGTAAAATAAATTACATGTAATTATTTAGTTTAATTAGGTTTTTAACTTTAATTCCTTTTTAATAAAAATCCAAAAATATAGAATTAGGTTAATTAATAATTTTTATACATTTTTAATTTTCTTTTTCTTATCACAATATTATTTATTTATTTATTTATTTTTATAATCAAATGTACATAAATAAATTAGGATCTAAATTAGGTTAAATTTCAATATCTTTCATAATAAACCTAAAAAACATTAGAATTAGGGTTTACATCAAATTTTTTTTTAGTTTTAATTAATTCTTTTTCTTTTAAATCTTAAAAAACACAAAAATACTAAAAACATTTAATTTTTCAGTTTTAATTGTAATGTCTTATAAATTTAATCTTTTTGTAAAAGAGTCCAACGCCCATTGTTTTAATTTAATTGCGCATATTTACTTCATGTCGTTCATTATAATTATGTAAATCTCCCAAAGCCATGTAACTTTACTTTTCGCACTTTTATTTACTTCGCATTATTTACTTTTCCGTCAAATCGGGTTCTGGAAATTTTGGCGATGTGGACCCGCGCCATTTGTAATAGCCTTAGATTTATTTTTCCGCGAACTTTATAACTGTTAAAAAGCATGCAAGAATGAATGTCTTAATTAAAAAAAAAATCAAGCGTAGATCACAAATAAACATGACAAGACAAATATCTGAAAACGACACACGAACCGCACACACCACCCCTAGGGTCCGCCTCACTGTTGCCTTTCGAAAGGTGATCGTCGAGTAGAGGATGTCTTAGTAAGTCCTCATGATCCAGGAACCTGGTGTAACACCCCAGTTCTATTATTTGATTTATTTAAATTTGGGAAATTATTTTGTTAGGATTAATAAAATAAAAAGGAATTATTTATTTTGAAGTATGGAGGAAAATAAAAGAAATAAGAAAATGCTGAGTTTTTAAGTTATTGGGCTTGGATGTTGTTAGTAAAGAGTGGGGGTGCAAAAGAAGTAAAGTTATGTTTTGGAACTCAAGTTAGTTTTCTCATTTTTTCACGATAAACAGAAGTTGGGAATTTGGGGAAATAGAGCTCTGAAGGTACGAAGAACGAAGGACGAAGAACGAAGAACATCGCTCAAGAACTCAAAGCTGCTAATTGATAAGGTAAGGGGGGCTATAACTCGATTTACCTTTGTTTATGGGTTTATGTACGGTTGATTCGGGTAATTGTAGGGAAACCCCAATTGTTAGATGTTTCTAGGAATCGATACCCTTAGGATTGAACCTTGTTAGAAAAGGGTCAGGTTCCCATTTGTCATGAATCGATTAGGAATTTTAGGTCCCAAATGGTGAATTGGGAGTATATCTAATGATCGTGAATTTACCTTGGAAGTTATAGGGATAACCTCAGTGGCAATAGATTTCCCCAAAGGGACGGTTAATCCCCGGTTAAGGTTACTATAATGATTGTTGGTATTTTGGATATGGTGGTGTTGTTGTGAATTGTACAAACCTGATGTCGTTAGGTACCGAATTACGCGTTTGGCGGGCGTTTTCCCGCGTTTGGACTGCTGTTTCTGAGCTGCTACAGGTTCAGGAAAATCCTGTTACGCGCTCAGCAACACGGGCCGTGTTGCACAACACGGGTGCCCGTGTTGCTCTTCTGTGTTGGGAGATGATGTGCTTCTGGTTGCACAACACGGGCCGTGTTGCACAACACGGGCACCCGTGTCAGATCCCCTGTACTGATAAAAATTAAATGTGCGTTTTTCTGGACGTGCTGCACAACACGGGCCGTGTTGCACAACACGGGCACCCGTGTTGCTCTGCTGTGATGATTTTTCTGAATTTTGGTTTCAGTGTTTTGATGTTGGATTTTTATTGCCATGCTTTTGGATAATGTTATCGAGCATGAACTATGATATAATTTGATGTGATTGATTGATGTTTAGATAGTATGCGGAGTGATTACATGCTATCCGTAACTTGATATGATTGATGTTTAAATAGTATGCTGAGTGGTTACATGCTATTCATATCATGTTATGTTTGATATTGTTGATGTGCATGATATGTTGATCGATGTTCATAGTATGCTGAGTGTTACATACTTACATATCATGTTGCATTTGTTAATTCCCATTGTGTGGAATTAACATGGTGGCCAATATACGTGTCCGCGATTTAATGGAACGTTGAGGTGGTAGCCGTGTCCGCGATATAATGGAACGGTGAGTTATCCGTGACCCGAGATTTAATGGGGCGGTGAAGTGGTACCACATGCATGGGTGTGTTGCATTAACTTAAATATAACATGAATGGATGATTCTTCCAATGTTGTATTTGATTGTCTGTATGCACGTATGATTGATAAATGGTTGACGATAATTGATGATTACTTGCAAATATGAAAAGTGATATGTTATGGATATATGAATTGTGAAGGTTTTTGTAAACTATGAAATATGCTAATTATTGGGTGATGCTTATGATTTCATGAATTGATTGTTATGAGCGTATAACCAAATGTATATTTGAGATGCTCACCCTTACTGTTGAATATTTCAGATTAAGGAGCTTCGTTCAGGTGCTTGGCGAAGGCTTATCGTGTCTAGTTTAGTTTCGTTTTAGTATGTCCGGGTCATGCTCTGATAGTTGTAACTCCGGGAACGTTTGGTTGTCGAGCTGCTTTAGTCAGACTCGTTTATTCCTTTTTTATTTGTTATAATATGATGTTGACTTTCCAGGTGGTAATCCCTGATGATTTGGAAATTATTATAACATTTGATTTTATTAATTAAAGTATTCTGCTGTGTAAACATGTATGAGTTACTACTAAAATTATGCATGACAGGAATTTGTTTTATTAAAAAGAGAATTGTAGCATCCTCGATGATACATGTACTCTGAGTTTATAATTTTAATAAATCGCGAAAATTTGTTCGGGGTTTTAGAGGGTGTTACAATAGTGGTATCAGACCATAGTCGGTCGTTGCGACCAGAGTCTTGAGTCAGTCATCCCTTTTGTATGCGATTAGTGTAAGGCAACACTGTCGATACTGTTTTCTGATGTGGAGTATGTTTTAATTCTCAGGAATATGGCTGGAGGTAACGGACGAAATGATGCTGCACTCGCTGAGGCTTTGGGGATGTTAGCTGGTGTACTTGCTGGAAACCCAACTGGAGGCGTAATTGGTGCTGATAGGCAATTGGGAAATTTCCAAAGGAACAATCCTCCGTTGTTCAAAGGTACACATGACCCTGAAGGTGCTCAGAAGTGGCTGAAGGAAATCGAAAGGATCTTCCGTGTGATTGATTGTACTGAAGATCTGAAAGTCATATATGGTACGCATATGTTGGCAGAAGAAGCCGACGACTGGTGGGTTGCCACAAGGACTGAAATGGTTCAGGATGGAGAGGCACTGACTTGGGCTAACTTCAGAAGGGCTTTTCTGAGGAGGTACTTTCCTGAAGATGTTCGGGGAAGAAAGGAAATTGAGTTTTTGGAGCTTAAGCAGGGCAATCTGACTGTTAGTGAATATGCTACTAAGTTCACTGAGCTGGCAAAGTATTATGCACACTACAACAATGATGAGGCTGGAGAATTCTCTAAATGTATCAAATTTGAGAATGGTCTCCGAGACGAGATTAAGCAGGGAATCAGGTACCAGCGTATTCGTAGATTTTCTGATCTGGTGGATTGTAGCAGGATCTTGGAAGAAGATATTACCAAGAATAGGTCGTCTCACTCTCGTGGGGCTGTGGATAAAAGAGGAAAGCAACATATGGACCGTGGCAAGCCATATGGTAGAGATAACCAGAGATCAGGCGGTTGGAAAAGGCCTAGTGGGGGAGATTCTAAGGCTCCTATCAGATGCTACAGGTGTGGTGAGTCTGGTCATCACATTCGAGATTGCAAGAGTGATGAGAAGAAGTGCTATAAATGTGGAAAGGCTGGTCATTTGTCTATTGATTGCAAAGGGAAGTCTATTACTTGTTACAATTGTGGCGAAGAAGGTCACATTCGTCCGCAGTGTCCTAAGCCTAGGAAGGATCAGTCAGGTGGAAAAGTGTTCGCTTTGTCTGGATCTGAGACTACTCCAGAGGATCGATTGATTAAAGGTACGTGTTTTATTCATGGCACACCTTTAATTGCAATTATTGATACTGGTGCAACTCATTCTTTCATTTCCTTGGATTGTGCTGAGAGGTTGAAACTGGACATATCTGGTATGCGAGGTAGCATGGTTGTTGATACTCCTGCATCGGGTTCAGTGACAACTTCACTTGTATGTAGGAATTGTCCTATTGAGATTTTTGGTAGAGGGTTCGGTATGGATTTAGTATGCCTACCGCTTGAACAAATTGATATTATCCTTGGGATGAACTGGTTGGAATTCAACCGGGTTCATCTGAACTGCTTTGCTAAGACGGTGATTTTCCCAGAAGCAGTTGGTGTCGAGAATTTGACTATGACTGCTAGGCAGGTACAAGAAGCAATGGAAGACGGTGCTAATGTGTTTATGTTACTTGCTTCGTTAGATGCAACAGGAAAGGTCAGGAGTGTGGAATTGCCAGTGGTGTGTGATTTTCCAGAAGTCTTTCCGGATGATGTTGGTGAGCTACCTCCAGAGAGAGAAGTGGAATTTTCTATAGATTTGATTCCTGGTACGAGACCGGTGTCGATGGCACCATATCGTATGTCTGCGTCTGAGTTGGCTGAATTGAAGAGTCAGTTGGAAGATTTACTGGAGAAGAAGTTTATTCGTCCAAGTGTTTCGCCTTGGGGTGCCCCGGTATTGTTGGTTAAGAAGAAAGAAGGTTCTATGAGACTGTGTGTTGATTACAGGCAATTGAACAAGGTAACCATTAAGAATCGGTACCCGTTACCGAGGATTGATGATTTAATGGATCAGCTAATTGGAGCCAGTGTATTCAGTAAGATTGACTTGAGATCTGGATATCATCAGATTCGGGTGAAAGCGGAAGACATACAAAAGACTGCTTTCCGAACGAGGTATGGGCATTATGAATATTCTGTTATGCCGTTCGGAGTTACTAATGCACCTGGTGTTTTCATGGAATATATGAACAGGATTTTTCATCCGTATCTGGATAAGTTTGTTGTGGTTTTTATTGATGACATTCTGATTTATTCCAAGAATGACAAAGAGCATGCGGGACATCTCAGAATTGTGTTAGAATTGTTGAAAGATAGGAAGTTGTATGCCAAGTTGTCCAAATGTGAGTTCTGGCTGAATGAAGTTAGTTTTCTTGGACATGTGATTTCTAAGAATGGTATTGCCGTGGATCCTACAAAAGTAGAAGCAGTATCTCAGTGGGAAGCGCCGAAGACTGTTTCTGAAATCAGAAGTTTCCTTGGTCTTGCAGGTTATTACAGAAAGTTTATCGAAGGATTCTCAAAGTTAGCTTTGCCGTTGACGAAGTTGACTCGTAAAGGACAAGCGTTTATTTGGGATTCTGATTGTGAGAAAGGTTTCCAAGAATTGAAGCGGAGATTGACTAGTGCTCCTATTCTGATTTTGCCGAATCCGGTGGAATCTTTTGTGGTCTATTGCGATGCATCTCTGTTGGGTTTAGGTGGTGTTTTAATGCAGAATCAACAGGTAGTTGCGTATGCTTCGAGACAGTTGAAGGTTCATGAAAGGAACTATCCTACTCATGACTTAGAGTTGGCAGCAGTTGTGTTTGTCTTGAAATTATGGAGGCATTATCTGTATGGTTCGAGATTTGAAGTGTATAGCGATCATAAGAGTTTGAAGTATCTTTTCGATCAGAAAGAGCTCAATATGAGGCAAAGAAGGTGGTTGGAATTTCTCAAAGATTATGATTTTGGTTTGAATTACCATCCTGGTAAGGCAAATGTGGTTGCGGATGCTTTGAGCAGGAAATCCTTGCATATGTCTATGATGATGGTTCGTGAATTGGATTTAATTGAACAATTCAGAGATTTGAGTTTAGTTTGTGAAAGTACTCCGAAGTGTGTTCGTTTGGGTATGTTGAAACTTACTAGTGGTATTCTAGAAGAGATCAGGATCGGGCAGAAATCTGATGTTAATTTAGTTGATAAATTGACATTGATCAACCAAGGTCAAGGTGGTGAGTTTAGAATTGATGAAAATGATGTTATGAGATTTGGCGATAGAGTTTGTGTTCCTGATGTCGCAGAAATCAAGAAGAGTATATTATAGGAAGGACATCGCAGTGGGATGAGTATTCATCCGGGTGCCACGAAAATGTATCATGATTTGAAGAAATTGTTTTGGTGGCCGGGAATGAAAAAGGAAATAGCTGAATTTGTGTATGCATGTTTAATCTGTCAGAAATCGAAGATTGAGCATCAGAAGCCGTCTGGATTTATGCAACCAATGTTTATTCCAGAATGGAAGTGGGATAGCATTTCGATGGATTTTGTATCTGGGTTACCGAGGACTCCTATGAATTGTGAAGCGATATGGGTCGTTGTGGATAGGTTGACTAAGTCTGCTCATTTTATACCGGTGCGAATGGATTACTCAATGGAGAGATTGGCACAGTTATATATTGAGAAAATAGTGAGTTTGCATGGAGTTCCTTCTAGTATTGTGTCGGATAGAGATCCGAGATTCACTTCGAAATTTTGGGAAGGATTGCAGAAAGCTTTGGGTACTAAATTGAGGTTGAGTTCAGCTTACCATCCTCAGACTGATGGACAGACAGAGAGGACGATTCAATCGTTGGAAGATTTATTGCGTGCTTGTGTTTTAGAGCAGGGTGGAGCTTGGGATAGCTATTTGCCATTGATTGAATTTACTTATAACAATAGTTACCATTCGAGTATTGGTATGGCTCCGTTCGAGGCATTATATGGTAGACGGTGTAGAACACCTTTGTGTTGGTATGAATCTGGAGAGAGTTCGGTAGTTGGGCCAGAGATTGTTCAGCAGACTACTGAAAAGATCAGATTGATTCAAGAGAAGATGAGAGCTTCTCAGAGTCGTCAGAAAAGTTATCATGATAAGAGGAGAAAGAATTTAGAATTCAGTGCTGGAGATCATGTGTTTATGAGAGTTACTCCGATGACGGGTATTGGTCGAGCGTTGAAATCTAAGAAGTTGACTCCGCGTTTTATTGGTCCGTTTCAGATTACGGAGAGAGTTGGAGAAGTTGCTTATCGTATTGCTTTACCTCCGAGACTTGCGAATTTGCACGATGTTTTTCATGTTTCTCAGTTGAGGAGATACATTCCAGACCCATCTCATGTAATCCAAATAGATGATGTACAGGTGAGAGATAACCTGACAGTAGAAACATTGCCTATGAGGATAGAAGATCGGGAAGTGAAACAGCTAAGGGGTAAAGAGATAGCATTAGTGAAGGTTGCTTGGGGAAGTCCAGCAGATGGAAATATCACTTGGGAGCTGGAGAGCCAGATGAAAGAGGCCTATCCGGAACTGTTCGTCTAAGGTATGTTTTCGAGGACGAAAACTCTTTTAGTGGGGGAGAGTTGTAACACCCCAGTTCTATTATTTGATTTATTTAAATTTGGGAAATTATTTTGTTAGGATTAATAAAATAAAAAGGAATTATTTATTTTGAAGTATGGAGGAAAATAAAAGAAATAAGAAAATGCTGAGTTTTTAAGTTATTGGGCTTGGATGTTGTTAGTAAAGAGTGGGGGTGCAAAAGAAGTAAAGTTATGTTTTGGAACTCAAGTTAGTTTTCTCATTTTTTCACGATAAACAGAAGTTGGGAATTTGGGGAAATAGAGCTCTGAAGGTACGAAGAACGAAGGACGAAGAACGAAGAACATCGCTCAAGAACTCAAAGCTGCTAATTGATAAGGTAAGGGGGGCTATAACTCGATTTACCTTTGTTTATGGGTTTATGTACGGTTGATTCGGGTAATTGTAGGGAAACCCCAATTGTTAGATGTTTCTAGGAATCGATACCCTTAGGATTGAACCTTGTTAGAAAAGGGTCAGGTTCCCATTTGTCATGAATCGATTAGGAATTTTAGGTCCCAAATGGTGAATTGGGAGTATATCTAATGATCGTGAATTTACCTTGGAAGTTATAGGGATAACCTCAGTGTCAATAGATTTCCCCAAAGGGACGGTTAATCCCCGATTAAGGTTACTATAATGATTGTTGGTATTTTGGATATGGTGGTGTTGTTGTGAATTGTACAAACCTGATGTCGTTAGGTACCGAATTACGCGTTTGGCGGGCGTTTTCCCGCGTTTGGACTGCTGTTTCTGAGCTGCTACAGGTTCAGGAAAATCCTGTTACGCGCTCAGCAACACGGGCCGTGTTGCACAACACGGGTGCCCGTGTTGCTCTTCTGTGTTGGGAGATGATGTGCTTCTGGTTGCACAACACGGGCCGTGTTGCACAACACGGGCACCCGTGTCAGATCCCCTGTACTGATAAAAATTAAATGTGCGTTTTTCTGGACGTGCTGCACAACACGGGCCGTGTTGCACAACACGGGCACCCGTGTTGCTCTGCTGTGATGATTTTTCTGAATTTTGGTTTCAGTGTTTTGATGTTGGATTTTTATTGCCATGCTTTTGGATAATGTTATCGAGCATGAACTATGATATAATTTGATGTGATTGATTGATGTTTAGATAGTATGCGGAGTGATTACATGCTATCCGTAACTTGATATGATTGATGTTTAAATAGTATGCTGAGTGGTTACATGCTATTCATATCATGTTATGTTTGATATTGTTGATGTGCATGATATGTTGATCGATGTTCATAGTATGCTGAGTGTTACATACTTACATATCATGTTGCATTTGTTAATTCCCATTGTGTGGAATTAACATGGTGGCCAATATACGTGTCCGCGATTTAATGGAACGTTGAGGTGGTAGCCGTGTCCGCGATATAATGGAACGGTGAGTTATCCGTGACCCGAGATTTAATGGGGCGGTGAAGTGGTACCACATGCATGGGTGTGTTGCATTAACTTAAATATAACATGAATGGATGATTCTTCCAATGTTGTATTTGATTGTCTGTATGCACGTATGATTGATAAATGGTTGACGATAATTGATGATTACTTGCAAATATGAAAAGTGATATGTTATGGATATATGAATTGTGAAGGTTTTTGTAAACTATGAAATATGCTAATTATTGGGTGATGCTTATGATTTCATGAATTGATTGTTATGAGCGTATAACCAAATGTATATTTGAGATGCTCACCCTTACTGTTGAATATTTCAGATTAAGGAGCTTCGTTCAGGTGCTTGGCGAAGGCTTATCGTGTCTAGTTTAGTTTCGTTTTAGTATGTCCGGGTCATGCTCTGATAGTTGTAACTCCGGGAACGTTTGGTTGTCGAGCTGCTTTAGTCAGACTCGTTTATTCCTTTTTTATTTGTTATAATATGATGTTGACTTTCCAGGTGGTAATCCCTGATGATTTGGAAATTATTATAACATTTGATTTTATTAATTAAAGTATTCCGCTGTGTAAACATGTATGAGTTACTACTAAAATTATGCATGACAGGAATTTGTTTTATTAAAAAGAGAATTGTAGCATCCTCGATGATACATGTACTCTGAGTTTATAATTTTAATAAATCGCGAAAATTTGTTCGGGGTTTTAGAGGGTGTTACACCTGGCATGAGGGTAGCTTCTAAGGTGTCTTCCTATTGCTCTGGTGATCACCATGTCCCTAAAACCCGAATTGACCCGAACACCTCCAACGGTGGTGCTACCTACCTCTCAATGGTGGGATGGCACTACTTTTAAGGACATTTACACAGACGAATTCCTTAGGGTAGGTAGGTTCTCAAGGATACTTGCTCTAATTTCAAACAAACAAAAATCTTTTCACATTGACACATTTTCAGAAGCTTTCAAAGCAAACTTTTCAAACACTCTGACGTATGAGTCGATCTGAAATTTTTCAAAGAAACTTTTTAAACCCACAATTGAAAAGCAAGCAAACATTTTGAAAACACAATGAGCAAGTATCTAAGAGCCCATGGATAACCATGGATAGAAAGGGTGCTAACACCTTCCCTTTCTATAACCTACCTCCCGAACCGAGAGCAATCTCTTTAAAGGAATTTTTCTGTGCTTTTGTCCTTTCCATTTGGAGAAAATAAAAGACGGTGGCGACTCTTGCTTCCGCGACATTTCGCGAACCAGCGTTAAACAGTCAGTTCCAGATCCACCGATCACAACACTTTATAACCTGAAGCCAACTGCGCTAAGTCATTTGCTTCTTGGTTCTCTATTCTTGGTATGTGTTGAATATCCATGTATTCAAATTTCCTCAATAGCCTATTGACTATGACGAAGTATACCATTAAATTTTCCTTTATGCACTTGTATTCCTTTGTGATTTGTTTGACCACTAATTCAGAGTCTCCTTTAATTTCGACTCTGGTTGCCCCCAATTCAAACAAAGCTTCAAGTCCAACAATGAGCGCTTCATACTCAACTTCGTTGTTAGAACAACGAGGACCATCTAATTTATACTTGAATTTTGTTGGAATTCCTTCAGGAGAAATCAGAAGGACTCCAACACCACTTCCATTCCTGTGGGTTGAACCATCAAAGTACAATTTCCATGGTTGCATTTCGACGTAACTCATGACCGTCTGCTCAACCAAAGAATGGTCCACAATGAAGTCAGGAATCACTTGACCTTTCATAGCTTTTAAAGGCATGAAAGTCAACGAATATTCTGTTAAGGCTAAAGCCCACTTGCCAACTCTGCTATGCATTATTGGTTTTGAAAGCATATGTTTAATGACATCGAAATGAGATGAAACATAAACATCAACAGGTTTTATATAATACTTGAGTTTCATACAAGAGAAATACAAACAGAGACATAGCTTTTCTAAATTGCTATATCTGGTCTCTGCATCATTTAGCACTCTACTTAAATAGTATATGGCTCTTTCGACGCCATTGCTATCTGTAGCGATAAAAAATGTAGCGGGGTAAATCGGAGATTGAATTATTGATTAATTCGTCTCACAAAAGCAAGAGTCGCCACCGCGCTTTATTGTTTCCAAAGGAAAAAGGGAAAAGAGCGAAATAAAACCCTAAATGTGCAATGTAAATAATAAAAAATACAAAGCGTTTTTGAAAAGAGATCTTATGGTTCGGGGGTTGGTTATACAATGGGAAGGTACTAGCACCCAATGCATCTATAGTACTCTATAGGAACCTTTTGAAATATCTGTTTTATTTAAAATTGATTGCTTGATTGAAAACAAATTGTTTTGGCCGAAACGGGATACGGACGGGTTTTTGAAGATACGACGACCTAATGTCGAAGTTTTTGTTTAAAGGGGCATAAATTTTGAAAAGGTTGAATACTTGAGGAAAAATTATCCTAAGTTTTAATGAAATGCGAAAGTTCGCGCAGTTAGACTTGAGGACATGAAGTCAACAAATTTACTGTTTTTCCTTTGGATTTAAGCATAAACAGAATAAACAAATAAATAAATACACGGACAAAATATGCGAATAATGATTTAAATAACGATAGAATAAATGATGCGAACAATGTGTTTTTATGATTTTTTTGTTTAATGTTAACGGGAAGAAAGTATTTTTAATTTTTACGCATTTTGATAGGGATAAAAAAGCAAGAGAATTATTTAACGAGGACGTAATGTTTTTTAGTTTTAAGTCATTAAGTTTTTTGATATATTTTGATATTAATATTAATAAAGCAAGAAAATGAATTAATAAAATATTTTTAAGTTTTTTCTATTTTATATGTTTTAGGATTTTGTTTAATAACGATGTAAGAGGAGAATTAAAAATAAAATGTCTACATTCTTAGATTCTATATTTTTTATGTATATAAAATACTTATTCAAAAGATCAAGGGGTCCTAAATTAAATTAAAAGTTAACAATTTACATTAATGAAATAAAATTAAAACTCTTAAATTAAATCCAAAATTAAACTAAGAGATCAAACTAATTTATATAAAAAACTAGTTAGACATATCTTTATTTTATTATACTTATCAATTAATTAACATAAATAATAATTCTACAAAAAATATTAGAGAAAATAAAAAAAGTGAAAAAAAGTGTATCAAAAACAAAATAAAAAAACAAGAAAGGTAAATGGGCTAGATGGTTGAATCCCATGCAGAATCCAAAGTGGGGGGTGCAGGAACAAAAACGCGTGGGCTTAAGCTGGAGAAAAGGGGTGAGGCCCAATATTTACAAAGTGTATTAGGGTTAGTTTTGTTTAACATAATGGGGATTAGGGTTCTTCTAGGCAGAACGACGCATCTCTCTTCTCTTGGTCATCTTCTTCGCGTCTTCTTCTCCATCTCCTCTGAGTTCGCTGTCTCTTCTTGCCATGGCCACCCGCTCCAAACTCCTCTTCCCTCTAGCTGAACGAGAAAATGGACGGCTACGGATTCGGTAAAACGCTATTCAACTCATTAACGCTTAGTTCGTTTTTTGCATGTTGATTATGATTTCATGATTTCTTATTCTGTTTGATTCTTATTGTTGATTCTTAATGTTTGATTGAGGTACCATAGAAGTAAAAGGGAGAGGGAATTGTTACCTATGTGGAGACGGAGGAGGAGGTCAGGAGCGAAGGAGGCCAGGCGGCGAGGAGAGGAGAAGCGCGAGCTCGCTTCGGTGACCGGTATTACGCGATTTTCTTCTTCTTCTTGTTGGCACTGTATTGTGATGTTGCTTCTTCTTCTGCCTTGACACTGTATTGTGATGTTTCTTCTTCTTCTGCCTTGACACTGTATTGTGATGTTGGCCTATGATAATATTTTTGAGGCTTTATAGTAGCTTGGGTTTGGAAGTTGGTTTGAGTCCTATACAGGTTTTACTGGTTTTTGCCTCTTAGTTGCACGCAGGTTGTTATGGTGTTTATGTTATGCTTATTGGTTTGGACAATAGGCATTTTGTGATATTGGCTTAATAGCTCAATCAAGTTAATGGTTTAGAAACTATTGGTTTTTTTTAGGCCATGATGAATGATGGTTTGAAAGCTGGTTTAGCAGGTTATGTTGTGGTTACTGGTTTTGTTGGTTGGACAGTAGAAAGAGTGGTGATGTTGGCTTGAGGGTTTAAGACAACTTTTTGCAAGGTTTAGGCCATAGATGTTTTATGGTTTTGACAGTAGGGGAATAGTTATGCAGGTCTGCTGGTTTTTGTGTGAGATTGATGATAACTATTTTTCTCTCTGTTTTTGAAGGCTTGGATATCTGATTCCTTATGTGATTTCTTTGGTTATGTGTTATAACAGTTTTCCCTCCTTGTTTACGTTACAGGCTGGAAGTTTTTGAAATGCTTTCCCTCTTCCTGGGCATTCTGCGCTAGACTGTCATCTCCAATTTGTTTCTATTCTTCTTTTATGTTTTTCTTTCTACTGGCTATATTTTACAGTTTGTCTTGTATCTCTTTTCCTGCCTATGCCAAGCCTGTAAAACCCACACTTCTCCCTCTCTTTTTCTCTCTCAGTACAGCTTTGACAAAAATATGATAGGCTGTACTTTCTGAAATTGCAAATGGCCAGAAAATGATGAAAATAAGGAATGTCAACATTGCTTGCATATGTTGTTAAACTGCATGTTTTTGACTTCTAATGCAAAAGTAGCTTGTTTTGTTTTTTTACTATGTGGGCATAGGTTTACGTTGGTATGCTTGCATATGTTGAGATCATGCAGGGACTTTGTATGCTGTATGTTTTTTGAAATATGCATTTGGGATTTTGAAAAAATGCAGTTAATTTAAAACATGCAATTTTTGGACAAAAATAAACTTGTGCATTCATTTAGAAATTCCTTTCTTTTTTGTGAACCGAGAGAAATCCCGTGATTTGCAAAAAAGAGTAACTGATTCCGGCCATTGCTTTTTATGATGAACCTTAAATAATTTCGCTTTTAATTATTTGTTCGAATTCTAATCTCTTTTAATTTTGCAGGTAACATCAAGTGAGCAGACAAAAACGCATTGGATCGGAAGTTTTAGAATTAGGAATATTAGATTAATTTTTTATTTCATTTTAGCTTTGTAAATTTATTATTGTAATTTTGTTGTAATAGATACAATATTTACATAATAATTGTACAATTAGAAAAAAATGAATAAAAAATCCAATATTCGCCAATTAATTTCTTCTTTCTCTCTAATTATTTATTTTATCGTTTACAATTCTTTAATCGTATAATAATTGAAAACGAATTTCAACTACCTACATTCAGAATAATAAACAGATAAATAAATAATTATCATCGATCAATTAATAGCCTCAATTATTTAATTCATCATCCATAACTTTCTAAATTATAATAATTAAAATAGAGTTTCAATTATTTAACTTAGAATGACAAATGATTAAATAATCGTTATTGACCAATAAACTTCTCCGAATATTTATTATATTATTCATAAACCTTTAAATTATGTAATAACTAAGAATGAATTCCAGTTATTTAAATTTAAGATAGTGAGTAATAAATAAATACTGTCTGCACAATTAATGTGCCTCTTCTCTAATGTTTACTTTATTATCTATACATCTTTAAACTACATAATAATCGAAAACGAATTTCAATTATTTAAATTTAAGATAATAAATAATTGATAAACATCATTTTAGCACGAATCGATTAAATGATTTAATGTTCAACATAAATAGCTCTCGGCCTGAAAAAAGTTATGAATTTTTAAAATCGATGGATCAAAACACTTGTAATGTAATGATGCAGGTAGGATACGATATCTTAGGTCAAAATTTGGGGTACAACAGCTGCCCCTATTTAAGTTTCTTCTATCCGGAGATATGAAGATTGAAATCTTCGTTTCGACGAGATTGAAGGTACTTAAATACATAACTACGCAAATTTTGTCCTAAGATGCCGTCGTCATGTTTGATATGAATGCAGCGATCGAACTCACAGAGAAAGATATTGTGTGAAACAAGACAATGTTGGGGGAATCGAACACCAACAAAACACAGCGGCATGGATTATACATTACTGGGGAAACAAGCTATCGACTTCAAACGACAGACTCCTGACAGCGAATAAAATTGAGGGAATACGACCTCTAACCCTAACAAAGAGAGCATCTTGCATAGGCCATAACAGATCATTGATCCAAAACAGTGAGTTCGCAACTCGAGGTCGATGGTAGACAGAGAGTATCAAATTGCTGATAACTGATTATCGACTTCTGGAGGTATAGATTCGTAACAGACTTCTCTGCTAGATTTTCAGAGATGTACTCATTAATGCTGAAGTAATAAGATTGTAGATACGAAAGTTGTTCAAATAAAGAAAACTGCCACTTGCTGTTGTCCAAAGAAAATACCAATAACATACAAGCTGCTCAAATAAAGAGGCTGCCACTTGCTGTCGTCCAAAGAAAATACCGATAACATACAAGCTGCTCAAATAAAGAGGCTACCACTTGCTGTCGTCCAAAGAAAATACCGATAACATACAAGCTGCTCAAATAAAGAGGCTACCACTTGTTGTATTCCAGAAAAGTAATAACGTACCGGTAACTCATGAAGAGTTGCTGCTTGTCGCTTTCGAAAAGATAAAATGACGCACTAGTAGCTCGTGAAGAACTGCTTCTCGGTGCTTTCAAAAGTAAACAACGCATTAGTAGCTCATGAAGAACTGCTGCTCGGCGCTTTCAAAAAGTAAATGACGCACTAGTAGCTCATGAAGAACTGCTGCTCGGCGCTTTCAAAAAGTAACGTACAAGTTGCTCATGAAGAGCTGCCGCTTGTTGTTTTCAAAAAGTAACGTACAAGTTGCTCATGAAGAGCTGCCGCTTGTCATTTTCCAACGGTGTCTATAATGTACAAGTTGCTCATGAAGAGCTGCCGCTCGTCGTTTTCCAAAAACAAACACAAGGAAATTGCGATGATATTGGCAGAGAATAAAATCCTCGTCAAAGAGAACCATGAATCAATCCTTCCCGAGGAGATCACCTACTTAAAGGTGCAACATAAATGCACCAGCCGTCTAGGTCGCGGACTTACTGGGGAGAATCAAAGAAATAGCCTACGCAAGGGGCAACAACTTCATCCAGGAATAACCTAGAGAGAAAACGGTCAAACAAGACTCCACCCAATGAGAAAGTAACTCGATTGGGGAATTCATCCTATCCAGAAATGGACAAGGTAAGCTGAATCAAAAATCATCCACGAGGGTTAGCTCAGTTGGGGAATTTAGAAAGGAAGCACGTTTTCTGCCTAAGCTAACTTTCTACCTGGAAAGAACATATGTACGTTTATTTGAATAAACAAAGTACGATCCAAAATCAACGACAAATGTGGATATGCATGCTGATATGAGTGTAAATGAGTAAATGAATGCTATGCTGACAAAACAGACAGATGGAGTATCTTCGAGATAATAAGATGTCACAGCAAGATAGATACTCGGCCAATCTTGAAAAGACGGAAGATAAATGGAACTGGAGACACAAAGCAACGTCGGAGGGTATCACGCTACAAGGCTCAAGTCTTTTGAGGGGAAAAGCATCCAAATCCAAAATTCTAACACCAATAGACCACGGTATGAGACAAAGCGTACCAAACTTCAGAAATCGCCCAAATAGAGATAGCCAAAACAAAGCTTAACTGGGACAGCTGGGGAGTCACCAAACTTAGTACCCCAAAAAAAAACACAAGTTTACACAACCAACACCTCATGACGATTCTGAAACGAAACATGCTCATCATGCAAGGATAAACTACTGTACTGCTTTGCATTTCATGGCTTGACCATCCTTGGAACAAACTGTTAATATTTCTTTCGTTATTCACGACACATTTTTTAAAATAAGACATTTTAAGTAAATTTGTTTCAAGTATTTCCATAAAATTAAAATTTTGCCCACAAAAGGTGAATGCTCAGATTTCATTAATAAGATGGTAGTTTGCTAACAATGCGACTCCAACGGTTTACAAAAGCTTGGGGAAATAGTACATGAAATAAAAGGCCATTCAAAAACAATGATCGCTATTCTCCCTAACAACTTTGAATTCCAGAATGTGCTCAGATGCCGAGACCGATTTGACCAGAAATTTGCCTAAGCGAAATACTTATTGACTGCATCGGCGTTTATGGGACGCGGAAGATCTTCACCGTCCATATTGGTGAGAATCATGGCACCTCCAGAGAAAACTTTCTTAACGACATACGACCCTTCATAATTCGGAGCCCACTTGCCCCTAGAATCAGGTTAGAAAGATAATATTTTCTTGAGTACAAGGTCACCTTCTCTGAACTCGCGCGGTCGAACCTTATTATCAAAAGCCTTCTTCATCCTCTGCTGATACAACTGACCGTGACACAACACTGTCAATGTCTTCTCTTCGATTAAATTCAACTGATCATATCTACTTTGACACCATTCAGCCTCAGAAAGTTTAGCTTCCATCAACACTCTTAGAGACGGAATCTCAACCTCCACGGGGAGTACTGCTTCCATACCATAAACTAGGGAAAATGGGGTCACGCCCGTTGAAGTTCGAACTGAAGTACGGTATCCATGCAGAGCAAACGGAAGCATTTCATGCCAATCCTTATAAGTCACCACCATCTTCTGGACAATCTTCTTGATATTCTTGTTAGCAGCTTCAACAGCTCCATTCATCTTCGGTCTGTAAGGAGAAGAATTATGATGTTCAATCTTGAACTCTTCACAAAGCTCTCTCATCATCTTGTTATTCAAATTCAAACCATTATTAGTGATGATCTTGCTCGGGATACCGTATCGACAAATGATCTGATTCTTGATAAATCTGACTACCACCTGTCTGGTTACATTAGCATCAGATGCTGCTTCCACCCATTTAGTAAAATAATCGATCGCTGCCAAAATGAAACGATGACCATTTGAAGCTTTGGGTTCAATCATTCCAATCATATCAATGCCCCACATAGAGAAAGGCCAAGGTGAAGAAATAACGTTGAGGAGGGTCGGCGACACGTGCATCTTGTCCGCATAAATCTGGCATTTATGACACTTCTTCACATACTTGCAGCAATCAGATTCCATTGTCATCCAATAGTAACCAGCTCTCAACATCTTTCTAGCCATTGCATGTCCATTGGCATGAGTGCCAAAGGATCCTTCATGCACTTCTTGCATCAGCATGTCTGCTTCACGTCTGTCCACACATCTGAGCAAAACCATATCATAATTCCTCTTATACAAAACTTCTTCATTGAGAAAGAAACTGCTTGCTAATCTTCTCAACGTCTTCCTATCTTTATTTGATGCCCCAGGCGGGTACTCTTGAGTTTGAAGAACACGTTTAATGTCATAGAACCACGGTTTGTCGTCGGTGACCTCTTCTACTGAGAACACATGAGCAGGTCTGTCGAGGCGCATAACTCGGATTGCAGGCACGTCGTTCCAATCATTCACTTGAAACATTGAGGACAAAGTAGCCAAAGCATCAGCCATTTGGTTCTCATCCCTAGGGATATGATGTAATTCCACCTTGTTGAAGAAGGTTAACAACCTTCTAGCATAGTCTTTGTAAGGGATCAAACCAGGATGACGAGTCTCCCATTCTCCTTTGATTTGATTAATCACCAATGCCGAATCTCCATAAATATCAAGAATTTTAATCCTTAGGTCCACTGCTTCTTCGAGACCCATAATACATGCCTCATATTCCGCCATGTTGTTCGTGCAGTCAAACTTCAATCTTGCCGTGAACGGGATATGAGTACCTCAGGGAGTGACGATGATTGCCCCAATTCCATTTCCATAGGAATTCACAGCTCCGTCAAATATCAAACCCCAACGGGATTCAGGATCAGGTCCTTCTTCAGGTAATGGCTCTTCACAGTCTTTAGCTTTCAAAAACATAACATCTTCATCTGGGAAATCAAACTTGAGGGATTGATAATCTTCAATTGGTTGGTGAGCCAAATGATCGGCTAAAATACTCCCTTTGATCGCTTTCTGAGTGTGGTACTCAATGTCATATTCAGATAACAACATCTGCCAACGGGCTATTCTTCCAGATAAGGCGGGCTTCTCAAAGATATACTTGATCGGGTCCATTTTGGAGATCAACCAAGTAGTGTGATTAATCATATACTGGCGCAGACGGCGGGCAGCCCAAGCTAAAGCACAACAGGTTTTCTCAAGCAATGAGTACCGAGATTCACAGTCTGTGAATTTCTTACTCAGATAATATACAGCATGTTCTTTTCTTCCAGTCTCGTCTTGCTGACCAAGCACACATCCCATGGAGTCTTCCAATATGGTCAGGTACATAATCAATGGTCTTCCTTCCACTGGAGGAATCAAAATGGGAGGTTCAAGAAAATATTCTTTGATGCTATCAAAAGCTCTCTGACAATCTGCTGTCCACACACATCCCTGGTTCTTCCGGAGAAGCTTGAAAATCGGCCCACAGGTAGCAGTCATATGAGATATAAACCTAGAAATGTAGTTCAGTCTCCCAAGGAATCCTCTTACTTGTTTTTCCGTCTTGGGTGCGGGCATTTCCCGAATAGCCTTGACTTTATCCGGTTCTACTTCAATGCCTTTCTGACTGACAATGAAACCCAGAAGTCTTCCAGAACGAACACCAAAAGTGCACTTGTTGGGATTCAGACGGAGTTTGTACTTTCTCAAACGCTGGAATAACTTCAACAAATGTTCCAAATGATCTTCCTCAGTCTGTGATTTGGCAATCACATCATCCACATACACTTCGATCTCCTTATGCATCATGTCATGGAACAAAGCAGTCATGGCCCTTTGGTATGTTGCACCAGCATTCCTCAAACCAAACGGCATAACCCGATAACAAAATGTTCCCCACGGTGTAATGAAAGCTGTCTTCTTCATATCTTCCGGCGCCATCTTGATTTGATTGTAACCAGAGAAACCATCCATGAAAGAAAAGACTTTGAACTTGGCGGTACTGTCGACCAATACGTCGATATGAGGTAATGGGAAGTCATCCTTCGGACTAGCTCTATTCAGATCTCTGTAGTCTACACACATCCGAACTTTGCCATCTTTCTTTGCAACAGGCACTATGTTGGCTAACCACTGAGGATAGACCGACGTAACAAGGAAACCTGCATTGGTCTGCTTCTGAACCTCCTCTTTGATCTTGTCAGCCATGTCGGGACGAGTCCTTCTCAATTTCTGCTTGATCGGTGGACACTCAGGTCTCAACGGTAAACGATGCTCCACAATGTCATTGTCCAACCCTGGCATATCTTGGTAGGACCAAGCAAACACGTCAACATACTCTTTGAGAAGCTCCAACATCTTCTCCTTAACTTCAGGGATAAGCAATGCTCCGACTTTGACTTCCTTTCTATCTCCTTCATCACCCCAGTTGACCAACTCTAAAGGCTCTTCAAATGGTTGAATGACCTTCTCATCATGCTCAAGCAAACGGGAAATCTCAACAGGAATCTCTTCATCATCCTCTTCTTCGGCTCTGAACACAGGGAATTCAAAGTTGGGAGAGGGCATAGGATCATTGTTTTCGATGGTTAAGTCATGGATTAATCTGCACACATGATTATGCTTTATTTTAGAAATCGATTTGTGCAAATAAAATAAAATGTTATTAATTAATTTTCATTGTTATTTCCCAGAAAAAGTGAAAAATAAAACAGCAGTGGACAAAATAACATTTTTATTCATTAAAGGGAAATACTTGAAACAAAAAGCCCAGACATTTCTCTTTTGCCTTGGGCAGAGCAAAAGGAATTATTTTTCATAGCCCGACACAAAATACGTTTCGCCTTGGGCAGAGCGAATTTTTCAAAGGAAAATAAACAAAACATTACTCGGAAATGTGCATAACTATAGGAATATCAACAGCTATCCAATTTTGGCAAGCCAATCCAGGCGTTACAAAATCAAGTTTTAGAAAACATGTGAAGTGGAATGTTGGATGATGCATGATATGCAAAAGAGAGTTTTTATTTGATCTTCGCGGAACTCAAGATATTAAGTTGTAAACATCAAAGTATGAAGATAACAGATGAATTTTAAATCGGCTCCAAACGTTGATCAAGTTATCATCAAGATCAATCATCCATTTTGGTGGATTAGGGTTTTCGCCCCATCAACACCCAAGATCCATTGATTTTGACGAAACTTGTGATGTTTACAAAGAAAGACCTCCAAATTCCTTCGAAGTCAAGTGAAAAGGGTTTTATGGATGCATGAATGCATGGCTATGCAACAACCACAAGCAAGGTCACAAATAAAGTCGAAAGGTTCCACGTCACGAGCATGGAGTCAAGGGTAAAAACATCCCCAAGGTATGTACTAAGGGTTTAATCACACCTGTAGAACAAGGTTCTAAGAGTTCCCGGAGTCTACATTCCTCCTTCGGATATTGCCAACGTCTTGATTACTCGATAATTAGCAATATTCTCAAAAGAAACTCATCCGAGCGTAGCATCGCGTAACAACTACTTCCGAATTACTCCGTTATAGTCTCCGCGCTACACCTAAAAGGCCAAGATGGGTTGGGGTTCTACGGTCCTCAACTTCTCGGGCTCCTAGGTCGAAAATAATAATGTCTTCCCGATTACTCGGTAAACAGATATTAAGTTCAAGAGGACCTTCCATTGAGTGGGGGATCTCATGCCTCCTTCTTCGGGATTACTCCCTCAAAGTTAACATGACTATACCGTCCGTCCTATTCCTTAAGTGTTACTTAATCCGGGTATAGGATTCGTCCTTTGCAAAGAAAACCCAAACACCCCAATTTAAACATATAATCAAGCAAATCAAATAATAGTGAACAGATAAAACAAATTAGGCTTAACCCACTTAGGGATGGACCAGCAAGAGGTCAATCTTTCCCCAGCAGAGTCGCCAATTCTGTAGCGATAAAAAATGTAGCGGGGTAAATCGGAGATCGAATTATTGATTAATTCGTCTCACAAAAGCAAGAGTCGCCACCGCGCTTTATTGTTTCCAAAGGAAAAGGGAAAAGAGCGAAATAAAACCCTAAATGTGCAATGTAAATAAAAAAAAATACAAAGCGTTTTTGAAAAGAGATCTTATGGTTCGGGGGTTGGTTATACAATGGGAAGGTACTAGCACCCAATGCATCTATAGTACTCTATAGGAACCTTTTGAAATATCTGTTTTATTTAAAATTGATTGCTTGATTGAAAACAAATTGTTTTGGCCGAAACGGGATACGGACGGGTTTTTGAAGATACGACGACCTAATGTCGAAGTTTTTGTTTAAAGGGGCATAAATTTTGAAAAGGTTAAATACTTGAGGAAAAATTATCCTAAGTTTTAATGAAATGCAAAAGTTCGCGCAGTTAGACTTGAGGACATGAAGTCAACAAATTTACTGTTTTTCCTTTGGATTTAAGCATAAACAGAATAAACAAATAAATAAATACACGGACAAAATATGCGAATAATGATTTAAATAACGATAGAATAAATGATGCGAACAATGTGTTTTTATGATTTTTTTGTTTAATGTTAACGGGAAGAAAGTATTTTTAATTTTTACACATTTTGATAGGGATAAAAAAGCAAGAGAATTATTTAACGAGGACGTAATGTTTTTTAGTTTTAAGTCATTAAGTTTTTTGATATATTTTGATATTAATATTAATAAAGCAAGAAAATGAATTAATAAAATATTTTTAAGTTTTTTCTATTTTATATGTTTTAGGATTTTGTTTAATAACGATGTAAGAGGAGAATTAAAAATAAAATGTCTACATTCTTAGATTCTATATTTTTTATGTATATAAAATACTTATTCAAAAGATCAAGGGGTCCTAAATTAAATTAAAAGTTAACAATTTACATTAATGAAATAAAATTAAAACTCTTAAATTAAATCCAAAATTAAACTAAGAGATCAAACTAATTTATATAAAAAACTAGTTAGACATATCTTTATTTTATTATACTTATCAATTAATTAACATAAATAATAATTCTACAAAAAAGATTAGAGAAAATAAAAAAAGTGAAAAAAAGTGTATCAAAAACAAAATAAAAAAACAAGAAAGGTAAATGGGCTAGATGGTTGAAGCCCATGCAGAATCCAAAGTGGGGGGTGCAGGAACAAAAACGCGTGGGCTTAAGCTGGAGAAAAGGGGTGAGGCCCAATATTTACAAAGTGTATTAGGGTTAGTTTTGTTTAACATAATGGGGATTAGGGTTCTTCTAGGCAGAACGGCGCATCTCTCTTCTCTTGGTCATCTTCTTCGCGTCTTCTTCTCCATCTCCTCTGAGTTCGCTGTCTCTTCTTGCCATGGCCACCCGCTCCAAACTCCTCTTCCCTCTAGCTGAACGAGAAAAGGGACGACTACGGATTCGGTAAAACGCTATTCAACTCGTTAACGCTTAGTTCGTTTTTTGCATGTTGATTCTGATTTCATGATTTCTTATTCTGTTTGATTCTTATTGTTGATTCTTAATGTTTGATTGAGGTACCATAGAAGTAAAAGGGAGAGGGAATCGTTACCTATGTGGAGACGGAGGAGGAGGTCAGGAGCGAAGGAGGCCAGGCGGCGAGGAGAGAAGAAGCACGAGCTCGCTTCGGTGACCGGTATTACGCGATTTTCTTCTTCTTCTTGTTGGCACTGTATTGTGATGTTGCTTCTTCTTCTGCCTTGACACTGTATTGTGATGTTTCTTCTTCTTCTGCCTTGACACTGTATTGTGATGTTGGCCTATGATAATATTTTTGAGGCTTTACTGTAGCTTGGGTTTGGAAGTTGGTTTGAGTCCTATACAGGTTTTACTGGTTTTTGCCTCTTAGTTGCACGCAGGTTGTTATGGTGTTTATGTTATGCTTATTGGTTTGGACAATAGGCATTTTGTGATATTGGCTTAATAGCTCAATCAAGTTAATGGTTTAGAAACTATTGGTTTTTTTTTAGGCCATGATGAATGATGGTTTGAAAGCTGGTTTAGCAGGTTATGCTGTGGTTACTGGTTTTGTTGGTTGGACAATAGAAAGAGTGATGATGTTGGCTTGAGGGTTTAAGACAACTTTTTGCAAGGTTTAGGCCATAGATGTTTTATGGTTTTGACAGTAGGTGAATAGTTATGCAGGTCTGCTGGTTTTTGTGTGAGATTGATGATAACTATTTTTCTCTCTGTTTTTGAAGGCTTGGATATCTGATTCCTTATGTGATTTCTTTGGTTATGTGTTATAACAGTTTTCCCTCCTTGTTTACGTTACATGCTGGAAGTTTTTGAAATGCTTTCCCTCTTCCTGGGCATTCTGCGCTAGACTGTCATCTCCAATTTGTTTCTATTCTTCTTTTATGTTTTTCTTTCTACTGGCTATATTTTACAGTTTGTCTTGTATCTCTTTTCCTGCCTATGCCAAGCCTGTAAAACCCACACTTCTCCCTCTCTTTTTCTCTCTCAGTACAGCTTTGACAAAAATATGATAGGCTGTACTTTCTGAAATTGCAAATGGCCAGAAAATGATGAAAATAAGGAATGTCAACATTGCTTGCATATGTTGTTAAACTGCATGTTTTTGACTTCTAATGCAAAAGTAGCTTGTTTTGTTTTTTTACTATGTGGGCATAGGTTTACGTTGGTATGCTTGCATATGTTGAGATCATGCAGGGACTTTGTATGCTGTATGTTTTTTGAAATATGCATTTGGGATTTTGAAAAAATGCAGTTAATTTAAAACATGCAATTTTTGGACAAAAATAAACTTGTGCATTCATTTAGAAATTCCTTTCTTTTTTGTGAACCGGGAGAAATCCCGTGATTTGCAAAAAAGAGTAACTGATTCCGGCCATTGCTTTTTATGATGAACCTTAAATAATTTCGCTTTTAATTATTTGTTCGAATTCTAATCTCTTTTAATTTTGCAGGTAACATCAAGTGAGCAGACAAAAACGCATTGGATCGGAAGTTTTAGAATTAGGAATATTAGATTAATTTTTTATTTCATTTTAGCTTTGTAAATTTATTATTGTAATTTTGTTGTAATAGATACAATGTTTACATAATAATTGTACAATTAGAAAAAAATGAATAAAAAATCCAATATTCGCCAATTAATTTCTTCTTTCTCTCTAATTATTTATTTTATCGTTTACAATTCTTTAATCGTATAATAATTGAAAACGAATTTCAACTACCTACATTCAGAATAATAAACAGATAAATAAATAATTATCATCGATCAATTAATAGCCTCAATTATTTAATTCATCATCCATAACTTTCTAAATTATAATAATTAAAATAGAGTTTCAATTATTTAACTTAGAATGACAAATGATTAAATAATCGTTATTGACCAATAAACTTCTCCGAATATTTATTATATTATTCATAAACCTTTAAATTATGTAATAACTAAGAATGAATTCCAGTTATTTAAATTTAAGATAGTGAGTAATAAATAAATACTGTCTGCACAATTAATGCGCCTCTTCTCTAATGTTTACTTTATTATCTATACATCTTTAAACTACATAATAATCGAAAACGAATTTCAATTATTTAAATTTAAGATAATAAATAATTGATAAACATCATTTTAGCACGAATCGATTAAATGATTTAATGTTCAACATAAATAGCTCTCGGCCTGAAAAAAGTTATGAATTTTTAAAATCGATGGATCAAAACACTTGTAATGTAATGATGCAGGTAGGAGACGATATCTTAGGTCAAAATTTGGGGTACAACACTATCTTCTTGTGCTAGCATACTACCTATACTAACTTCAGAGGCAGATATGTACAATCTCATGGGCTTCCCCCATGAAGGTGGAGAAAAAATAGGAGGCTGAGAAAGGTATTCTTTTATTCTGTCAAACGCCTCCTGGTGAGCTTCGTTCCATTCGAAGGCCTGACCTTGCTTTAGACGAAGTAACGGAGAGAAAGCTTGGGTTCTTCCACTTAGGTTCGAGATGAATCTTCTGAGGAAGTTAATTTTCCCTAGCAGAGATTGCAACTCCCTTTTTGATGCAGGTGCTTTCGTCTCCATTATGGCTTTGGTTTTGTTTTGGTTGATTTCGATTCCTTTCTTGTGAACCACAAAACCAAGAAAATCTCCAGACTGCACAAAAAATGCACATTTAAGGGGATTCATCTTTAAGCCAGGTTTTCTCATTCGCTCGAATGATTGGCTTAAATGATGCAAATGTGTTTCTGCAGATATAGATTTGATGACTATATCGTCAATATACACCTGCATGAAGGTTTCAATGAAATCATGAAAAATTGAATTCATTTCCCTTTGATAAGTTTCCCCAGCATTCTTTAAACCAAAAGGCATCACCACCCATTCGTAGGTGCCTAAGGCTCCTGGGCAACGAAATGCTGTCTTTGCGACATCTTCTTCAGCAATGAAAATCTGGTTATACCCAGAGTATCCATCTAACATACTCAAGTATTTGAACCCTGCAGCAGAATCTACTAGCATTTCTGCCACAGGCATGGAATATTCATCTTTAGGGGTTGCAGTGTTTAAATCCCTAAAATCTATGCAAATTCTTAAAGAACCATTTTTCTTAATAACAGGTACTATGTTTGCTAACCATTCGACGTACCTTGTTGTTCTGATGAATTTGCAACGCAGCAACCTTTCGATCTCAGCTTTAATTTTTGTGAGAACTGCTGGTGCGAATCTTCTGGGAGTTTGTTTGATGGGCCTCTTGCCATCTTTGATTGGCAGTCTGTGTTCGACCAACTCCCTCTTTAAACCAGGCATCTCGTCATAATCCCATGCGAAGCAATCTTTGTTTTCCTTAAGGACTTCGATCACTTCCTTCTTGAGGCCTGGGCTAAGTTTAGCACTTATGTAGGTTACTCTTTTCGTTTTTTCATCCCCTAAGTTGACTTCTTCGAGTGGATCCTGTGCCAACATTTTGGCACCTAAGTTTATGGGGTCCCTTTCGAAGCCTAAGGGTTCTTTATCATAGATGGCATCCAACCTTTGATCCATCTCAAACTCTTTGAAGGGTGAGCATTTCGAACCATCCCCACTTACTTCGTTCGTCTTTATAGTTGATTTATTTATTTCAGCCTCTAAGGCCGCTTTTGATTCGTTCTCAGCCATATAGGCCGAAATCCTTTCGAAAAAGGTAGACTCAGTCATGGCTAAGGTTGTCGAAGTCCCAGCCTGCTGGCCGTTTTTGTATAGTACTTTCGACTCCCTCTTCTTCACTGATTATTATTCTATCCCAATAAAGGCCATCATGACGAAGGGTCATGTAGTAGTGGGCGTTTCTAGTTTCATTAATCTCATCATTTGGAACACACGGAGCAATCTTTGCCAGATTTTTATCATAATCCCTCTTGTCAACTAAATTGACAGTTGACATAAAGTAACTCTGGTCTGCTTCGATGTTTTCCACGATTCCATCATCTCTCCACAGAACTAGTCGATGATGCATTGACGAAGGAACTGCCCCCACGCCATGGATCCACTCTCTTCCCAGCAGTAAGTTATAGTTGGCCTTGGCTTCGATCACCATAAACATGGTGGGCCTACAGCTTGAGCCTATTGTCAATTCCAACTGGACCACTCCCAGTGTTTTGCCCACTTTTCCCTCATAATTGGACAGAACCATATTATGGGGCTTGATGACTCCTTCGCGGATCTCTAATCTTTTTAGCATGAAATGGGGTATCAAATTGACTGCAGCACCCCCATCCACTAGAACTTTGTTCACACCATGGACACCAACTTTCGCCCGAATGAAAAGTGGCTTGAGATGGTTCTTCATTGCAGGTTCTGGACGTTCGAAGAACGCATTTTGTTCCTCAACAGCCCCATTGTCCATCACATAGTAGCACACGGGCCTATGTTTCATCAAATCTGTGGTGTCTTCCTCCTCATATTCATTGATTTCGGTTTCCTGCCCAAATTCGCAGGGAAGCACAAACACCACGTTACAGTTCAAGTTAAATGAAGACTCCCCCTCCGATTCGAAGTTATCTGTTATCATATCTTCGTCCTCTTCCGGGCCTGGAGTGTATTCCTTTGGTTCATCGCGTTGTTCTTCAGAGAAGAGCCTCCTATTGACTGGAGGTTTATCTTCAGTTTGATTTTTTGGTTTGTTGGTGCTAGATTCACCTTGGTTTTTCGTTGAAGTAACCCCTTTGTTTGCCACAGCTTCTCTCTCAGCCTTTCGAATCCTTTGCTGTCTGCGCCACTGGGATCTTGACATGGGGTTGCTTCCTTTGTAATTTTCTAATCTCACCTCCTCCCTTTTTGCTGTGTTGAATTGCCTCCTGTATGTCACAACATGGCGTGCATTTCGTTCAGCGTTTCTCCATCTATATTTGCCTTTGTCATTTCTGACCTGTAACCATCTATCGGTTGGCACTTCAGCAGGGAGTTTGAAAGTCACTCTTCGAGCAGCCTTGGGGTGAGGGCTATCAGGCCTTCGTTGTTTGTGTCTGCTGTCGAAACGTGGGCCCATCTGGGCAGTTTCTTGATGGTTCCAGCAAGGGGCGAAGGGAATCGTTTCGAAGGCCCTGGCCATGCTTTGGTCATACACAGCAGAACACCTTGGGCAAATCAAGCACTTGGTTGCCCCTTTGTAGCAGCGAAACACAAATTCCAGCAAACTTTCTCCAGCCTTGGGATAACACCTAAAAAGCTGGTTATCCTGGCGCCAATTGTTGCCAGTTCGAGTCCTCTGTACCCTTTCGAAATTCGCAGCGATTCTTTGATTGCAGAGGATGCTGCACCTAGGGCACAATATCATGCCTGAATCTCCTTTGTGGCATGTCATGAGATAATCCTTGAGACTAGCATCTCCAGTGTGATTATCCCCCATTCTATACTTTTCTTTTTCTAAGTATTTTTCCACTTCCTCCATCTCAGAGCGAGGTCTTTCCATATCCACCATATTTATTTCAACATCTCCCCCTTTAGCTTCATCATCACCCCATCCTGTGGGCTTTATATCCTCAATCTGAACCTTCGAACTCTCTGGGGCAGAATATTTGACCAAATAGTCAAATTTTCCACTAGGTTCCCCTAGAGTGTCCCATATTTCCTTCTGAAGGGAAATTGGCTGCGTGATTTGGACTTTCTCCAATTCCAGCCTCAAGCCTTCAATGACTTGTGTTAATTCTTGGTTTTGATTTCCCTGGCCTTCAGTAGCCTGGGTTTCTCTTGCAACAGCTACAGGTGCGGCAATTGGAGTCTCTGACGTATTCTGGATGTCTTCAGTGACCTCCTCGCTGACTTCGACCATCACCCAGTTTTCAACTCCAGTACCCTTCTCTCCTGTTAGGGCGTCGCTTTGATCAGTTTCCACCATGTTGACCTCTCCAATGCATGCAGGCTCGGAGTAGTTGGTGTCTGCGACGTCCAATGGATCTTCGTCCACTTTCATCTTCACCTTATCAGCAAACTTTAGTCTGCCATCTTTGATCGCGTTTTGAATCAGGTCCCTGAAAAGAAAACATTGTGAGGTTTTGTGGCCTAGGAAACTATGATATTTGCAAAATCCTCTCTTCTTTCTCTGATCCAAAGGAGGTATTTTGACATTTGATGGCACAATTAGTTGGCCATCTTTGACAAGTAAGTCAAAAATCTCGTCACATTTAGTGACATCGAAGGTATAAACCTTCTTTGGAAATTTGTCACTTTTTTCATTTTCAACAATGTCTTTCCCTTTTGTGGGAACTAACAATTTGCAGGAATAAGGCGGGGCCTGTTTTAATTCAGCGAGGTCGATTTCGACCTCTTCGAATTCGAATTCAGGATATTCTTCTGCTTCCTCAGTCCCAACATAGGAAATCCTTTCTTTCTTGCTATTCTTAAAGACTCTGGCTTTTTCGGCCTTTAGTCTTTCGACCTGTCGAACCCTATCGGCTAACTGAGCCATATCCCTCAAATACTGAGTGTCTAGTTTCTTTCGAATAGAATAATCCAAGCCACCAGCGGCCATTTCGACTAACTCATGTTCAGGCACTACTGTGTAACATCTGGATTTCAAAAGCCTAAATCTATTCAAATAATCATCTATGGGTTCGGTGAACTTTATCTTAACACTGGCCAATTCCTTCAAACTTATTTTCGACTGTCCCATGTAAAATTGTTCATGGAATAATCTCTCTAAGAGAGCCCAAGTGTCAATGGACCCAGGAGGCAAAGTGGTAAACCATGTGAAGGCGTTTTTTGTCAAGGAACTTGGGAAGTATTTGATCCTGAGATCTTCATTATTGGCTATATCTCCCGCTTCGGTTAGATATCTCGCTATGTGTTCGACTGTTGACTCATTGGTATCCCCAGCGAACTTTGTAAATTTAGGGACTTTATATCCCCTTGGTAAATCAGTATGCATTATGCAATCCAATATAGGAGAAGCGTAATTTGGCCTTCTCATTCCTGTGTTGAGGCCATTCTGGGCCATGACTCTCTCTATCATGGTGGTTAGGTTGTTTTCTGCCAAGATGTTATCGTTTCGAATTCTATGAACGACAGCATCGGCATCTTGATTTCGACCAACCAAAACAACTCCCCTAGGTTGTTCTTCTCGAAACTCTGGGGCTTCTAACCTTTCGACCCTTGCCCCTGGTTCCATAATTTCCCTTTGTGGGCCCGGGATTATTGGGGCTTCTAACCTTGGTGCCCTGGCCCCTAAGTTAATTTCTTCTCTGGGTGGTCTATAAATTGGGTCGTTAGCAATTTGTTCTATAACAGGCATGTTTGCTCGAAATCCCGCCTGATTCTGCCTACGCCTTTCTGGGGGAGCAAAGAAATCTGCTATTCGCCTCATATTGTCAGCGTTTTCTCTGTTTGTCACAGTCACATTTTGCACTATTGGGGCAAATATCTCCTGTATGGTTTGTGCTAACACCCCTATCATATTATGGTTACTGTCATCCATCAATTGCCTAAAAGCCAACTGGTTGTCTGTGGTTAAGATAGGCATTATGCTATAACCCACCGACCCTTGGTTATTTGTCATAAACTGATTTGCCCCAGACCCAGACCCTAGTTGTGGAGATGAATTCGATATGGAATTGTGTAAACCTGCCATAAAAGATGTTGGCATTCCATAAGAGGAATTTCTGGTTCTATTCCCATCGAAACCGGGTGGTCTAGTTAATGGAGTGGCGAAATGGGATTGTGTCCCTGATGGTGGAACGAATCCCCCAGGGTAGCCAATGGTTCCAGTATTTCCTAAGATAGAACTATTAGTTGATATGCCACTTACTCCATTGGTGGCTATGTTACTGGTCGAAGATGCAACAGACTGTGCATTCGAAGGGATTACATTAGATGTTCCGATCGAAGTGGACGCATTAGTGCCTGTTGTATGTGGGCCATTTTGGTCCCCTTGTTGATTGTCTGAATTAGACATTTTGTCCAAACGTTTTCTTCTGGATAAAGGTTGGTTGCTGTTGGTTATCTTACCACTTCTCAGGTTCATAAAACAACAAACTTCTTAGGTTCCAACGTTTTTGTAATGGTTATGTCTCAACAATCCTTATTTCTAATATCCAATTATTGGTCCCACCAGGTGTGCCAATTTGTTTCCAGTGATTTCTGGTAAACAACCACTAGTCTTCCAAACTATCGAATAATCTTTCTGACTGTTATTCAATTCCTCTGGTAACTCACAGGATCGACTAGATTGATCCTAGGACTCCTTGGATATTAAGGTTACTCTTACGATCGAACAAATATTCATGGTTGATATTGTATATGTGTTTGGCTTATTTCGATTTCTCTCTCTAAAAGTCTAAAGATGTAATCAAAATGTGTGTGTGAAAACTAAGTTACATGAATAAATGCTAATTGTAAAGACATGTAAAATTGCATAAAAGTGAAGTAAATGGTTTCGACTTATAAAACAGTTAATATAAAGGATTTCTGGAACGTAAAAGGTTTGAAATATGAAGAAAGCGTTTAATGCAAGAAATCTTTAAATGACTTTAAGTAAAAATATGCGTTCGAAGGATAAGACTTGAAGGTAAAGGTATGGAAAATATGACAGTTTTCTGAGATATAAAGTGCTTGAAATATGAAGAAAACATTAAAATGTAAAACTTTGAAGAAGAGATTTCGAAGTGAAAAGACTGTAAATGAGAAAACTTGTAAATGTTATTTGACAAAAGGATAAAGGAAAGTGCTGGAAATGGTAAAAGGTTTTCATTAAATCAGAAATACATGGTGCTATCATACATACATTTCTCTTGCATTCGTTTCCCTTGCCATGTGGTAGTTTGAATGTTACTAAGTATTTTGTATAATAGATATGACACCCCAAATCCTAATACTAAGACTTCTATTTATACTAATTCGACCATAACGGTCTTGCTATAGGATTATGCCACGTTTAGAACATGCAGGACAATGCCTCTTTCGTCTTTCCACGTGTCCCCAAATGCTCCAGCACATAACTTTCAAACTTCGAAAGTCCCGCTTCCATTTGAATTTCAAATGCTTTGGTACTTCTCCGTTTCGAACGCTCTTCCCAAACACAACCTTGTTGTTATTTCGAGACTTCTTTAGATATGTTCCCATAATTGCCACTCGAAGCTCCAAGCTTTGACATACTTATTCGAAACACTGCTTCTGCTACTTCGAAACATGACGCTTTACCTCATTTCGATCAAAACGTTTAATTCATTTGGCTTCTAATAACATTATCAAAATCTTCAGCCAACAGCAACCAAGTGGGATAACCCTAGGGGTGCTTGTGTGCAAATGTGTTGATTTACATGCATTGATTTGTCTTTGAATTAGGGTTTTCTATTTGATTGATTTTATTCTTTCCATACAAACCCTAATTACTAGCATTTGTATATAAAGCGATAAATTGCGGAAAGTAAAATTACTACGCTATTACATCATTTAGGGGAGGGGTGTATAAATTACAAATGGGGATTTGCAAGAAAATAAATCTATTTATCTATTACAACCATATTGAATTGCATAAATATACAAGGAATGAAATGAATATAATATACAAGTATAATAGGAAAAGAAATTTATTTATTTTGGATTTTTGTTAAGAAAATGTTTTGGCCTTAATCAAACTAAAGGGTGATGATCAATTGGTCCAAATTAAATTTAGGGAACTAAACCTAATTTTTTAAAAGAAATAAAATTGATTTAGAAAAGTATTTTTTAGGGTTTTTTATATGAAAGGTTTTAAATTAATGAAAATAAAGTGAAGATTAATTAATTAAAATAAAACCTAAATTCTAAGTTAATTTTAATATAGAAAGTAAGATAATAATTAAACCTAAGTCTAAAATATTAAAAAAAAAAGAGATTAATTTGTTTAAGAAAATGTTTTTTTTAATCTTTTTGTTTTATAAAGAAAAATAAAAAATGTATAAGTGTAAATAATAAATAAAAATATTTTTGGACTTTTTATTAATAAAGATAAAAATAATATTAATAATAATAATAATAAAAATATTATAAAAAATATATATAATGAAATAATAAAATAAAATAATAAAGAGAAATGGGCCAGGGGTGTAAAAGTAAGAAGGGAGGTGAGCTAGCAAAAATAAAAACAATACCAGGCCCAAAGGACCCAGTGCCTGCAAAAAAATGTTAGAAAGTAAAAAAAATATGAAAAATGGGCAAAATTGGTACCACTGGGACTCGAACCCAGGTCCCATAGGTTAACAGGCGCGCGCTTTACCACTGGGGTGGCTATACATACATTCATATAAATAAAACAATAAATATGTAAGGCAAATCAAGTCCTGATGACTTCATCTTCAACCTCCAGTCAGTGTATCTGCAACTTCTTCATTTCTCAACAAAAATGGAAGATGACAAAATGAAAGTTGTTGCATTCTTCCTCACGAATCTAACCATGTAAACAACTAAAGCTAAAAGTCAAAGATAAATGATAATTTCTCTGGCCCTAATTTGAATCCTAAAAATTTCAGAAACTTCAACTCTAAAATTCTCTAAGCTCAGGCCATGTAAATGCAAACTATGGATATGTACAGCTTTGTGGCAGTGAGGTCTACATTTTTCCTTCATAAAATAAACATTAAGGATGCTTAAATGATGAGATAGAAGTTCAAGTGAAATACCTCAAAACTGGAAATCGTGAAATGCAAATGAGCTTGATTCAAAGTGTTGCAAGGATCAGGTTAGCTTTCTTGAGGTCCCAGGAAGCTAATGCAATGATTAGCTTGAGCTGAAAGTAGCTGAGGAGCTCTGGAGAAGTCAAGTTGCTGACCCCTGTTTTTGAAAATGGAACTTGATGATGGAGGTGTTACAGTTGAGCAAATGGACTTTGGATGGTTTGTATTTGATGTTTAGAAGCTTTTGGAAGTGAAAGGCCAAAGAACGCACGAGGGGATTTGGAGTTTGGTATGTAAAGTCAGAATTTGCACAATAATGGTGTTTTGAGACAGTTTCTGGCTAGAGGGAGTTTGAGTGAGTTTAAGGGTCTTCAAGCTCGTCTTCTAGTTCACAAATAGTGACTCTATTTATAAGCAACAAGTTTGGGATGCTCTAGTTGATCAAAATTCAAATTTGCACCCTTAAGCTAAACATGTGATTTTTTGACAAAACAAGTTTCAAAGTCTTGTGTACTTGCTAAGATAGAGTGGTTATGCTTTAGACAAGCTTGCTTCTGACTTTGTGGATGAAGTGTGATCACAGGGAACAAGTTAGAGGCTCAATGTGAACTTTATGCAAAAAGCTTGCTTTACAAGAACGGTATTGTTAACTTTCTTCACAAAATGGCAATGTGAATTGGGTAAAGCTTAAATCACTTGGATTATAGCTCAAAAGTTTGTGTAATCCATTAATTATGGAGTGGCACACAATTTTGAGGTCTTCAAAGCAAAGATTATGCAGCCTAACATTGATTTGGTTCATGTGTTCATCCAAAATGACTTGTAATTCAAGTGACAAAACACCAACTTCATCTCTTCGATTCTCCCTACTCAAGAATGATCTCAAGGAGTTCTTGGACGATTTGGAAATCTTGAAATGTTCTTTACAACCCATATTTGAATTGCTTTTGAATATTCCCCTTGGAACCATGTGAAAAATTTCCATGAAGTTAGGTCAAAAAATCTGCCTAACTAGGGCAAAATTTCACTGAGTCTTTTTTTTAGTTCATGAGCATGTATTCATAAAATTATAACTTGAGATCCAAGAACTTTTGGAAGAAGTTGTCTTAAGAAAAGTTGTATATTTCATAGAGATCTACAACTTTCATGTTGGAAGTTTCCTTTTAATCATCTTGCATCATAATGAAAAAATTGCTCAAAGTTATGAAAATATAAGAAATTTTTTACACTTAGAAAAATTTCTAAGTTTAGAAATTTTGACTTTTCAAAATGAAATCTTGATTTCTTGATGAATAAGTTTCCTATTTTGACATGTTTTGATTAATTGTGATCTTTGGTGTTTAAATTTGACCAAAAAGTCAAAGTTTAACTTTTCAGTATACAATTGACTTTTGATCAGTTGACTGCAAAATTCATCTGTCAATCCAATGGATTTGCAATGTTTTAAATCATGTAATTAGGTCAAAATGATGCAATTGGACTCTTGAGATCATTAATTAAACCAATTGACCTTTTGCTAGGTCAAAAATCAGAAATTGCCCTTTCCCAATCAAAACCCTAATTTTGACCATTTTGCCCTTTTGGAGATTTGATCAAGTTTCTTGAGGAATTGTGATCCAAACTTGATCAAATGACATATATGGGTTCAAAATGTTGATGTGGATAAAAAATTATGAAGTTTGACTGTAAATTGGCTATAGTTGACTTTTCCCCCAATACAATTGATTTCTAGGTCAACTACTCAATTGACTGATCAAAAATGTGATTCAAAGCTTGCAACTTGACATGAGTAATCTTGGGGGTCCACAATGATCCATGAAAGTCATATGGGTCATTGGAAGTTCAAAAATCCTTGTGCAAACTCAAACCCTAATTTTGGTCATCAATGCTTAAGGAGATGTCTTGAGCTGATCAACCCTAGTGCAGTCTTGAGTCAAAGGAGATCTTGTTAGAAAATTCTTGATAAGTGAGAGGGAAAATTTTGGGGTACAACAGATGCCCCTATTCAATCTTCTTAAGCCCGAGGAGTTAGATTGGCGAGTTTTGCCATTCGTGACTCGAAGGTGGAAGATGATTGGACACTAGAGTGCCCAGAAATTTGCACTCGATGATGTGATGGTTGAGGGAATGGGCTTAAAGATGCCATTTGGAGAGGTGATAGAAATTTGTAGGATATGGGCTTAAAGATGCCATCTAAAATTGATTGTTTGTGTTGTAATTTGTAAGCTGAAAGAATGAGTATCAGAACGGCGTCCGTGTCTGGAGCGTATCTGAATTCTATCTGGGAGCTAATTTTGAATGATTATCAGAATGGCATCCGTGTCTGAAGCGTATCTGAATTGTATCTGAAAGATAGTTTTAAATGAGTGTCAGAATGGTATCTTTGTCTGGAGCTTATCTAAACTGTATCTGAGAGTTGAATTTGAATGAGTATCAGAATGGCATCCGTGTCTAGAGCGTATCTGAACTGTATCTGAGAAGTTGAATCTGAATGAGTATCAGAATGGCATCTGTGTCTGGAGCGTATCTGAAAGCTAGTTTTGAATGAGTGTCAGAATGGCATCCGTGTCTGGAGCGTATCTGAACTGTATCTGAGAGTTGAATCTGAATGAGTATCAAAATGGCATCCGTGTCTGAAGCATATCTGAACTGTATCTGAGAACTCTGAACATTATTAATGATAGCTGTTAATCTTATCCTGAAAAGGGTAAAATGTTATCTAAAATGCAGGGTCATATTGTATGAAATGTATGATATAATGCATTCATTTTATCGATGTTTATGATATATGGATGTGATGTATGCACATGCGAGCTAATCTGCCACACTGCTGTTGGATTGGGGAAAATAAATCCCTGACCACTGCTGAGGATATGGAGTGTAAGTCTTCATGTTATGAAGTTGAAGTGTTGATGAATTTCCGCTTAGATAAATAAAATATGTTGTAAGGGAAATGTCGTATACTGCTTGTAAAATCCTTTTGGGGAATCCTGAGAAATTGAATGACTTCTACTGGGGATTGATAATTGGAAGCTTGTTCCGCTGGGGATTAAACTGCACATCATGGGAGATTTTATGGAAATAACTTAGAGAGATTTCCCTATCTCTTAAAGCCATAAGTGATTGTCTTTTATTTTTTTATTTGTAAACAGTAATTATGTTCAAACGCATATGTTCAACACTGAATCATTGGACGTTTTTGTAAACAAAACACAAGCGTAAAGAAAAACAGATAGTTTTTGCACTTTCAAGGGGATATCTTTGTATTGACTTTGAGTAAGTATTTTTGTACAATGAGACAAACATTCTAGTAAGAGAATTCCGTCGTAAAAATTAAAAATTTTAATTCAAAGAAAAGATAACTATGTGCAATAATCCCATGGGGTTTCCATTCTACTATAGCCTTTGTATCACTGAGCATTTTTTCTATTTGTTGCCTCGTCCGAAGATGATTGAATTGATCAGAACCTCTAAGTTTGCAGGTTGTCCGTAAGGTGATCCAACGGGACATAGTCATACGCTTTAATTACCTAACTTTTTCCTGGACCGCCCTTTCGGGTTTTCAGTCCACCGGGAAACCCTTTTTTGCCCAAGTCTCCCTTTCGGGTTTTCAACTTGCCGGGTGTACAATTTTTTTTATGTTTTATCCCTAATTTTTGCCCGAACCTCTTTGGTTCATCGGGATGCCCTCGTTTTGCCTAGGTGTGTCAACCTAGCGGGTCTTTTATGCGTAGTATCTTTTGACTATGTCTACATTCGCAGGGTGCAGCAGGTCGTCACCATCCATGGTGGTCAAGATCATTGCTCCACCAGAGAAAATGTTTTTGATTACAAATGATCCTTCGTATGTAGGAGTCCATTTGCCCCTGGGATCACCTTGCGGCAGTATGATACGTTTGATCACCAGATCTCCAACTTGATACACTTGGCGTCTGACCTTTTTTTTGAAAGCCTTGATCATCCATTTTTGATACATTTGACCATGGAAAACAACAGTAAGTCTCTTCTCATCAATCAAGTTCAGTTGATCAAGTCAAGTCTGGATCCAATCATCTTCGTTCAGCCATGCATCCTTCATAATCCTCAGAGAGGGGATCTGGACCTCGATAGGCAAGACAACCTTCATGCTGTAAACCAGAGAATAGGGTGTTGCCCCGGTTGATGTGCGAGCCGTGGTACGATACCCGTGGAGAGCGAATGGTAGCATCTCATTCCAGTCTTTGTATGTGATTATCATTTTCTATATTATCTTTTTTAATGTTCTTATTTGCAGCTTCGACAACACCATTCATCTTCGGCCGGTAAGGAGAAGAATTGTGATGCTGAATCTTGAATTGTTCGCACAGGGCGGTGATTATAGTGTTGTTAAGATTTGTACCATTGTCGGTGATGATCCTCTCCGAGATACCGTACCGGAAAATGAGATTTTGCTTGATGAAACGGGCAACAACATTCTTGGTAACGGAAGCGAAAGAAGTTGCCTCCACCCACTTTGTAAAATAGTCAATGGCCACTAGGATGAAGCGGTGTTCATTAGAGGTTGTTGGCTTGATTTCCCCAATCATATCAATCCCCCACATAGCAAAGGGCCAAGGAGCCGTCAAGACATTCAGAGGAACCGGAGGTACGTGCACTTTATCATCGTAGATCTGACACTTATGGCAGGTTCAGGAGTGTTGATAACAATCTGCTTCCATGGTAGACCAGTAATAGCCTGCCCGTAGAATTTTCTTTTCCATCGTATGCCCACTGGAATGGGTGCCAAAAGTGCCTTCATGCAACTCATCCATGATCCTTTCTGCTTCAACCTTGTCTACGCATCGAAGTAACACAGAGTCATGATTGCGTTTGTACAGGATGCCATTACTAAGGAAGAATTTAGCAGAGAATCTCCTTAAGAGCTTATTATCATTAATTGAAGCTCCTTCTGGATATTCTTGAACCTCGAGATACTTCTTGACTTCGTGAAACCAAGGCTGGTCCACTACTTCTTCAGTATTAATCTCGTGACAGTGTGTTGGTTCCTCCATTTGTTCGATGGTGATCTAGGGAGTCTCGTTATCCCAGTTAAGTTTAAACATAGATGACATTATGGCTAGAGCGTCTGCTAGCTGATTTTCTTCTCGCGGGAAATGCTCGAAGGTAATCTTCTCAAAATGTGGTAGCAACATCAAAACATGTTCTTTGTAAGGGATAAGGTTTGGGTGTTTGGTGTCCCATTCCCCTTTGATCTGGCTGATAACCAAAGTTGAATCTCCGAACACATCCAAGGATTTGATCCCCAAGTCTATGGCAGCTCTGAGACCAAAGATGCATGCTTCGTATTCTGCCATGTTGTTTGTACAATTGAAGCAGAGTCTTGCTGTAAAGAGAGTATGACACCCTTCTGGAGATATGAGTACAACACCAATACCATTGCTAAGTGCATTGGATGCCCCATCAAAGAACATGGTCCATCGGGATCCTTGTTCAGGTTCGTCATATGGCCTGAATTCTTCACAGTTATTTACCGTCATGATGTCTTCATCTGGGAATTCAAACTTCATGGGCTGGTAGTATTCCATAGCTTGGTGAACAAGGTGATCAGCTAGTACACTGCCCTTTATTGCTTTCTGGGTAGTATACTGTATGTCATATTCCGTCAGGATCATCTTCCGTCTTGCTATTCTCCTGGAGAGAGCAGGTTTCTCAAAGATGTATTTTATCAGATCCATTTTAGATATCAACAAAGTAGTATGAGTCAGCATATACTGTCTTAGCCGGCGAGTATCCCATGCCAGAGTGCAGCAAGTTTTCTCAAGCAGTGAATATCTGGTTTCAAAGTCGGTAAACTTTTTGCCCAGGTAGTAAATAGCATGCTCTTTTCGGCCAGACTCGTCATGCTGCCCCAATACACACCCCATTGAGTTTTCTAAAACAGTCAGATACATGATCAATGGTCTTCCCTCGACTGGTGGCATCAACACAAGAGGCTCTTGTAAGTATTCTTTGATTTTGTTAAAAGCAACTTGGCACTCATCATTCCATTTGACTACTTGATCTTTCTTCAACAATTTGAAGATTGGTTCACAAGTAGCTGTCAGGTGAGAGATGAATCTGGCAATGTAGTTCAAACGCCCCAAGAATCCTCTGACTTCCCTCTCAGTATGAGGAGCAGGCATCTCTTGTATCGCTTTAACTTTGGCAGGATCGACCTCGATACCTTTGTTGCTGATGACTAATCGTAGGAGTTTACCGGAACGTACCCCAAATGTGCATTTGTTTGGATTTAACCTCAGCTTGTACTTCTTCAGTCTCTCAAACAGTTTTTGTAAGTGATCAAGATGCTCTTCTTTTGTTTGAGATCTGGCTATCATGTCGTCCACATAGACCTCTATTTCGTGATGTATCATGTTATGAAATAAAGCTACCATGGCACGTTGATAGGTTACCCCAACATTCTTTAGTCTGAATGGCATCACCTTATAGTAGAAAGTGCCCCACTGCGTGACAAACATTGTTTTCTCCATGTCCTCAGGCACCATTTTGATTTGGTTGTAACCTGAGAATCCGTCCATGAAGGAAAACACTTTGTATTGTGCTGTATTGTCAACTAGAATATCAATGTGGGGGAGTGGAAAATCATCCTTAGGGCTTGCCCTATTCAAATCTTTGTAGTCCATACACATTCGCACTTTGCCGTCTGTGATCGGTGGATCTGGAACTGACTGTTTTAAAGCTGGTTCGCGAAATGTCGCGGAAGCAAGAGTCGCCACCGTCTTTTATTTTCTCCAATATGGAAAGGACAAAAGCACAGAAAAATTTCTTATTGAGACTAGTTCTCGGTTCGGGAGGTAGATTTATAGAAAGGGAAGGTGTTAGCACCCTTTCTATCCATGGTTATCCATGGGCTCTTAGATACTTGCTCATTTGTGTTTTCAAAGTGTTTGTTTGCTTTTCAAGGCGTGAGTGAGTTTGAAAAAGTTTCGTTTAAAATTTCAGTTCGACTCTTGTATCAGTCCTCAAGAGTGTTTGAAAAGTTGTTTTTGAAAGCTTTTTGCAAAGTGTCGGTGTGAAAAGAAGTTGTTGATTTGTTTTGAGTTAGAGCAAGTATCTACGAGTCATCTACCTACCCTAAGGAATTCGTATGTGTAAATGTCCTTAAAGTAGTTCCATCCCACCATTGAGAGGTAGGTAGCACCACTGTTGGAGGTGTTCGGGTCAATTCGAGTTTATAGGGACAGCGTGGTCACCGAGCAACGGTAAGGCACCTTAGAATCTACCCTTATGCCATTGATCTTTTATTCCGAGGCAACTATTCCGAGGCAACTTGTTTTGAGGCAACCGGATCAATGGGACATAAGGAATCACTAAGACGTCCTATAGTCGACGACCACGTTTCGAGGGACAAGGCAACAATGTGGCCACCAGAGCAATAGGAAGACACCTTAGAAGCTACCCTCATGCCATGTTCATGGACATGAGGACTTACTAAAACGTCCTCTACTCGACGACCACGTTTCGAGGGGCAAGGCAACAGTGAGGCGTACCCTAGGAGTGGTGTGTGATTTGTGTGTCATTTTCAATTATGTTTATCTTGTTCATGCATTGGTGACCTACGCTTTGTTTTTATTTTTGGCATTCATTCTTTCATGTGGTTATTAACAGTTAAAAGGTGCGGAATTAAAAGTCCTACGCTATTACAAAGGCGCGGGTCTACATCGCCAAATTAATCCAAGACCCGATTTGAATAAATAAAAAGCGGAAAGTAAATACCCTGATTAATCTATTACAAGGCTTTGGGGCAAGTACATGAAACTTAAAAAGGAAATATAAGTAAATGCGCGAAAAGAAATAAAATCGATAATGCGAGGGTGTTGGACCCTTTCAAAGAAATTAAATCGAAATCGTAAATTAACTAAATTAAATAAAAGAAAGAAACCTATTTTTGGAGTTTTTGTATTTATGGAATTTAATGAGAAAATTAAATGGAATTAAAACCCTAATTCTAAACTATTTTTAATTTATTAAAAAAAATGTTTAAGTTTGACCTAGTTTTAACCTAATTATTTAATGATAAATTTATTTACAAAATAATTAATGATTAAATATGGTAAAAGAAAAGAAAAATAATAAAAGCATTAAAACCCTAATTTCTACATTTTTTTAGTTTATTAAAAAAAACATTAAAATTGAACCTAAGATTAGAACTAAATTAGTTAATAAATTTTATTTACAAAAACTATTAAATAAAACATATTTTTATTTTTTTGTCTTTTCTGATTTTTGTATTTTTATTATTTAAAATTAATTTTATGGAATTAAATTAAACAAAGAATATAATTAAAATAGATAATAGAAAAGAATAAAAAATAGAAAAAAGAAAGGCAAACATGGGGGGTTTGTTGGCCCTTTTGGAGGTATATTGCAGGCAATGAGGCCCATTGAAATCTTGGCCTTTTTTGACTTTTCATGGATGCGTGTGGAGCGTTTGACTGATGTCCATGGTGGACTCCAGATCATGGCCATTGGATTGGAATTGTGGGGGTGCGTGGCAAGCAAAGACATGAAGCTGCATGGTAGGCCCTAGGAAGCATGCTACACAGAACCATGTTAGAAAGAAAAATATGGAATAAAGTGGGGGACCTGGGGATCGAACCCAGGTCCCAATACCTGCAAGCCAAACGCACTAACCACTGAACCACTCAAGCTTCTTTGTTATTATAGTGGGACGCAATTAATATATTTGGAAAATCAGGATTATGCTGAAAAAACAAAAAAAAAAGGCGCCATTTATTCAAACCAACCAACCATAGTTCCACACGCAAGCATCTTCTTCCTTGGTCTTTTGTTTTGCCTGAAAAATAACATCAAATAGCGGGGGTTTTAAACCCCCACTAACTCAAACCTGGAAAATAACGAATAGCTCATATGCAAATATAAATAGGGCGCGACTAGTGAGTTTGATTCGTTTTGAGGTCCTGAATCCAATGGCATAGGTCTTATGGTTCAATTTTTCCATATGAATGAAGCCCTCTTTTTAAGCTTCTGAAACCCTAATGCGTGTTCATGGTAACTTTGCATACAGGCGTCCAAAACTCAATTGAATGGTACCAATGGCTTTAGAATCATCATGTTAGTATAAATCACACATTAAAAGTCATGAATAACGTATGAAAATGCAAACACGATTATCAAAATTTTACAGAAAAGTTAGACTCCTATCTACCAATTCTTTGCGCTTGGAGAGTTGATTTTGATTGGAGTAGCTTCCTGGATGCCTTGGCAAGCTATTGGAATGGTTATTTTGCTTTGAATTGCGCTGGAACTGTGTTTTCAGTTTTGAAATTTTCTTGAAAAAAAATGCCAAGTTGGTTTGAGGTCTGAGGCGCAGCTTTCAGGTTCTGAGCATTAGGGTTATGTTCTGGCTTTTATGAGGAGTGTTTTAGGTTTGCAAAACAAGTCCAAAACCTTTGTAATCATGAATCAAATATTTGATTTTTAATGGTATCTTTTCCAATCTTTTCCATGTGTTTTTGATACCAATCATGGCCAAATCTTTCCATATTAGTGATGCACGAAATCTTGAGGTTTTATGGAGAGAATATGCTGCAAAAAGGGATTGGAAAACATGTGTTTAGTATTTTTGTCATATTTTATTTAATTAAATGAATTAATGGTGATAAAAATTCAAATAAATAATAAAAAATGATGAAATAACTCCCCTTTGGGTCAATGGGTCGTGCATAGCTTTTGGGTGATGATTCTTGGAAGAAAATGTGGTCCATTAGCAATTTTGAGGCATTTGAAGCAAAGTTGACTTTTCAAAATTCCCAAAAATTTCCCAACTTCCACAAGGCATAATTTGCTCAATTTTTAAGCTTTGATCATGTTCTTGGACATTTTGGAAAGGTCTTGAAGTCCTCTAACCAATGCCTTTGGTCCCATGTCATTTTGATTTACCAATATCAAGTTATGGTCTTTGACTTAAAGTGCCTTTTTGTTGACTTTTGAAAATGACCTATAATGTTGAGATTGATAACTTTTTGTGAGAGCATTTCTTGGACTTGAAGTGTGAAGAGGGGTTGTAGGCAATGTCATTCTCTTCAAAATGAGCTTTGGATGGAATTTTTCTAATAATCCATGTGGGAGTTATGCCTTGGTCAATTTACAGTTGACTTTTTCAACTTTCCAAATATGGAAACTTTTGCATCTTGAGACTTTTTGAGCCATGCTTTGAGAATCATGATCAAGAATTGATCAAATGATGTTTGTGGCTTAAAAATAAGATGTTGACCAAAAATTTGGACTTTTGACTGTCAAATGACCATTTTGCCCCTGTAGTTGACTGTAGGGCAATTAGGGTTTCTGACTGTGCAATTTTGTGCTGTAAGTCTTGAAACTTGGCATAAGGATGCTTGACAATGTTTATAGGCATGTGGGACTTGATTGGACCCTTGGAAACTTCAACTTCTTTGCCAGAACCAAAACCCTAGTTTTTGACTGTTAGGAGGCCATTGAACTGTGCAACCCTTGGGATATTTTGAAGCATGCTCTTTGCAAATCTTGAAGAATATGGGAGGGCAAATTTTGGGGTACAACACCGTCCTTTTTGGGCACGGGAACAACATTTCCAACCCATTGGGGATAAGAGGTGACAGCCAAAAATCCAGCGTTGAATTGCTTCATGACTTCTGCTTTAATCTTTTCTGACATATCAGGCCTCATGCGGTGAACCTTTTACTTTACTGGAGGACAATCCTCTCTTGTAGGTAGATGATGTACCACAATATCTGCATCAAGTCCTGGCATGTCTTCATACGACCAGGCAAAGACTTCAACATAATTGTGTAACAACTGAATCAAACGCTCCGTGATACTGGGTTCCAAATTGGCACCAACCTTGACCTCTTTTTTGTCTTCTTCGATACCTAGGTTGATTATATCCACTGGTTCCTCGTGAGGCTGAATGGTTCTCTCTTCTTGTTGTAGTAGCCTGGCAAGTTCCCCTGGTACTTCACAATTTTCATCACCTTCTTCTTCGGCTTGGTAGATTATATTCTCAGAGTCACAAAAGGCCATAACAGTATCGTTACCCATGGGATCCCGAATGGATGTATACCTGCATTATGAGTGTGAGTGTGTGTAAGGGTATAGCTATCTTTGAAAGAAATGAAAATGTAAAAAGAAAGACAATGAGCACAAACGTTTGTATGCGAAAACGTCCATGATTCATTGATGTCATATGAAAATGAGATAATAACCCTTACAATTGGACCATTGTGCCTCGGGTAAGACACAAGGTTTTAAGAGTGCAAATTGTTTTAATATTACAGATCCAACAAAATGTAAAGACAGATTACTGTGGGATAAAAGTGACCGGGACAAAATCTCTAGCCTCCCAGTTGCTGAGCCCTCCACTGACAGTTGGGAATATCCAGTCCTCCAAGTCACAACTATCTTCATCATCTTCTAGGGCATTGACCTCGCGGTTGCTGATCTTCAGGGGTGGTCCTTCGGCACAAGCACGACGCACAACCTTCTGGGCACATGAAGTGAAACCCAGGCCAAACTTGTTAGACTTATATGGGATATCTGGGAGTTTTCCCCAGATAGTGCACCCACCTTCTTCTGCCACTGCTTTGGCATCCTTCAGAGATGACATCCGGAGTGGAGGCCTTGTGATCTTGGGAACAACCTTGGTTACTGCCACATCTTGCGGGACCTCTTCAAAGTGTTGGAATGGAGTTTCAATAAATTCACCATCTAATTCCATATATCTGAAGGAATTGAGATGGATGATCATATACTCTTCTTCTCCATGAACGTTGATAATCTTCCCTTGAATCGGATATTTCAGCATTTGGTGCAACGTAGAAGTGACATCGCCAGCATTGTGAATCCATGGTAGGCCTAGCAAGCAGGAATATGAGGGACGGATATCCATTACATAAAAAGTTGAATCAAATGTTTGGGTTCCAACCTTTATGGGGATATCTACTTCCCCATGTACCATCCTTTTCGATCCGTCAAAAGCCCTTACTACATGTTACTTGGCTTCAATGTCAATCCCTCACAGTCAAGCCTATCAAGAGCTTTTTTAGGCAATACATTCAGAGATGAGCCAGTGTCCACCAAAACATGAGCCAGGGTTGTGCCCCTACATTCAACTGAGACATGCAATGCCTCATTATGCTTCCTTCCTCTTGGTGTTAAATCAACATCTGAAAAACCTAGACCATTATCTGTAGTCAAGCTGGCTATGCAGTCTTGAAACTGATCGGCAGATGTCTCTTGGGGTACATGGGCAGTTTTCAGGAATTTTACCAAGGCTTTTGCATGCGCCTCAGAACATAGTAGTAATGCCAGCATGGAAATTTTAGAGGGAGTTTTCCCCAGTTGTTCAACTTCATCGTAGTCGCTTCTTTTTATGATCTTCAGAATTTCCTCCATCTCTTTTCGGGAGGTCTCAGGGACAGCTAATGACTGAGTCTTCATCTTGACAGACTCAACCATAACACCTTTTCCTCGGGTCTCAGTTAACTTGGCAGCAGGAGTGTCAGTAGGAATGATAACAGGGGTTGTAACATCTTTGTCAGTTGGAGTATTAGTGGGGATGCTTGTAGGAATGGGAACGACTTTTAGAGGAGTAACAACAGGAATGATTACGGGTCCAAAAACTTCTTTTGGGGGAGCAATTTCTGGAGAGAATATCCTTTCACTTCGGGTAATCTTGCTAGTTCCTGCAATATTACTGATATCGAAGTCAACCTTCTCAGAACTTGAATCTTCGGTGGCTGGTCAATCTTGCTTGATACCGTGGTAGTAGACATCCCCTCCATAATTCCATGGTATGGTTTTGTCTGACAAATACGGGACTGGTCCAGGCATTGTAATTATTAAAGGAGTTGCTTTCAGAACTGATGTAATTTTAACGGGTCTTTTGGTGGAGACCCTGGAAGAATTGGCGGAAATGGTAATGATAGAAACATCTTCAAAAGGAACAGGTGGAACAGAAGTCTTTTCAAACAAAATTTCTTTGTTATCTATTAGGCACTGAACGCCTGCTTTCAACAAAGGACAACTGGTTGGTGAGGACAAATAGAAATGACAGCCTTCATCACAGCCCGGGAACACACCGGCATTCAACAGGTTCACTTTAATAGTCAGGAGTGGGGTCATAAGCTCATCAACTAAAGTAACAAACATATCTTCCTCAATGGCGTTGGTATTATGGCCATGTTTGGGCATAGGGGCATAAATGACATTTGGCCTTTCGGGCGCATCGAATTCAATCTCTTTTGCTTCAATGAGGTCTTGTATTTTGTTCTTTAGAGCCTAACAGTTATTAGTGTCATGGCCGGGACTTTCAGAGTGATATGCGCAATGGGCATTGGGATGATTGTGAGGAGATGTTGTGTTAGGGTTCTTCAGAGCTTCTTTCAAGGTCACCAAATTGGATCTTGGTAGATGCGGTAATACCTGAGATAGGGTCATGTTAATTCTAGTGAATTGTCTGACTAGCCTTTCCATTCTTGGTTGGTTGTTTCTTTGCTGATCAGGCGTAGGTTTAGGAATCATAACAGCCCCCACCATTGGACGACGCTCGACCCTATCTTGATTTCTCTGAGGATAAATGGCAACCACTTCTTTCTTTCCGATAAATGGCTTCCTTATAGCAGCAGAGGATGTATATTTCTGAATCTTTCCACTCTTTATCCCGGCTTCTACCCTTTCTCTGATCAATATTAGTTCAGTAAAACCCGCCGATGAACTTCCAATTAGGTGATTGAAGAAGGGACCAGACAAGGTGCCTAAAAACATGTCCACTAATTCTCTTTCAGATAGGGGAGGTTGAACTCTTCCAGCCAAGTCTCTCCATTTTTACGCATAGTCCTTGAAACCTTCATTGGAAACCATGGCCATAGTCTGGAGTTGAGTACGGGTAGGCGCAAGATCAGCATTGTATTGGTATTGTTTGTAAAAGGCTGCAACAAGATCTTCCCATTTATGAACATTGGATCTTTCTAACTGGTAAAACCAATCAAGTTGAGTTCCTGATAGGATGTCTTGAAAGAAGTGTACCCATAAGTCTTTGCCAGTGGTATGGGGCTGGATTTTCCTCACATAGGACCGAAGATGCATTTTAAGGCATGAGACTTCGTCATACTTGGCGAACACAGGTGCTTTGAATTTGGGAGGAATGACAATCCCCGACACTAACCCCAATTCCTCAAAGTCCAAGACAGACACTTTTTGGATTTCCATTGCACTCAATCTCTCTTCGAGATGTTTATACTTGTCATCAGCTGGAGGGTATTGTTCTTCAGAATAGTCTTCTTCTTCCTCTTCCTCTTCCGATTCTGACGGGACAACTGTTTCCTTGCCTTTCCCATCTTGATTGTCTCTCTCGCCGGATGTCGTTGCAAATTCTAAGGTCCTTCTTGTCTGCCCATGAAATCTTCTTCCCATGTTTAGGACTCCGGTCACCTTCTTTGTCTTCTTTATCTTCTCCTCAGCCAGCAAAGTCTTTAACTCTTATTGTCCTTTGGCTAGGGTCAAGAGCAATTTTTGAAACTGTATTCTGAGCTTGGAGGTCCTTCAATGTTTGCTCGAGATCCATCTTACTGAAATAAACAGTAGAGAGATGAGGAGACTTGTTGCAAAAGACCTGTTTATGTAATGATGAATGGTATATGCATATGTAATAATTTCAAGGATTTCAAAGATTCAATGTAGGCACCGGGATACGGGATATGAAGATTTTGACGGCGTTGATATCTATGAGTTGGTCAGGATTTGGAAAGAAAACCATCCCATAGATGAGGAGAGCCACAATTTCCTCAAAGGCTTGCAGATCAAAGGAATTCCAACAATTTTGGGCTTTCTCGAACAAGAACTTTGCTAAGAAACCTTTGACACCACTCCTTGTTTCCCAATGAGTTGTGATATCAGATGAGTGCAAGTGTAGAGCTTGAGCAATATCTTCTGGCTTTGGGTCTCTTTCCGTACCGTTGAAAGGTAGTTGATTGAGAATGGGAATCCTCAAGAGTTGGGAGAATTCTTCCAAAGTAGGCACAAGTTGATAGTCGGGAAATGTGAAGCAATGGTGTAAAGGATCAAAGAATTGAAAAAGCACCTTCATCATGTCCTCATCTGTGTTGAAAGTGACCAAGTTGAGTAGGTGACCATGTCTCTCGGTAAATGGAGAGTTTTCAGGAATCCTTGAAGCTAGCTCCTTGAGTTGTGGAGGGATCCTTACAAGATTGACTTGAATAGTTTTCCTGCGAAGTGAATCCATATCCTACAAAACAAGAACAAAGATAAATCCCAAAAATCCTTGAAATGGTTAGTGGATGTATATGATGTTCATGATGTTATGTACAAGTATGCATATACAAACAAAACAAACAAATCCTTAGGTTTAGGCTTGCATGGAGTTTTATAGGTAAGTACCCTCTTGAAGTTTAGTTGGCGTAAACATGTCCTAGTAATAATAACTGGGTTCTAAGGAGCTCAATATCACTGGTTTGTTTCCTTGGTCCTTGTTTCAGCACAAGCCTCTTTAATGGCGACCGAAATATCCCAAGAAACCAAACCTCAATGAGTGTAGTATCGAGTATCTACCAACTTCGGACTGCACCAAAGCCGATCATCTCACTACAGCCTAAAGGCCAAGTTGGTCAAGTAAAGGTTCTAAAAGTTCATTAGTTCTTTATGACATCACTCAGCGGCCCCGTATTCTCTTTGATTAACTCAAAGGCTACCGGTACCCACAAATATGTCGCACTAACGCAGCTATTGCTTAGACCATGTCGGTATACCCCGCACAGTTTCCATAACGTATTGCTACTTACCTATAATGTATCCCAAATCCGGATAGAGGATTCAAACCCACACAAAGAACCATAATGTAAAGCATACAAGTCAAACAATGTAAGAAAATAAATGTGATCTATCCCTAAGGTAACCCCACTTTTAGAATTTTCCCAGCAGAGTCGCCAGTTCTGTGATACGGTGGGAGAACTGACTTGAAGGTTTTGCGTTTGATTGCAAATGTCGCGGTTAGCAAGAGTTGCCACCGACTTTTCTTTTGTCCAAAAGGAAAGGTGGAAAAGCATAGGAAAGACCTTTGAGATTGTTTCTTGAGTTCGGGGGGTAGATTAGGAAAAGGGAATGTATTAGTACCCTTTTCATCCATGGTTTTTCATGGGCTCTTAGTTACTTGCTAGATCACTTGCTTTTGTTTGAAATTGTGCTTTGCGTGGTTTTTGAAAGTATTTTGTAAAGAGGCCATTGTTTTAGGTAATCTTTGTAATGATTCTCGTCCGTAAGAATGTATACAAAAGATGTTTGATATTTTGAAAATGTTTTCAATTTTGCAAGATGTTTGAAAGTGTATTTGATTGTTTTGAAAATAGCAAGGATGTTTGTTTTGAAATGGAGCAAGTAATTAGGAGAAATATACCTACTCAAATATCTTTCTTGTTCATTTTATTTTCCTTTGACATTGTTGTCTTACCGTTGATTTGGTAAGCAACCCTATCTTTGGATGTAAATAGGACGGGCGTGGGTCATCGTATAACCATGATTAGCAATATTGCAAGATATCTTAGCATTTTTTCTTTAGGGGCTAAGATCATTTTGAAAGGCAACTTAGATAGCGTCATCGAAGGTCTATGATCTTGTACTTTTGCTTGTTTTTGGCTAAGATACCTTACATGCGTAATATGGTCATTTTGTATAAGGCAACCAAGTGGGATAACCCTAGGGGTGCTTGTGTGCAAATGTGTTGATTTACATGCATTGATTTGTCTTTGAATTATGGTTTTCTATTTGATTGATTTTATTCTTTCCATACAAATCCTAATTATTAGCATTTGTATATAAAGCGATAAATTGCGGAAAGTAAAATTACTACGCTATTACATCATTTAGGGGAGGGGGTGTACAAATTACAAATGGGGATTTGCAAGAAAATAAATCTATTTATCTATTACAACCATATTGAATTGCATAAATATACAAGGAATGAAATGAATATAATATACAAGTATAAAAGGAAAAGAAATTGATTTATTTTGGATTTTTGTTAAGAAAATGTTTTGGCCTTAATCAAACTAAAGGGTGATGATCAATTGGTCCAAATTAAATTTAGGGAACTAAACCTAATTTTTTAAAAGAAATAAAATTGATTTAGAAAAGTATTTTTTAGGGTTTTTTATATGAAAAGTTTTAAATTAATGAAAATAAAGTGAAGATTAATTAATTAAAATAAAACCTAAATTCTAAGTTAATTTTAATTTAGAAAGTAAGATAATAATTAAACCTAAGTCTAAAATATTAAAAAAAAAGATTAATTTGTTTAAGAAAATGTTTTTTTTAAATCTTTTTGTTTTATAAAGAAAAATAAAAAATGTATACGTGTAAATAATAAATAAAAATATTATTGGACTTTTTATTAATAAAGATAAAAATAATATTAATAATATTAATAATAATAATAAAAATATTATAGAAAATAAAATATAATGAAATAATAAAAAAAAAGAAATAATAAAGAGAAATGGGCCAGAGATGTAAAAGTAAGAAGGGAGATCAACTAGCAAAAATAAAAACAATACCAGGCTCAAAGGACCCAGCGCCTGCAAAAAATGTTAGAAAGTCAAAAAATAGGCAAAAGGGTACCACTGGGGCTCGAACCCAGGTCCCATAGGTTAACAGGCGCACGCTTTACCACTAGGGTGGCTATACATCCGTTCATATAAACAAAACAATAAATATGTAAGGCAAATCAAGTCCTGCTGACTTCATCTTCAACCTCCAGCCAGTGTACCTGTAACTTCTTCATTTCTCAACAAAAATGGAAGATGACAAAATAAAAGTTGTTGCATTCTTCCTCACGAATCTAACCATGTAAACAACTAAAGCTAAAAGTCAAAGATGAATGAGAATTTCTCTGGCCCTAATTTGAACCCTAAAAATTTCAGAAACTTCAACTCTAAAATTCTCTAAGCTCAGGCCATGTAAATGAAAACTATGGATATGTACAACTTCGTGGCAATGAGGTCTACATTTTTCCTTCACAAAATAAACATTAAGGATGCTTAAATGATGAGATAGAAGTTCAAGTGAAATACCTCAAAACTGGAAATCGTGAAATGCAAATGAGCTTGATTCAAAGTGCTGCAAGGATCAGGTTAGCTTCCTTGAGGTCCCAGGAAGCTAATGCAATGATTAGCTTGAGCTGAAAGTGGTTGAGGAGCTCTGGAGAAGTCAAGTTGCTGACCCCTGTTTTTGAAAATGGAACTTGATGATGGAGGTGTTACAGTTGAGCAAATGGACTTTGGATGGTTTGTATTTGATGTTTAGAAGCTTTTGGAAGTGAAAGGCCAAAGAACGCACGAGGAGATTTGGAGTTTGGTATGTAAAGTCAGAATTTGCACAACAATGGTATTTTAAGACAGTTTCTGGCTAAAGGGAGTTTAAGTGAGTTTAAGGGTCTTCAAGCTCGTCTTCTAGTTCACAAATAGTGACTCTATTTATAAGCAACAAGTTTGGGATGCTCTAGTTGATCAAAATTCAAATTTGCATCCTTAAGCTAAACATGTGATTTTTTGACAAAACAAGTTTCAAAGTCTTGTGTACTTGCTAAGATATAGTGGTTATGCTTTAAACAAGCTTGCTTCTGACTTTGTGGATGGATTGTGATCATATAGAACAAGTTATAGGCTCAATATGAACTTTATGCAAAAATCTTGCTTTACAAGAATGGTATTGTTAACTTTCTTCCCAAAATGGCAATGTGAATTGGATAAAGCTTAAATCACTTGGATTATAGCTCAAAATTTTGTGTAATCCATTAATTATGGAGTGACAAACAAGTTTGAGGCCTGCAAAGCAAAGTTGGAAGAAGTTGTGTGAAGCAAAGTTGTAGATTTCATGGAGATATACAACTTTCATGTTGGAAGTTTCCTTTGAATCATCTTGCATTATAATGAAAAAATTGGTCAAAGTTATGAAAAAATAAGAAATTTTTGACACTTAGAAAAATTTCGAAGTTTAGAAATTTTGACTTTTCAAAATGAAATCTTGATTTCTTGATTTCTTGATGAATAAGTTTCCTATTTTGACATGTTTTGATGAATTGTGATCTTTGGTGTTTAAATTTGACCAAAAAGTCAAAGTTTGACTTTTCAGTATACAATTGACTTTTGATTAGTTGACTGCAAAATTCATCTGTCAATCTAATGGATTTGCAATGTTTTGAATCATGTCATTAGGTCAAAATGATGCAATTGGACTCTTGAGATCATGCCTTAAACCAATTGACCTTTTGCTAGGTCAAAAATCTGAAATTTCCCTTTCCCAGTCAAAACCCTAATTTTGACATTTTGCCCTTTTGGAGATTTGATCAAATTTCTTGAGGAATTATGATCCAAACTTGATCAAATGACATATATGGGTTAAAAATGTTGACGTGGATAAAAAATTATAAAGTTTGACTGTAAATTGGCCATATTTGACTTTTTCCCCAATACAACTGATTTTTAGGTCAACTGCTCAATTGACTGATCAAAAATGTGATTCAAAGCTTGAAACTTGACATGAGTAATCTTGGGGGTCCATAATGATCCATGAAAGTCATATGGGTCATTAGAAGTTCAAAAATCCTTGTGCAAACTCAAACCCTAATTTTAATCATCAGTGCTTAAGGAGATGTCTTGAGCTGATCAACCATAGTGTAGTCTTGAGTCAAAGGAGATCTTGTGAGAAAATTCTTAATAAGTGAGAGGGCAAATTTTTGGGTACAACAGAATGTAATAAACATTCTTTAGGATAATATTATGTGACAGAATAACAGTGCTAGATATTATGGAATCGGTCGTTTGACCATTAGGCATTTTCATGATAAAAGATGAAATTTTCTAATATGTCGAGTAATGAGATAAGGAATAAGTTATATGGTGCGTAGCACCAGTGTCAATGATCCAAGGTGTGAAACGATTACCCATAGGAGAATATATAGTATTGACATTACCAGTGGAAGAAATGATTGAGTTGATATCAAATTCTAGGGGAGTTTGAGCCTGCATATTAAAATTGTTGAGATGTTGTTGTAGCAGAGGAATAAGTTGACCACATTGATCTTGAACAGATGGTGCGACGGTAGAGGATGTGGAAGTTTTTGCAGATGTGGATTTGATAGAAGGAACTTTAGGTCGATGTTGAAAACCGGAAGGGTATCCATGCTTGACAAAACACGTCTCAACTGTATGATTGTTTCGTCCGCAGTGAGTACAAACGCGAGAGGTTCCATAGGAATTGCCATGGCCACCATAATTGTTATTGCAACCTCTGCCTCTTTATGAAGAAGGTTGTGAGTGAAACAACCAGCTGAACAATCAACTGATAATGAAATCAATGAAGTCGCCATCGAACATTTTTTATCCCACAAGGGGGGAAAGGTAAATATCGAGTAAACCTGAGAAGGGTGAAATTAAGGTCGAACGACCAAAAGATACGGGTAAAGGAGCTTGTTACGCGAGGGGAAGGTATTAGCACCCCACACGCCCGTAGTACTCTACGGTATCCACTCTTAATGTTCTAATCTAATGGGTGTGTTTCAAATCTAAATCTAGCTGTACAGGGAATGCATGCAAAAGAAAGGAGAAAAGAATGTAGGGAAAATAAAAGTTGTGCTCGCTCGGACCCTACCCCAATGCCTACATATCCCTTTTAAGGAATCAGACAGCCGTAGTTCGGCTTCAAATGTTTTTGTTGGTTTGTATTTTTTAATGAACAATATTAATTTCTCCTTCTGCCGCAACTCGACCTTTGGAGATTTACCGCGTTAACACATAAGTGAATTAACATGTTTTTCCTGAAAAGTTTGAAAGAAAAGCCCGAAGGCGCAAAAAGAGTTTGCATTGGTTGATATTTTTTACCTTGAATAAGGATTTGGAAGTTGTTATATGTTTTATGCATTTGCTAAGAAAAATAGTTTTAGTTTTAAATTCATGGATGCAAAAAAAAAAAAAAATCATCTAAGAGAGACTAACTTAGATCTATCCCTAATGTTATCATACAATGATTGATCCTAAAGTTGAGTTTTGAAGGGAAATATCTACCCTAAGTTGACATGCTTGGATAACAATCCTAATTTCTGTCTCAAATCATCATCTATAGATGAATCAATAAGTCCTAAAGGAGCATAGCAAAGGTCTATCACCTAAAACTATGTCTATCTCGAATCATCATCTATAGTTGAATCGAGAGCTCCTAAGGGAACATGCCGAGGGTATGTCATCTCAAAACATGCATACAAAGATGAAATCAAACAGGTAAGCCAATAAGCTCCAGAGAGCAAAACTAGAGAGATCTTATCTAGGCTAGCATACCATAGAAAGTCTAACAAAACTATCATATAGGGAACATGCAATGAGAGCGAAGTCGTGATCTCAATTTCTAAATTGAGTGACTCATCGATCAATAGGAAATAAAGGAAAGCGATAAAATCCTATAGGGAGCATGCACTGAGAGTGAAGTCGCGATCTCAATTTCTAAATTGAGTGACTCATCGATCAACAAGAAAGTAAAAAAACACAAGCACAACACATATAGCAGATAAAGTGCGGAATGCCTGCTACAGGTCTTTAAACAACGACTTTGAGCGCACACTCTTTATTTCCTACTTCTCATAATATCTAAAAAAACAATAAAGTACTGAAATGAGATAAACAAGGGAAAATACCAAACGGGTATCAATCCGTAGCAAGGCGTATCAAAATAAAGAAACCCGACGATCTTCGCGAAAAGCTTCACCAATCAAAGAAAAGAATCAGAAATTAAATGCTCAGAATAAATGTCGATGCATCATCGATGTGCAAATAAATCACAATCGAAATCTCAAACACATTCTCATATCGCACGATAAACTTGCATAAGACTCAAATATCAACAAGAAAAAGTGAATTACCAATCTCAAATATCATCGGATAATCGATATTAAATTCCTAAAATCTCAAATAAAAAACTAACAATTTTTTATATATTTGAATTTACTATTTTTATCATGTAAAGAAAATTCAAACAAGTCTAGACAATTAACAAAATTAGTTAAAATAAAATACTAAAAGAATAAATCTAGGGGGTGCAAGCCAATAATCAACAGGTGCAATAGAAATTCAAATTCAGATTCTAAGCCCCGACCCATGAAACAATTCTTTGTTTGTAACACTATCTTCAAAAAAACAAAACAGTGGGCCTAAGAAGTAATGTATTTGTTGGGCTTAGCAAATGTGAGGCCCAAGCGAGATCCACCTTCATATTTTCACACACTTTTTGTTATTGAATTAGAACAAAAATGGCCACACAGTGTCGTTTGGAAATTAGGTTAAGATTGCGACCTTGAGTTTCGTCGTGAAAGAAACTTTGTTCTTTCCTCAACACAGTGGCGCCGAATTCCGATCAACACGACGAAACCTCCTTCTGATTTGCCTCATATTAAACTTCTTTGTCTCTCTTTCGTGGGGTCCATCTTAATTCTCCTACTCATCTCAATTCGATTTCGCTGTAACTCAACCTTCAATTTCCCATCCAAATTGCTGATGAAACTTCGATCTTCTTCGATCAACTATTCTTCTTCCTTCAATTTCTCAGCGTCTTTGTTGTCGAGGTTGCGATTAAGAGAAGCAATGATGCGTTGGAAATGCTATGTTCCAAAAAAAAGGCGGTGACGACGATTACAGCTGCGATGCATTTGCAGATTGCTGGTAAAGACGATTGAAGTTGTTGTAGAGATTTAATGGCGATGAAGACGTGAAGCAATGACGAATCAATGAAGCAATTGAAGATGAAGGTTGAAAGGCTGATGAAGATATCGTTACGGTTCCGAGAAAGAGATGAAGATGAAGGTGATTGAAGATGCAGTTGAAGATTTGTATGCAGAGAGGGAGAGAGAGCTTTCTCACAGTGTTGTTGATGCTGTTGCGTTTGTCCACTGAAGTTGTGTAGAGAGAGAAGATCAAGATTGTAGGGTCTGAAGGTGAATTTCAGAAGTGGTTATGGTGATGAAGTTACATAAATGATCAAGATGATGAAGGAGAGCGAAGATTTGGTTTCGATTATGGAGATGGAGATTCGTTGCAAAGGGAATATGCTACTGAGAATTGAAAGATGAAGGTGAAGGTAGGATTCACAGAGAAAGATTGAAGAGGAGTTTCTGTTTCTTTAGAATTGGTCTTGTATCCTCTAGAGTGATAGAGAATTAGAGAGTGAAGAAGAAGATGATGGGGATTGAGAGAGTTTTTTCAAATATTTTTGGTGAGTTCTTCCCCCCTTTGGTCTTTCTGTTATTCTCCTTTACATTCTGTTATACTTCTATTATCCTCCTCTTTTTCTGTTGAGAAGTAGTTAAAAGTTAGTTTGACAGTTAGGAGTTTAGTAATTCTGTTTGTTGGAACTCTATTTCTGCTATTTTTGTTGAGAGGTTGTTAGAGGAGGTTGAAAGCTGTTAGAGAAGGCTGTTATAGAAAACAGGTTAGGGGGTTATGAATCAGTTATGCAGGGATGGGAAGTGTTTAGAATTTATTTAGAATTATGTTAGAAAAAAAAGTTAGGAATGAGCTGAGTTGATGCTATTAGTTTTTCTGTTTGTGGTTTTTTGGTTTGTTAAAAACTGTTTCTGTTAGAAAGTTTGTTAGAAAGTGTTAGGAAATTTTCCTGGTTTGACAGTTCTATTAGCAGTTTGTTGAGATTCTGCTAGAAGATTTGTTAGAAGTTTTTATTGAAATGAATTAGAAATAGTAGGAGTTAGTAATTATGTTTGTTGGAAAAAGTTATGAGATTTTGTGCTTTGCTGGTTTTTTTCTTCTGAAATGTGCATGGCTGCTTATCATTTTTTGTATTAATTCGGGGCAATTGGTTTTGCAACTTGTTTATGGAGAGAAGTCAGTGAAGTCATGGAGAAAAGATGAAAGATCCTGAAAAGTGAAGAATATGGCGAATTCGATTAGCAAGCTTGTTAGGAACTCAGTTAGGAAAAACCAGTACTTCTGTTATGAATAATTCCTGATTGAATTTTCTGTAATGAATATGTGAACTAAAATGGCTTTAGTTCATGAGTAACTTTTGCTAACTTGGGACTGATGTATTGCCTGTTTTATATTCAATTTCGTTTTGAACGACTCTGGCCTTTGTGATATGCATGAACTACTTTTTGATATGTTGACTGACTTGGTTATTTTGTGGGGCTGCCTTATCACGATTATCTGGTCCGAACAAATAGGCACAAGACTTATGAGGTCATGAAGAAGATTGGAATATGAAGAACAAAACCGGGCGAGGATGACTTTGGAGAATTAATCAAGAATAACTTTAAGATTAGCAACTAAACTTTGTACTTCTTCAACGGTAATTGTATGCAATGTGGAAATTGCAGTCTGAATGTAACTTTTCATGTGATGAATTAGATTGGAATTGTACTTGTACTTCTCTTGTAATATTTTTTTTGAAAATTCCATGATATGTTCTAATGTTCAAAGCACCTTCTTCTAAATTGAACTTGAGATTCCAAGTATTTTCTCTTTAAACACCTTGCCTATTATTTGAATAAACTTGAATAAAGTATGAAATTTTGATTATGGGCTTTGCACAAAAGTTTAATCACATGTGACTTTATGCAACGATAACCTTTGATCATGAAATCACACACTTTTGTAAGTTTAAATCCTTTGAATGTTATCCTTTTCATATGGTTTACCTTCTTCACTTGACCGTTGGTAGCTTCTTCCAAATTTGAAACCAATAGGATGAGTTAATAATGAACTTAAATGGAAATTTGGCCAAAAAAAACTAATTCTCAAGTCGACTTTAATCAAAGTCAAAAAAATTGATTAAGATCTCTTTGAATCAATCTCTTGTATATTTTCATGAATTCAGACCAATTAGTAAACCATACTCGCACCTTGGCAAAAACCCTAGTTCAATGCTCATATTCCACGCCCTTAATAACTTGTATTTGAAGTCATCATTGATTGAACCAATCCTAATTAATGATGGACGAATGAGCTCATGTACTTATTTTATTGCACAAAAACCAATGATTGCACCATGTAGTCCAAGCAATATACGTACCCCTTGCTTGATACACTATGTGACCTCAACGCCAAACTAACCTTCCTTGAAGAAATTCCTTGACTCAGATGGAACTGGAAGCATAACAAGACATCCATGTGATAAAAATCTGATGCCACGAGATACATTGGGAAATAAACCCTAATCTCAAGAACTGATGAAACTGGATGGAGATTGGCCTATAGATTCGCGAAGAAGAGATTCTTAATGACCACAAACCACAACCCTAATTCTACCGCTCAATGCTTGAAAGAAGAAATCATCCTTTATTGGATACGAGTGCCTTAACCAGCGTAAAACCCTTATATTGCACAACCACTGAACTTTTGCTCCTTAGGTGCTTTTATTAAAATGCAAAAATATATGCCATGTTAGTGACCTAATGAAAAGATGTGAATGCGACGCTAATTCTAAGCCAAATAAAAGTGAAATTAGGAGGGAAAATTTTGGGGTGTAACAGTGAGCCACATCCATTTCAAGTTTGGGGTTGAATTTGAGAAGCAAGGGTGGGAGTTTCAAGAAGAGGTTTGAAATTTGTAGATGTAGTCAATTGCTTTTCTTGACATAAAACAAGGGAGAAAGTCTTGTCCAAGTTAGGAAGTGGCTCCATCATCATGATTTGAGAGAGGACATTGAAGAATTTCTCATTGAGCCCTTTCAACAATTTGAGAACTTTGTCTTGATCGTGCAATTTACAAAGATCAGAAACCTCTCCATAGGCACAAGGAATAGCACACGTGAAATCTCTGGTAGGACGATACATATCGATTTGCTCCCAAATTTATGTGAGTTGAGTGAAGTAGTTAGAGATATCGATATAGCCTTGTTGAAGGCTAACAAATCATCTTGAAGGTCGGAGATACAGAAAATATCTCCCTCAGAGAAACAATTTCGAAGGTTTTCCCATACCGTTGAGGCATTATCAAACCTAAGAATAGATTGTGCGATAGAATCTGAAACAGAGCATTGAATCCAAACAAAGGACAAGGAAATTTTTGCTATCAAGAAGTGGGGTAACAAGGATGAGGGTAGGGTGGATGTAGTACGAATTTGAAGGATTTGTAGCAAAAATCAAGGTAGGCGTGTTCTGCCATTGAAGAAGAGAAGGTTTGAAGGAGATTCTAGGGTTTGTGGCAAGAAAAGATTTTGGTGAGGAAAGAAGGGTTGATTTTGATGGTGAATTTGGGAAAGAAAATTTTTGATGATGGAAACGGTGATGAGAAGAAAGAGAACAAAGAAGTGGTAGGAAGAAGGATAAGCTGTAATGGAGAAAGCAAGGAAGAGGAGACACTTGACAAAGGGGAGAGATAATGGAGAAAATTATTGAATATGCTCTGATACCATATTGATGTGGAAATTAACATCACAAAAAAAAAGAAAAATATATTTTAATTACTTGATATAATGAATGTACATAACATACTTTAAATAGAGATAATAGTAACCAATTTAACCTAAAAGGTGGGAACCAAATTTCCTAATCTCAAACTAAACAGAGATAATAAAAAGGGAAAATAAGAATAATAATATTATAAAGTATGGATATCCAAGAAGAGGACCGAGCGATGAACCTTCTTATTTTGAGACTTTTCAATTTGAACAACTTATTTTTGTGGAAGACACACCACCTATCTATCTAAAAATTAATTCTCCTATTTATAAATGATCAAGTCACTATATTTCTATTTAGTGTGAGACTATTTCTCCATACTCACTTTATATTCTAGACAGGACATTCTTATTGTTTGAATTTTGAGATATTCAAACATATTTAACATATTATTTGAATCCGAGTTAAAAATGACAATAATGAAATATATATATATATATATATATATATATATATATATATATATATATATATAATATATATATATATATATATATATATATATATATATATATATATATAATATATATATATATATATATATATATATATATATATATATATATTATATATATATATATATATATATATATATATATATATATATAAATTACATTTTGAATTTTCTTATCAGAGTAAAAGTTAAGATAATTATAGATTTTCTTTTAAATGTTATTTTTGTAAATAAAAAAAATATTGATATATTTTTATTTATTTTTAATGTCATTATATTATTAATTACTATTTTCAATAATAATTTTGATTATTTATTGCTGAAACCAAAAATTTGTGGAATAAAGTAAAAATTACGTAAGAGTATTATAAAAAAGATAAAATCTAAACAGTGTCATAAAAATAATTAAAATTTATGGTGTTTTTTTTATGATGTTAATTATACATATAAATAATTTTAAAATATAAATTAAAGATAAACAAAGAGATTAATTATTTATAATATTCATTATTTGTGTCAAATTTCAAAAAAGAAATTTGTAAGAAATCTCATAAAAATTTGAACAGCAATGAATTGTAAATGCAAGGCTTTACTAATTGAGAGGAACCACCAATACTAGTAGAAACAAAAATAAAGTGATAACAATATTGGAAATTTAATTTTCAATATATAATGTTTTTTCTTGTTTGTTCCCTGCCTATATATCTACTGACAAATTCTATTAGATTTTTTTGTGTTCCCTCCAAACCTAGATTAAGATTGCATCAAAACTAGCTATGTGGTGAATAAGTCCAAAGTGTTTAGTAAAATTATTCAAAGCCTAAAGAGGAAAAGTTTTCTTTGTTGTTTTAGTTACATTCATTAACATTAAACATAGTAAATGTGGGCCATTTATATTCTTTAATCATCTCAAACTAACTAGAGTGTTCTTAATATTAAATATTATATAGTTTTAGTTACATTTTGATTCTATTTGTGATTCTCTTTCTTATTAGTAGATTCTGTTTCTGAACATTACTGTTGGAAGGTTTTTGCCATGTTTAACTGCATTGTGCAGTTGTTTTCATGTATGTTGCTAGATTTTTTATTTGTCCAATTTTGACATACTGTGGTATATCTTTATTTCAATGGCTACTTCTATGATCCACAAGTAATATAAACGTTCTACAATGACTAAGTTTATGGCAGAATCTATTGGTTCGTGGAAAAAAAAAATGTGTGTTTATTATAATATTATTTTATTTATGCACATAATTACTCAATTTCAATGCATCACACATTTTTATCAAACAAATTAAGATAATAGGGTTTTTTTAATACACTATTTTTTAAAAAGACTTCAAATCAACTAAAAACTTTTTAGAATGTGTTTTGATGGGTTATAATAAAAATTTATTTTAAATAATTTAAATGATATATTAAAATGTATTTATTTTTAAAAAATTTGTTCGAATAGAATAATAAAATTATTCATTCTTAAATTTCTGAAATCGTTTTTTACCAATTTAATGGGTTAGTTTATAAATTTAAAAAATTATTAGAAACCAATTGTAAATTTCAGGAATTTTTAAAGTTTGCAAATTTTAGAAATTTTTAAAGATCAATTGTAAAATTTAAAAAATATTAAAAACAACTTACAAAATTTGAAATAGTAATAATAACCAATTTGACATTAAGAGTATTAGATAAATTTCAAATTCTTTAATTTTTAAAATTGTTTCATGATCACTAAATTTAATTTGAAAAAATATTA